>CM051235.1:299130169-299675169 GCA_027917425.1 Gastrophryne carolinensis | reverse complement strand
ACCTTGTAAAACTTAGAAAAAGTATGAACAGAAGACCAAGTAGCGGCCTTACAAACTTGTTCAACAGAAGCTTGGTGCTGAAAAGCCCAAGACGTTCCAGCGGCGCGAGTAGAATGAGCAGTGATACGAAAAGGGTGAACTTTCCCCTTAGCAGAATAGGCCCCAATAATGGCCTGACGTATCCATTTGCTAATGGAAGCCTTGGCCGGAGCCAAACCCTTCCTAGGCACACAGGGCACAACAAAAAAGGCATCAGTCTTACGAAAAGGAGAAGTAGTAATCAAATAGTACTTAACACAGCGTACTACATCCAAACAATGCAAAACCCTCTCCTTGTCATTCTTAGGCTTAGGACACAAGGACGGAAAAACAATATCCTGATTCAAATGAAAAGCAGAAACAACCTTAGGAAGAAAGTCCGGTTTGAAATGAAAAATCACCTTGTCCTGATGCCTCTCAAAGTAGGGTGCCTTGATCGACAAGGCCGCCAACTCTGAGACACGCCGAACCGAAGTGATAGCTACCAAGAAGGCAGTCTTCTGAGTCAAGGTAGACAGAGCAATATCCTGCAAGGGCTCAAAGGGAGGAGCCTGAAGAGCAGAAAGAACCAAGTTCAAGTCCCAAACAGGGAGTAATGGTTTCCTGGGAGGCCGCACATGCGTAACCCCCTGGAAAAAGGTTTTAACTAAAGGATGAAGCGCAAAACGTTTCTGAAAAAAGATAGATAAGGCAGAAACCTGCCCTTTCAAAGTACTCAGCTGAAGACCAGAGTCCAGCCCTGATTGCAAAAACTCCAGAATCCTGGAAACCGAAAAGAACCTACAGGGCAAAGCTCTAACCTCACACCAAGCGACATAGGCTTTCCAAGTCCTATAGTAGATGGTAGAAGAAGACCTCTTCCGGGCCCCGATCCGAGTCTTAACAACCGAGTCGGAAAGACCCTCCTTCAAGATGAAGGTTTCAGCAGCCAAGCCGTCAAACCCAGCGTTGGTAAATTGGGGTAACACAGCCGTCCCTGAGTGAGCAGATCGGGCCGCAGAGGCAGAACGAACTGATCCACCGCCAGCCGAACGATGTCTGCGAACCATACTCGCCTTGGCCACCTTGGAGCCAGGAGAATGGCGGACACCCTTTCCAGAGCCAGCTTCCGTACCACCTTGCCCAGCATGGGTATCGGAGGAAACAGGTACAGAAAACCCAGATCCCCCCAGCTCAGGGACATGGCGTCCACCGCCAGAGCCAGAGGATCCTGGGAGAGCGACACGAAGGTCGGGAGCCTGCAATTGTGACGAGAGGCAAACCACCCACCGTAGACACAGCGACCGAAAAACTTGAGGATCGAGAGCCCATTCTCCCAGACGGGAAGAGACCCTGCTCAACAGATCCACTTCCCTGTTTTCCACACCCGGAATGTAAACTGCCGAGAGATAAGGAACTTTGGCCTCCGCCCAGGTCAGGATCAGGGACACCTCTCTGAGGGCACCCAGACTGCGAGTCCCTCCCTGATGATTGATGTAAGCAACCGCTGTCCGATTGTCCGAGCGAACCTGAACCGGAAGGCCCAGAACATGTTGAGTCAAGAGAAGAACCAGACGGATGGCTCTCAGTTTCAGAACATTGATGGGCAAGTGGGCCTCTAGAGGCCCCCACTGCCCCCCTGAAGATCCTTCCAGAATCCCCTCCATCCTGAAAGACTGGCGTCCGTGGTGACAATTTCCCAAAGAGGAATCAGGAAAGACCTGCCCCTCAAGAAATTGGTCGAGACCAACCACCATTGAAGGGACTGCCGGACCCGGGAGGACAACTGGAAGGGCAGATCCAACGACCGTGGTCGCCGGTCCCAAGACGCCAACAGATGAAGCTGAAGCGTCCTCGTGTGAAATTGAGCAAAAGGAACCGCCTCGAATGAGGCAACCATCAACCCTACCAGTCTCATCCCCAAACGGATGGACGGTCGAGGACTGGAAAGAAGGACCCGAGCCAACTCCTGAATCAGACAAATCTTGGACTGAGGCAAGAACACCCTGTGTTGACAAGAATCCAACCGCATTCCCAGAAAGGACACCACCCTGGCCGGAGCGAGGGAAGACTTGGGAAAGTTGATCACCCAACCGAAGCTTTCCAGCGTGGAGACCACCGTCCTGGTGTCCGTCTCCGATTGATTGAGAGAAGGAGCCATGATGAGAAGGTCGTCCAAATAATGTACGACACGAATGCCCCGAGATCTGAGAATGGCCATCACCCCTGCCAGCACCTTGGTGAACACTCTTGGAGCCGAGGTAAGGCCAAACGGAAGTTCCACGAATTGAAAATGCCAATCCTTCATCACGAACCGAAGAAAACTTTGATGAGCCTGGCAGATGGGAACATGAAGGTAAGCATCCTTGATGTCTATGGACGTCATAAAATCCCCCTGCCGAAGAGAACCGATGGCCGATAGAGTACGGATAAACCTGTTGAGGAACTTCAGGTCCAGGACGGGGCGAACTGACCCGTCCTTCTTGGGGACTGTGAAAAGATTGGAGTAAAAACCGAGACCCACCTCTAAGCGCGGCACCGGCCGGATGACCGCCATTTCCAGAAGATTCCTTACCGACGCCAGGAGCCCCTGCGCAGCCAAAGGATCGGTGGGCACCCGAGACCGGAAAAACCGTGAAGGAGGGCGAGACTCGAACTCCAGCTGGTAACCGGACGACACCACCTCCCGGATCCATCTGTCCGGAACCTCCCAAACCAGGGAGAAGTGTTGCAATCGTCCCCCCACCCGCACAGGTGACGGCACCCCCTCATTGCTGAGCAGGCTTACCAGCAGGCTTGGGCTTGGTGCCCCAGGACTGACCGGGACAGCTACGGCCCCTCCCCCAGGTCCAACCTGCACCCCTGGTAGCGGGAAAGGAAACCCCTCTGCCCGCTCTGACTCCCCGAAAGGAGGGACTAAAGGAAGTCGCACCCCGAAAGGAACGACGAGGCCTCTTGAGGCAACTTACCACCCTAGACAACTGAATCCAATCTATCGCCAAACAGGCGCAAACCCACAAAAGGAAGCGCTGTAAGCGCCCTCTTAGAGTTAAAGTACGCCGTCCACTGGCGCAGCCACACTGACCGACGAATAGCAACCAACAGTGCCGCTGTCCTGCTACTCATCGCAAGTGCATCATCCTGGGCGGTCATGACAAAGGAAATAAACGACTCACACTGCTTGAGAGAACTGAACTCATCACAAGTGGGATCAAGATCTGCGTACAAATCTCTAATAATGGACCTAACTGCCATCAAAAGAAGCGCTGAAGCACACACCGGCCGCAGAGCCGATCCAGCACTGATAAAACCATGGCGAGCCAATTGATCAATCCGACGATCCTCACCATCTTTAATGGTAGTAGTGTCAGGGGAGTGCAACACAGCCGTGTTCGACAGCCCTAACACAGGGGCATCGACGTCAGGGGGAACCGACCAAAGCTTCACCAAATCCTCCGGAAAGGGATAACGTTTATCCCAACTAGGAGGAACTCCAGCCAGGCGCGTGGGTTGTTCCCATTCCTTAAGGACAACCCTCAGTGTTGTTGCCTGGGAAACACCAAACACGGCTGGGGCACATCAAACAACTCACCCTTTGGCGGGGGGACCACCACGGGTGGATCCAAAGCCAAAATTTCAAACATTTGAGCCAAAATGGAAGGAGTGTCAAGGGACACCCCCGCAGCCTGATCGCCAGCGGAGCCAACCAATTGCTGGTCTGCAGGCTCATCCGACTCCTGAAGGAGTTCCCCCTCCTCATCAGGGGGACAATCGGACCAATCCAATATTTCAAACACCTCATCCTCCGGAACAGGCGCTGCCGGAGAAAGGTGCTTCCGCTTCGCCGTAGCCTTCTGAGCTACCGTGGCGGAAATTATCTTCTCGAGGTTGGCCAATCGCGCACACACCTTGGATTGCGAATCCCCACTCTTGACAATGTCATACGGAGTCCGGAATAGGGGAGGGGGGGTAGGAGATGACGTAAGTTGCGAGGAGCCAGAGGCCGGAGTGCCGGACTGGCGCGCAATATTCTGCTTTGCACATGGAACGCATAATATGACATCATCGCCTGGGAGCGGAGCCCCACAACCCCCACACAGCCTAGATAGCCCCGAAGAGCCAATTCCGGTAATGTCGGAAGCCTCCATATGGTGAAATTATGGTATTCGCAACAACCGAGGGTTTTACGCAACCCGGGATGCCCCTTTATAATTAAGGTCCAGGGAGTGGGAGGATTTTTTAAGCCTAGGAAAAATCCCAATTTGGAGACTAAGACTAGCCAGGTATATCAGACCGGGAGAGCCACTGCAATGAGGGGATCCCAGAATCTTTAAGGGAAAAGAGACCACAGTCGGTCCCCCAGGAAAATAGCCAGCATGCATCACACACATACGACAAACAAACATTAATGGTAAAACATATATATGCAATATATACCCCATGAAGACAAATATATATATATATATATAACAAGTTATGCTAAAGTGCCAGGGAAAACTCACAAACACAAGCACTGCATATGCACAGTATGAGCTACAGCATAAATGACGGCCCCACGTGAGCTGAGGTGGGGACCGCTAACCTGATACTGCTGCTGAACACAAAAAATACAACTCTGTGAAGTACTCACCTGTAGAGTTGGTATTATATGCAGACAGCACGTCCTGCTCCAGACATAGTCCTTACATGTGGGCATACCTCCGCCTTCAGCGCCGTGCACTGCAGAACATGAAGAAAACAAGCTCCTCCCGGCCCCACATACACCGGATGACCTCCCACAAATCCCCAGCATTGAAAAGCAGTGAGAAGAGAGGCCAGGCGAAACAACCACCCAAAACTGGCAAAAAATAACAAGTATAACAATTACCAAACAGGGGATCCAGAACAAAGTGAAACCAGGGAGGGTGGAGCAGGACGTGCTGTCTGCCTATAATACCAACTCTACAGGTGAGTACTTCACAGAGTTGTATTATTCTAAGCAGACAGCACGTCCTGCTCCAGACATAGTCCTTACATGTGGGACATCCAATAGCAGGGGGGATCCCCAACAGAAGGCAACAGCAAGCCGTTTAAACAACTACGGCCTGCAAAACCTTGCGGCCAAACGCAGCGTCGGCCAAAACTTTGTAAAGGTGTGAACCGAAGACCAAGTAGCGGCCTTGCAAACTTGCTCCACAGAGGCCTGGTGCTGAAAAGCCCAAGAAGCCCCAACAGCTCTAGTAGAATGAGCAGTAAGACGAAAGGGGGGCGTCTTCCCCTTAGTAGTATAGGCTTGAACCACAGCCTGACGAATCCATTTACTGATGGTAGACTTGGCGGGAGCCAAACCTTTCCTAGGCCCGTGAGGCACAACGAAGAGAGCATCCGTCTTCCTAAAGGCTTGAGTGGTAACCAGGTAAGACTTGACACACCTAACCACATCCAGGGAGTGCAAAACCCTCTCCTTAGGGTTACCAGGATTAGGGCACAAGGAAGGAAGTACAATATCTTGATTCAAATGAAATGCAGACACAACCTTAGGCAGGAAGTCTGGCTTGAAGCGAAACACCACCTTATCCCGGTGTCTCTCAAAGTAGGGAGGCTGAATAGACAAGGCAGCCAACTCAGACACACGTCTAACCGAGGTAATGGCTACCAGAAAGACCACCTTGAGCGTGAGAACAGCAAGAGCTGCTTCATGAATAGGTTCAAAAGGAGGACCCTGCAGGGCCGACAAAACCAAATTCAGATCCCAGACAGGAACCGTAGGTTTCCGAGGGGGACGCACATGAGTGACCCCCTGAAAGAAAGTCTTGATAAGAGAGTGCTGGGCAAAGGTCTTCTGAAAGAAAATAGACAGGGCCGAAACCTGGCCCTTCAAAGTACTAAGCTTCAGACCTAAGTCTAGACCATGTTGTAAAAACTCCAGCACCCTGGAGACTAAGAATTCCCGGCAGGGAAGAGACCTGGATTCACACCAGTCAATGTAGGCATGCCATACCCTATAATATATAGCAGAAGAGGTCTTCTTCCAGGCTTGGACCATGGTAGCCACTACAGAAGCGGACAAACCCTTTTCCTTTAAAATGGTGGTCTCAATAGCCAAGCCGTCAAAGCCAGCGTTAGTAAATTGGGATGGCGTAGAGACCCCTGAGGAGGTCTGGAATTCTTGGTAGATCATACTGATCTACTGCCATTTGAACCACGTCTGCGAACCACACTATTCTTGGCCCGTTGGGGCCACCAGAATCGTGGGTACCCCTTCCAGAGCGATCTTGTGTAGCACTCTGCCCAGAAGAGGAATTGGTGGAAACGCATACAGGAGCCGAAACTCCCTCCAAGACATTGACAGAGCATCCGAGGCCAGAGCCAGAGGATCCTGAGACAGGGATACAAAGCTCGGGAGCTTGTGATTGTGACGGGACGCAAACAGATCCACGTCTGGGACACCCCAACTGTGACACAGGGACTGGAATACCGAGTTGGAGAGGGACCACTCCCCCTGACGGGACGACCCCCTGCTCAGGGCATCTGCTAGCAGATTTTCCGCCCCCGGAATGTAAACAGACGCAATGCATTGAACATTGGTCTCTGCCCATGTTAGAATCAGAGACACCTCCTGGAGAGCACCCTTGCTCCGGGTTCCTCCCTGATGATTGATGTAGGCCACCGCCGTCCTGTTGTCTGAGTGTACCTGGATCGCCAGACCCTTCAGGTGCTGGGTCAATTGTTCCAGCACCAACCTGACTGCCCTGAGTTCCAGGACATTGATGGGTAGATGGGCCTCCTGAGGGCCCCACCTCCCCTGGAAACGCAGGGACTTCCAGAATCCCCCCCAGCCCGAAAGACTTGCATCCGTTGTGACTGTCTACCAGGAGGGAGCCAGGAAGCATCTGCCACTTGTCAAGTTCCCGTGGTCCAGCCACCACGCCAGGGATTGTCTGACCGAGGGGGGAAGCACCCAGATCTCGTCCAAGGACGCTGGGTCCTTGTTCCAAACTGACAGAAGGTGAAGCTGCAGAGTTCTCAGATGGAATTGTGCAAAGGGCACCGCCTCGAAGCTTGCCACCATCAAGCCCACCAACTGCATTCCCTGCCTGGAGGGATGTGGGCTCGAGAGCAGGGACCTCACCTGCGTTGTCAGAGCTTCCACCTTCTGTGGAGGAAGGAATATCCTTGACTGAACTGAATCCAGAATCATCCCCAGAAACGGGGTTACTGAGGAGGGGGACAGAGAGGACTTTGGGTAATTGATCACCCAGCCGAAGGACTCCAGGGTGGTAACCACCAACCGCGTGTCCAGCTCTGCCTGCTGCACTCGTATGCCTTTTAGTCTCAACAGAGACATTACTCCTGCCAGCACCTTGGTGAAAACCCTGGGGGGCGACGTAAGACCGGATGGCAGAGCCACAAACTGGTAATGCTGACCCAGCAGCGCAAATCTGAGAAACTTTTGATGCCCTGGGAACACCGGAACGTGCAGGTAAGCGTCCTTGATGTCCACAGATGTCATGAAGTCCCCTGGGCGCAACGAGGCAAAGGCAGAGCGCAGAGTTTCCATACGAAAATGTCTGTTTCTCACAAATCTGTTTAAATCCAGAATGGGTCTGACTGACCCGTCCTTTTTGGTCACCGTGAACAGGTTGGAATAAAACCCCACGCCCCTGTCTTTTGAGGGGACCCTGCAAATGACCCCGAGGTCTAGAAGGTCCTGCACCGCTAGCCTCAAGACGTGAGCTGCGGCAGGATCCTGTGGGATTCGGGACCCGATGAGCCTGGGAGGGGGCAGTACAGCAAACTCTATCTTGTAACCGGAGGACACTACCTCCTGAATCCACCGGTCTGGAATGTGGCGTCTCCAGACATGCTGAAAATGCTGTAGACGTCCCCCCACCTGGACGGGCGAGAGCGCCCCTTCATGCCTGGGGGGTCTTGGGAGGGGCTTTGGCCCCCAGGAAGAGCTGGGGCGGCGTCCTCTGTTCTTGTTCCAGGAATCTGCGAGCTCCGGCGAAGGACACCCCTCTTCCCTGTTTAGCCCCACGATAGGGGGTCGAATGGGAGCTTGGGCCACGAAAAGGCCGAACCTGACGCTTGCGCTGGGGCAGCTTGCCCCCTTTAGCAAAGATATCTAACCTTTCTCCAAACAGGCGCAGTCCTTTGAAAGGGAGCCCTGTAAGAGCCTTCTTGGCGACACTGTCAACGGCCCACTGGTGTAACCAGACCGCACGGCGTATGGCTACCACCAGAGCAGAGGATCTAGCACTCAGCTTAATAGCAACGTCCGATGCAGATAAGATATAATTGATAAAAGCCTCACCGGTAACCAAGGCATTAGCGGCATCAGATGGCAAGTCGTCAGCCCCTTCAAGAGCAGTCTTAACCACAGTCCTGAGCGCCACCGCCGTGATGGCTAAGGCGCAAACCGGGCGGAGCGACGCTCCCCCAAATGCAAATGCATGACAAGCCAGTTGGTCAACCCGCCGATCCTCCAAACCCCGCAGCGTAGTAGTGTCAGGGGAGTGCATAATAGAGGTATTGGACAGACCAAGGATCGGGGCATCGACTTTGGGCGGCGAAGTCCAACACTTGATCAAGTCGGCAGGGAATGGATACTTCTTATCCACAGTTTTAGGGACTTCCTGGAGTCTGCTGGGATGTTCCCACTCCTTTAGGACGAGATTATTAAAAGGAGTTTGTTCCGGAAACTCCAATCGCACCCTAGCGGTATGAAACAGGTCACCTCTTTGCCGAGGAGCCACAGGCGGGGGGAGAGAGGGATAACACATCAAAGATCTGGGCCAGTAATCTGTCAACGTCATCCTGGGACCAAAGATCAGAACCAGGTACATCCTGACTCCTAGACTTATCGTCATAGGACCCTGAGTCAGAAAACAGTTCCCCTTCCTCTGAGGGGGAATGTGCATAAGACAGATGTAAGTCGTCCGATTCTACAGGAAGAATAGTAGCTTCAGGATTCAAATGGCGCTTTTTGGCAGTAGCCTTGCGCGCCAAGGAGCCAGAGATTAAATTCTCTACGCTAGCCAGTCTAGTGGCAAAATCAGCATGAGAGTCCCCACTAGTATTGGGGGTTAGGCTCAGGCTTGGGGGAGTAGGAGAAGCAAGGCGAGGTGCGGGCCCAGCCTCGGAAGAGGTGGGAAGGCCAGCTAGCGCCTGCTGGGCACAAAGGACGCAGACCCCGTGCATTGTCACCACTGCTAGATGTGACCCCGCAAGCTACACACAGACGGGCTTGTCCCGAAGGAACCCCGTTTACAATATCCTGAGATGCCTCCATATGGTGATTATTATATTTAATATGCCAGTAGGGATTGACGTTGTAAAGCAACCCTGGATGCCCCAAACACCCGCTGGGAAGTGGGAGTGATTTGATTAAAATAGACTGGACCGGATGCTAAGTCGGGCCGGGAGAAGCCACCGAAATCCGCGGTCTGAAAGACACAAGGGGAACAGGGATGTTAGAGCCAAGCGCGAAGAAGCCAAAGCTACAAAAGGAATCGCCCATGAGGGCATTTACACAACAGCGAGGGGAGGATAGTCTTCACCACGCGCATGCGAGAAGGAAATGGCGCCGAGCGAACCTCGAAGGGCGGGCCAGAGCGGGCGATGACGCGGAGTGCGCCAACCGAACCACGCCCCCCCCTCCTGAGAGCGCGAAGCTCGAAGGCGCGCAGCCAATCAGAAGCGACAGATATTGTCAGGAAAAAAATTACCTCAGAAATTCAGACATGGTTAATACCGTGATAGAACGCCAAGCGTCAATAGAATAGAGCCGAAGTACGTGCCGAGTAAATGCAATGAAAACGCTGCGGAAAGTGAAAACTGAAAAAGGAGCGCGGCTCTGACTCCGGTACCATTGAGACAATGGGTGACTAGGGCAAGGCTCAGCCATCGTACACACGACCCCCCCCCCTTTTTCCCCCCTAACGGGGGAATCTAGGGAGGAAGGTGATCCGAAATACTGGGTTCACCGCTACACCGGGCGAGGGGCACTAGTGCGGGAGGGGCATCCAATTGAAGGCTCACCATACGCCTTAACCGCCTACCCTATGGAGGGGGATTGCGGTGGAGTCTAGCTCCGTAAGCACACTAGGTGCTGCCTACCTTCACCCGACCAACGCAGCCCAGGCTGGGAGGCATAATTCACAATGAGGACGGGTGGAAGTAGTCCTGCAGGGCCTCTGGCTGTAAAGCCCCGCTCGCCTGCGAGAGCGTGATACTTCATGTCTTCGCAGTCTCAGCACTGCAGAGAAATCTGGGGATTTGTGGGAGGTCCTCCGGTGTATGTGGGGCCGGGAGGAGCTTGTTTTCTTCATGTTCTGCAGTGCACGGCGCTGAAGGCGGAGGTATGCCCACATGTAAGGACTATGTCTGGAGCAGGACGTGCTGTCTGCTTAGAATAACACCGCACTGCTGGGAACGCACTTTCCCCAGCTCAGCCCAAGCACCTGTCTCTGTGATGAGGCAGAGGAAGGAAGGCGGGCTCCGGCCACGCCCCCGCCAGTGAGTCACACAGCGAGGGCCGAAAGGGAGGGCGGCCCCGCCCCCAAGACCCGAACAACGTGTAAACGGGCGCCACAGACGCCCACAGTCCCCCAAGCCAAGCGGGGGAAGTTTTTTTTTTCTTTTTTTAACAACATACGTAGAAGGAGCCCCAGCAGCTCAGGCCACGCACCCGCACACCGCGGCGCAGACCCTGCGTCTGCCGGCGCTCCCCACACACACACAATACACAAGTAAAAGCACCCGATGCAACCACCCCCCCCCCCCCCCCCCCGAAGTGAAGGGAGAAGGTACCAAGCGGGAGAAGGTGGCCAAGGGGAACATCGGGACAGGGGCATCCCAAATCCGGATCACCATGCCGGATAGCCGCATTGCCCCACGCGTGGGGTCGAGCGCAGGAGATAAGCTCCTAGGCACCATATAGTGCCATCTACCATTGCCCAGCCAGCAGCCTGGGCTGGGAGGCTTCCATTAACCATCTAGGCATGTAAACAAATGACTGGGCAGAAATAGACCAAAAGGGGGGTGCCGGGGTTTGACCCCGGCTACCTGCAAGCAGGAGACTTCTATCTTATGTCTTGTCACATCTTGCAGAGAGAAAACACTGGGTGTTAAGTGGGAGGTCCCAGGTATATATAGGCCGGAAGGGGCTCGTTTTCAAGACTTCTCTCTGCAACGTTGCCACCTGCTGGTGGAGTAACCCAATCGTAAGAATTAAAGGGGAAGGGGGGTGTGTGACACACTGAGAATATGAAGTTTTATGTAATGCATTTCCTCAATAATTACTTGTGGTCTAATGTGGAGGAATGTCTGTAACTGGAGAGCAGCACCTTAAATCTGTTTTGCACTATCCATATTTCTGAAGTGTTGATGTGGCACCATGATCTACTCTGATGCATCAGGAATTGGTGGGTGGAAATTTTGGCTGATCCATGCCTGATTCATCTTCACACAGGTCAGTCTCTCCATAGTTACACACCTGCTGCTACTGTCCAAAAAAACATTTTGTAAAGCGTACTGGAGTGCATTGAACTGCCCTCATCAGTGCATACCACATACGCACATCAAGAATTGTACCAATATGTTCCTTTTAAAGTGTTCAGGGCCTACTGTGAAAGGCCAGACAGTTACACACCTGCTGCTGTTGTAGACAAATCCTGTTTTAAGCGTAGTGTAGCGTTTTGTCCTACCTTCATATATCTCAGGCAGAGAAGTGCCAGGACGGCCACAGAGGAGTGGCAGAGGCCTAAATTCATCAAGCAGAGGTCGCAGCACACTTGGGCTAAGTGGCAGCTAGAGTCGCAGCGAGAAGCCTGACCTCCCAGTACAGCAAGCTTTAAAACATGGTTTTTGTAGAAAAGCAAGAGCACTATAGGTGGGTGTGTGACCTGTAACACTAACTAGGCTTGCAAGACCTGGGCATAAAACCAAATGCAAACACACTGTACAATGTCACTCTGTCACTCTGTCTATCTATGTCTCTTTCTCTCTCTTTCTCGCCCTGTCTTTCTTTTACTGTCTTCTTCTCTCCCTGGCTCTATCTCTCCCTGACTCGTTCTCACCACAATACACCGCTAAAAAAGCGCCCGCAAGATGGCCGCCGCTTATATAGGGCTGAGACATCACCAAGGTGCCTGGCTGCTGATAGGCTACATGTCACCTTCACAGGATACCTTGTCCTATGGGACATGTCCTGACATGTGGATCCACCATTTTAGATGGCCTGAGCCGCACTAAATGGAGTTTAAGGAAGAGTTCCTCGCGATCAAATCGCGGCGATATTCAGATTAGTTGGGAATCAAATTTTTCCTGAAATTCGTAAAGAATCCGGATTCGTCTGATTCGATTCGCTCACCCCTAGTGGTTACTGCTGATTAAGTTATAGCCAGCTGATTTCTGTGCACCCCTCGGCTGCCCCATCCACAATCTATAATTCATATCTATGGCCAGAATGCCCAGCTCTATTCACTGTACCTAGGTTTTTGTGTTGTAGGAGGCGGCAGGGTGAGCATATGGATAGCTAACCTAGATCTTATTACAGGTATATATATATATATATATATATATATATATATATATATATATATATATAATATTCAGTGACATATCAGGGTGGCACTTCTAAGACAAGGCCACAAAACAATTTGAATATACATGTTAAAATAAAATTACCTGGATGAGTTATTTTACAGCTGTGGAATGTCTGTAGGATGCGTGTGTGACCCTAGTCTTTTTTAAGGAACCACCAAAAAATGAAAATTTGTCATACGGTAGTTATCAGTGACACCATACCCCTTGTCTGCTTGCCAGAAAAAAAAAAAAACTACAGCTCAGGGCCAGTGAAGAGAGAACCCAGGAAAAATGAAAGGAAGGAAGAAAAGTAAGAGAAGGAAAATTATAGGAAGAAAGTAAAGAAAAAAAAAACAGAAAAGAAATACAGGGAGGCAAGCAAGAAAAGAAACAGAGAAGAGTGTTGGGTCCATTTAGAGCAGGGAACAACTCTCCCCTATATTATTCATGCATGAAACCAAAAGCTAATACAAGATCAAGCACAGTCAAACCAGCATTCAGTGGTGAGAGCAGGAACAAAAACGCCTGAGCAGAGCCAAAAAGGATAATCACTTTGAGCAATAATCCACAGCTAGTGGCAAAAGGGAACATCAGGCTAGCGGATAAGGAGGGGGCAAGTACATTAGGCTAAGCAACTGTATACTGAAAAATAGAAATATAGATTGGGAGAAATTAGAAACAGGGTAAATGAGCAAACCCCTTGGCAGTGTGAAAAAGGAGGCAGGGAGGAAGAAATAAGAATGTAAAGAAAATAAAGGCAGGGAGAAAAGAAAAAAAAAAGTGTGTGTCAGAATTCCACTTGGAGCAGTACGTTTTCATGCATGCACAGCTCCCTCTGTACCAAAGCCTGGATTCCATTCCAGCATGCAATTTGCTTCTGGGTTCATGCAGGCGTACATGCTCCAGTGTTTCCTGCGATTTACTGACTCCTTGTTTAGACCTAGCTTCAGCCTTGACTAAAGCTTCAGCGTCTACCTTGGATTGCTTACCCGCTACAACCTCGTCCTCTTTGACAATGTTAATTCTTGGACTGATTACCTGGCTTGCTCCTTGTTTATCAATCTTCGTGATTGCACCCACCCTGGCCAGTTCAACAATCTGCTACTGTGCTTGTGACCCACTGACCTTGGCTTTTTTTTTTTTTACAGACTTCAATACTTACCCATTCCAGCTTACCAGGTATGGTGCTACTCGGCCTAGCGTTCTGGCAGTCCGTCCCCTGGCTTCACGACCTGGACCTTCCATGTAGCCCAGCCTATTCCTTCAGTGGGGGGGCTTTCCTATCTTCCGCAGAAGGCTCTAGTGAACATAGTTGGTCTTAGGTTGGTTGGTTTTCAGGCTGTGTTCTGCCCTGTTGTCCAGCTACCTGGCCACCCGCTTGCCTGCCCACCTACCTACCTGTCTACCCACCTACCCAACAACCCATCCTGCCTGTCTGCCCACTTATCCACCCACCCATACAACAACCCATCCTCCTGACTGCCCACCTACCTACACACCTGCCTGCCTACCCACCCAACAACCTGTCCACACATCCACACACCTGTACGCCTGCCCATCTACTTAGCCGCTAAGTACAGAGGTAGCACATGTGCATTCAGGAGTGAGAACATGCACGCCTGGTGGTGTGTGCGGGCATGTGTGTCAGGAGGTGGGGCGCATGCCCATCGGGGGTGCGCGCATGCTGATTAATATTCTGCATCACAGCTTCAAGGGCCACACACACTTGCCATGCCCACTTGTTGCAAAAGAGAAAGCATGCACTATATCTATAAACCTTGATCTCCTGGCCATTTCTTCCTCAATTTAAAAACTGTTTAGGACAGTGCCAGACAGTGCAGTGGTCTAACAATTACCTTTATCTGGAATATCACTTTAACACTATAGTTAGGATAGCAGAAATGTGTACATTTGTATCTAGGATAAGTTCTGATAAAATAGCTCCATCATTCATCCTGAAAACAACCCAGAAACATAATATAGGACATTTAGACAGTATGGTCATGTGAAATGCAAAAATGCTAAGCCTGTGCTGGTTCATGTTCATTGTACATGTTACAATAAATATTATCAAATGGTACATTACCTAAAAGGGTTGACGTTAATAATCAAAAATATAGCTATCATCATAAGACACGCGACCCTTCTTTTTGGAGCAGAAATTTTGAGTTTTTGATTCTGAAAAAGACAATTATAGTCATATTAAACATCATGCAAGAACCCGGGTAAACTGTGCTGCAATTGGTTACGCCAACTGGAGGTGTGTCAGCAGTCGGCAGTGTCAGCAGTCGGCAGTGTGTGCAGTGGCTTTTAGTCACCAAGAGACTGAAAAAAGTTTTAGTACTCACTGAAAAAATACAATTCTGTGATTCTGACCTGTAGAATTGATTTCTCTTTCATTATTACTTCAGGACATCAGGAGAATTCAGACACTATTGGGTTAACTCTCGGCCGAAGGGCGTGGACTGCAAGACAAAGGTGTGGCTTTTCCCAGCCTATATGCTTCCTCCTACACTTTCACAATCCAGTAATTGAAAAGCAGTAGAAGCAGCCACCCGGGAGGCATCCCTATATCTATTGTTGGAAACAAAAGGGGATCAACATATTTGCAACATTTGCTGATCAACATATTTACATATATACAACTCCACGAAGACTAGGCATCCAAGGAATTAATATGATAACCTAGCAGACAGGGAGGGTATGACGTCCTGAAGTAACAGAAAAATCATTATATCATATTTTCTATTCCATTTTACTTCAGGCTGTAACATTCAGGCACTAACATTACTTCAGTGCGGGATCCCAAAACCTTATTCCTGACATGAGGAGCCCAAACCTTATTCCTGACATGAGGAGTAAGTCGTTCCAAAAACAAAACATTTAGTTTACTATCATCTGTAATACCTTCTTACCAAAGGCAGCATCCGACGAGGCTCTACCTTTTTAAAACCTAAATAAACTGAAGATCAAGTAGTGTCCTTGAATACTTGTTCTACTGAAGCTTGATGCTGAAAAGCCGAGGAAACTCCAAATAGCTTGTGTAGAATGAGTTGTAATGCTAATGAGAGGATCCATCCCCTTAGAGATATAGGCTCATATCACTGTTTGTTCAATCCATCGGCTGATGGTAGGCCTTTCCATCGGCTGATGGTAGGCCTTTCTGTGGTGCCTTAGTTATAACAAATAAGGAGTCTGACCTACGGAAAGTTTGTGTAGCAGTGAGATAATATTTGAATGCTCTCACTAAATCCAGAGAGTGAACCAATAAAGCTGCAAATTCAGAAACCCGCCTTACTGAGGTTATTGCCACTAAAAAGAGAACCTTAAGAGTCATTAAGCTTAGTGAGACATATGCCAATGGTTCAAAAGGAGGACCACGAGGAGCTGATAAAACTAAGTTTAGGTCCCGAACCGGCAGAAGTGGCTTATGGGGAGGACACACATGAGTGACTACCTGCAAAAAAGTCCTAATAAATTTATTCTCAGCAATAAGTTTCTGAAAAAAGATAGATAAAGCAGATGTGTATCATTTTAAAGTACTCAATTGAAGACCTACATAAAGAACTTTCGGAAAAAATTCCAATATTCTGGGAACTGAAAAAGTCCTACAAGCAAGCCCTCTGGATTCGTACCAGGTGATAAAAATGCGCCAGACTGAAGATTTCTTCCTGGCCTGAATCATAATCTGGAAAACTCTGGCAAAAAAAGCCCCTTCTGCCAAGATGGAGGTTTCAATAGCCAAGCCGTCAATGCCAGAACTCGTTGATTGGGGTGCTACAGCATCCCATGTGTGAGAAAATCTTAATTGTCAGGCAACCTGCATGGGTCGCCTTCCCTACTATGTCTGAGAACCAGCTTCTCCTTGTCCACCAAGGAGCCACCAGAATGGCTGGGATTCCCTAGTGAGCTATTTTTTTCAGTCCTCGACCAAGGAGTGGAATCAGAGGAAATGCATAAAGAGGCCTGAATGCTGACCACTGAAGAGTCAGGGCATCTATTGCTATTGCTAGAGGACTATTGCTAGGGTTAGGGACAGCCTTGTTGAATGTGTCATGCAAAAGGAGCGATCCAGAGTTGGTAGGTTCCGATCCCAGATCGAAAGCAAATCCGTCCGCAGGGGTCTTGTGTGAAGCCTCGGGTGAAGGCAAGACAAGAGCTCCTGCATCCTGGCCTGAAGTAAAAGTCCCTTCAGTTCTGGAAGAAACACTTTTGCCTGAGATGTGTCTATTTGTTTGCGCCAAACACGGGTTGTGTTTTCGCCAGAGAAAAGACTGCCTCTACTTTTCCGCCTTCTTATTGGGTTTCTGGGGCCAAAATATCCAAAATCTCCAGAATGAAAGTAATAAAACTATCCATCTGTTCCTTAAACTAAGCTCCTCCTTGTCTAGAGGACTCTGAATCCAATTCTTCCTAGGAGACTATGGCAGCAAAAAATACAATTCTGTGATTACTCACCTGTAGAATTGGTATTATGAGTATACAGTACGTCCTGCTCCAAATCTAAAACTTACAGTTGGGATATACTCCGCCCGATGGGGCTGGACTGCAGAGACATTGAAAGTAGGCTCCTCCCGGCCCCTCAAATGCCCAGGGACCTCCCACAAATCCCCAGCATTGAAAAGCAGTTAATGGGAAGCCGGGAGAATTAAACAATCCAAACTATCAACTATAGCAATGGTAACAATCACCATCCAAGAAAATGCAACCAAGGGTGGGTTGGAGCAAGACGTACTGGTGAGTAATCACAGAATTGTATTATTCTTAGTATACAGTACGTCCTGCTCCAAATCTAATACTTACAGTTGGGACATCCAATAGCAGTGTCCATAAAGTAGGGTGGGATCCCCAAGAAAAATCAGCAGCAGAAAGTTTAAACCACTGCCGCCTGCAGAACCTTGCGGCCAAAAGCAGCATCAGCTGAGGCCCTAACATCAACCTTGTAAAACTTTGAAAAAGGTAAGAACAGAAGACCAAGTAGCGGCCTTGCAAACTTCAACAGAAGCCTGGTGCTGAAAATCCCAAGAGGCACCAATAGCACGAGTGGAATGAACAGTAAGGCGGAAGGGAGGATTCTTCCCCTTAACAGAGTAGGCCTGAATCACAGCCTGATGAATCCACTGATAGTAGACTTGGCAGGAGCCAAACCCTTCCTAGGACCAGAAGGGACCACAAAAAGAACATCAGTTTTCCTGAAAGGTGCAGTAGCCACCAGATAGTACTTCAGACACCTAACCACATCCAAAGAGTGCAAAACCCTCTCCTTAGCATTGCAAGGATTAGGGCACAAAGAAGGAAGAACAATATCCTGATTCAAATGAAGGGCAGACACTACCTTAGGTAGAAAGTCAGGTTTGAAATGAAACACCACCTTGTCCTGGTGTCTCTGATAGTAGGGGGCTGAATGGAAAACGCCGCCAACTCAGAACACACGCCTGACAGAAGTGATAGCCACCAGAAATACAACCTTGAGCGTAAGAATGGCCAAGGCAGCATCCTGCACAGGTTCAAAGGGAGCACCCTGCAGAACAAAGTTCAGATCCCAAACAGGCACCATAGGCTTACGTGGGGGGCGCACATGAGTGACCCCCTGGAAAAAAGTCCTGATCAGAGAGTGCTGAGCAAAGGACTTCTGGAAGAAAATAGCACGGGCAGAAACCTGACCCTTCAGAGTACTGAGTTGGAGTCCCATCTCCAACCCATGCTGCAGGAACTCCAGAATCCTGGGAATAGAGAACACACGACAGGGAAGAGCCTTAGATTCACACCAGTCAATGTAGGCACGCCAAACCCTGTAATAAATGGAAGAGGAAGACTTCTTCCTAGCTTTAATCAAAGTATCCACAACCGAGGAAGACAGCCCCTTCTGCATCAAGATGGAGGTTTCAGCAGCCAAGCCATCAAAGCCAGAGTTTGTAAATTGGGATGGCGTAGTGAGCCCTGAGTGAGCAGATCTGGCACCAAGGGCAGAGCATACTGATCTACTGCCAGCTGTACCACGTCTGCGAACCACACTCTTCTTGGCCACCTGGGGGCCACCAGAATTGCTGGCACCCTTTCCAGAGCAATCTTGCGCAGAACCCTGCCCAGCAGGGGGATTGGAGGGAAGACATACAGGAACTGAAAGTCCTACCATGACATTGCTAGCTCATCCGAGGTCAAGGCCAGAGGATCCTGGGACATAGAGACAAAAGCTGGGAGCTTGTGATTGCGACCGGACGCAAAACAGATCCACATCTGGTTGGCCCCAACGGTGACACAGATTGAAACACCCTGCTGCATAGGGACCATTCACCCAGGCGAGAGGTCCCCCTGCTCAGAGAGTCCGCCAGGCGATTTTCCACCCCCGGGATGTACACAGCTGATATGCAGAGGACATTGGCCTCCGCCCAAGTCAGGATCAGAGACACTTCCTGGAGGGTCCCCTTGCACTGGATCCCTCCCTGATGATTGATGTAGGCAACTGCCGTCTGGTTGTCAGAGCGTACCTGAACAGGCAGGCCCCGAAGGTGAGTAGTCAAGTGCGCCAGAACTAGCCTGATCGCCCGCAGTTCCAAGATATTGATAGGTGTGTGGGCCTCCTGAGGGCCCCACCTCCCCAGGAACCGCAGGGACTTCCAGAACCCCCCCCCCCCAACCTGACAGACTGGCATCCGTGGTGACCGTCTCCCAGGAAGGGGCAAGAAAGGATCTGCCCCCCAACAGGTTCCTTGAGTCCATCCACCACGAGAGGGACCTCCTGACCAGGGGGGAAAGCACACAGACCCTGTCCAGGGATGCTGGGTTCTTGTCCCATACTGACAATAGGTGAAGTTGCAGGGGCCTCAAGTGGAACTGAGCATAAGGGACCGCTTTGAAGCATGCCACCATCAGGCCCACCAGCTGCATCCCCTGCCTGATGGAGGGATGGGGACAAGCTAGGAGGGACTGAGCCTGTGCAATCAGACTGTCCACCTTCTGTTGAGGAAGGAAGATCCTTGCCTGAACTGTATTCAGAATCATTCCTAGGAATGGAGTTACCAAGGAAGGGGACAGTGAGGACTTGGTGTGGTTGATCACCCATCCAAATGACTCCAAAGTGGACACCACCAGCTGAGCATCCAACTCTGCCTGATGTAGAGACTGGGAAGTGATGAGAATGTCGTCTAGATAGGGAAGCACGCAGACGCCCTGACATCTGAGCTGAGACATCACGCCAGCCAGCACCTTGGTGAACACCCTGGGAGCTGAAGTGAGGCCGAAGGGCAAGGCCACAAACTGGTAGTGTTGATCCATCAGAGCGAACCTGAGGAACCTTTGATGACCTGGGAACACAGGAATATGAAGATAAGCATCTTTGATGTCCACAGAAGTCATGAAATCCCCTTGGCGCAGGGAACTGATGGCAGAGCGCAGAGTTTCAATGCGAAAGTGCCTGCCCCTGACAAACTTATTGAGGGTCTTCAAGTCCAGGATGGGCCTGACTGAACCATCTTTTTGGGTACTGTGAATAGGTTGGAATAAAAGCCCTTGCCTTTTTCTCTTAAGGGGACCTGGCAGATGACCTCCAACTCCAGGAGGCCTTGCACTGCTTGCACTAGCTCCTGAGCTGACACAGGGTCCTGAGGAATCCGGGATCTGATCTTGGAGGGGGATCGGCAGTAAACTCCAACTTGTAACCGGAGGACACTACCTCCTGAACCCACCGGTCTGAGACATGAAGCCTCCAAACGTGAGCGAAGTGCTGCAGCCGTCCCCCCACCCGGATGGGTGAGGGCGCCCCATCACGCCTGAGGGGGCTTGGGAGAGGATTTTGCTTTGGGACCCCAGGAGGAGCCAGGACGTCCACGTCCTCTGCCTCTACCCCAGAAATCCCCGGGCCCCAGGAAAGGAAACCCCCCTTCCCTGTCTTGCACCACGGTAAGGGGAGGAGAAGGAACCCTGACCCTGAAAGGGCATTAAACACCTCACAAGGCAAATCATCAGGGGCACTATCAAGCATATTTCTGATAAGGGTTCTAGTGGCCACAGCAGTAACGGCAGAGGCACAGACTGGGCGCAGCGCCGTCCCTGCACCAGCAAAGGCGTGGGATGCCAGCTGGTCAATGCGCCGGTCCTCAGCATCCCGCAGGGTAGTAGAGTCAGGGGAATGCATGACAGAGGCGTTAGATAGCCCTAGGATCGGGGCATCCACCTCGGGGGGGGGGGATGACCAACATTTAACCACCTCAGCCGGAAAGGGATACTTCTTCCTATTCCAACGTTTTGGAACCCCAGGAAGTTTACTGGGGCGCTCCCATTCCTTGAGCACAAGGTTATGGAAATGTGCCTGCCCGGGAAATTCCAAACGTGATTGTATGGAAAAGCTTCCCTCTTTGCCTGGGAGCCGCAACAGGGAGAGAGATGGACAGAACCTCAAAAATCTGGGTCAATAATCTGTCAGTGTCATCCGGGGCCCAGGGGTCAGAGCCAGAATCGTCATGACCCCTTGGTCTCTCATCAGATGAGCCTGAATCAGAAAAGAGCTCCCCTTCATCAGACGGGGTATAGCCACAAAGATTCCAAAACTCC
Source organism: Gastrophryne carolinensis (assembly GCA_027917425.1). Classification (NCBI taxonomy): domain Eukaryota; kingdom Metazoa; phylum Chordata; class Amphibia; order Anura; family Microhylidae; genus Gastrophryne; species Gastrophryne carolinensis. The sequence goes on along the minus strand of CM051235.1, from coordinate 299,654,031 downwards.
TCAGTTCCCATAGGGAAAACAGGTGACATTAGGCGTCAAGTGCCGCTTCTTAGCAGGGGCCTTACGTGCTAAGGACTTAGCAATCAACTGCTCAACAGTAGCCAGTCTAGAAGACACATCAGGCTGAGAATCCCCACTAGTATGCAACTCAGCAGGAGTGAGATTTAAGCTTGGGGGAGTAGGTGAAGTGAAACGAGGTGCAGCCACTGGCAGGCCAGATTGCAATGCAAGCACCTGCTCAGCACAGGGTACACAGACCCGCGCCTTGTCAGCGTCAGCATGAGGCTGCCCACACGCTACACACAGCCGGTCTTGTCCCGAAGGGACCCCGGTCACAATATCCTGGGATGCCTCCATATGGTGATTATAGCGGCGCTATATGCCGATAGGGAATAACGCTATATAGCAACCCCGGATGCCCCAATAACCCGCTAGGGAAGTGGGAGAATTATTTTTACAAAGCCTACAAGTTATATACTAATGCAGGGCCGGGAGAAGCCAAAAGGGTTCGCCCCGCCTGAAAGACATAAGCAGACAAGACTTGTAAGCACACAGTAACAAAAAAGTGAAAGATATAAAGCCGCCCGCAAGGGCACTTACGGACCGCGGTAAGTAGGGGTCCGTCGTGCATGGGCCAAAAGGCAAGATAAAGATGCGGTCGGTGTACCTCGTGGGGCAGGCTGATATCAGCGATGACGCGGAGCGCGTCATAGACAGGCCCCGCCCCCCCGAAGAGCGCGAAGCCAGAACGTGCAAGCAGCCAATGATGGCGCACCAGCGCCAGAGGTAATGCATCCATAGAGGCGCACCATAAGCCTGAACCGCCTACCCTTTGGTGGGGGATTGCGGTGGAGCAGCGCTCCTAAGCACCTAACAGCGGTGCTGCCTACCTTCACCGACCAGCGCATCCAAGGCTGGGAGGCATATTACTAGTGGAGCGGGTGGGAATAGTCCTACAGGGCCGCGGGCTAATAGCCCCGCTCACCTGCGAGTAATGAGCCATTTCTCGTCCTTCGCAGCCAGACTGCAGAGAAATTCTGGGGATTTGTGGGAGGTTCCCGGGTATTTGAGGGGCCGGGAGGAGCCTATTTTTGATGTCTGCAGTCCAGTGCCATCTGGCGGAGTATATCCCAACTGTAAGTATTAGATTTGGAGCAGGACGTACTGTATACTAAGAATATACCCTTCAGAATCAGAGGAAATTAAATGCTTTGTTTTCTGTAAAGCTTTTCCTTGGAGCTGTTGATTCTGAATGACTCTCTAAGCAGGCCAATCTACCCGTGATCTCATGGAGGACATTATTGCCCTGATTGTCCACCCGAGGCTGGGCTACCAAGGGAGTCCTAGGTTCCGAAGGCCCAGCGACAGGGGTCAAAACCCTTGCAGGAAGAGACAACTGTCTTCTATACTTAGCAACTACTATCCTGGCACAATCCCTGCACACCGTGCTATCCTCATCCAGTGGCACCTGCATGCATACTGGACATGGGGTGAACCTGTCTGCTAAGGGACCAGATCTGATTAACCCAGACGCCTCAGTCATGGTGAAATAATACAGTCTAACTCCCTAAGGATCTAAAACCAAGAATATAGTATATACTGACTACTCTGAGGCCTTAAGGGTGAACCAAACCAATATATTGCCTTTCCCTTTTCCCCACAATCTACAAGGCAAAAAAAAAAAAAATATTGATGTAACCAAATATTAAAAACAGCAAAGAAATAATAAAAACAACCTACCTTATAGTTTAGGCCCGTCTGAAGGTGGCCGCACACAGTTCGGAGAGCAGCCCCGCTGCCAGCCAGCGAAGGCCCCGCGTCCAGGCAGAGAAGCGCAGTGCGTCAGCCTGCACAGTCATCCTGTAAAGCCTAAGCCACAAGCTGCAGTGAATCTCTTAGCGGCGGCCCAACCAAAGCAACAGCTCTGCTCCCAGGAAAAAGTGAGCCACAAGCTGGAGGAGAATGGACAGCAGCAGAAAAGGAAGGACTGAAGCAGACACCTTACGTCTAAGGTGGCCAACGAGGCGGCGATCTTCCTTCGCTGCCCGACAGGAGGGAGCACCAGTATCTTCCTGCCGCCTTAGCTCAGCCTCCTCACACAAAGCCCCACTGCGCTTAGACACAAAATTTGAAATTCAAAAAAGTGCTAACACACAAATAACATTGTGAGAAAAAGGCAATACAAGAGGAAATATTCTTCCCCTGGTTCACCAGACAAAAACCTGTGGCAGCCCAGGAGTGACCAACTTTTTTGAAAAACAGAAGTGACATCTGTTTTTCAAAAACAGATGTCACTACATTATTCGAAACCTATGGGTTAATGAGGTATCCATAGGATATAGTGGACACTTTTTAAATAAAGTGGATTCAAACCTAAGTGTAACCCTGCCTCCCCCAGCAACGTCAGCCAGTTAGTAAGCAACAGTAATAGAGGAGGATTAACCATGGAAATAATGAACCAACTTGGAAGAAAGGGAGTAATGGGGAGTAATAAAACATTTTTCTTCTTCAGAATGTGGAGGATACAGCTCCCTCCCTGCACACATCATTCTAATGTATTTTTTACTACCATCGGAATTAGTTTCAGCTTGAATAAAGCCCAATATGTTGTCAATTTCCTCTGCAGAGACTTTATGCTGAGGGACACAAGAAGCTCTGACCTGAAGTGGCTGTTTGTCTTTGGCCACATCAGGCTCAACATGAGATGCTTAAGATCAATTTGCTGATATATTTTGGATAAAAAGAAAAGTCTTCCTAATGCATTAATAACAGAAGTTGTTAACACAACTTCATTCAAATGTTACACATGTTTTCATTCAAATGTAATTTAAAATGGAGATGTAAAGAACGTCACCAACTCAACTCATACTAATCTTATGGACGTCTTGGACACAAGAAAGGCCATCTGTTACACAAGCGCAATAGTTAAAACAGAATCCAGTGATTCAAAGGTAGTATATTGATACCAGACAGAACTAATTTCATATTTCAAAACTAGCTGGATTACAAAAGGGTGGAGATATGTGCAATGCTACCTAACGAAATGTCATGAAATAATGGTTTTCTGCAAGAAGTGTGAGATAATAAAAGTCAGTAATATAATTCTTTGTGTACTGACTATCAAACTTAGTCCAGATTGAAAGGTATTAAAAATATTAAAAGTATTCCACAATTATGAGCGACATACCATCTCCTATAGGATCTCCCAGCACAAAAATAAGTAATAGTGTGTGCTCATTGAGGAAATGAAAGGCCCTGAGAAGTGAATTTGCTCCAAGACTGACGGTTCAAATGTCACGTTAGAGAACCAGAATGAGATGAAGCATTGGTACCAGTGAAAATATATTCTGGATGAATAGGAAGGGTAACTGTATTGTCTACTGAGAGGCTCCCCAGATCGATATAACATGGTCCTCTAATATGATATTGAAATCAAATCACTATGGTGTCAACTCCCAGGACTTGAGAATATCTTACTCTGTTCACAAAATTCAGATTAGATATACCTCAGGGAGTACTCCAGTGATATCTAGGGAGCAAAAGATCACTTTCCTGCTCTTCACCCATTTACCATGCAGAATTTTCCACGTTGGCAACAGGGAGTGATCGGCCCCGACCACTGTCTCTTCATTGTGCACGGTATGGTGGGGATGCTGCAGGTAATGGGGGAAGAGTATTTTTCCACACTATCTATAATGAAGGGATTTGAGGGCGATTATTCTGCCGCACTGCCTATAATGGGGGTATATGGTAGGGATATGCTATCAGACTGCCTATAATGGTGTGGGTGGAGGGGTATTCTGCCACCTCAAAATCCTAGGTGAACAGGTGTATGGACAAAAAAGATGGTCATTTTTAGAAATAACCATCAATGTTCTGGAGGGGCTTGAAAGGGGCTTTGCCCTGTTCTGCCAGGAAGATCTTGCCCTAATTTAGGACTTTGGTCTATTCTTTCCGGTACCCCGAGGAGGCGGAACCTCTGCCCTCAGGAAAGGGCCGGTGAATGTAGGAGCTGCAAGAAAAAGGAAAAATACCTTCTTTGTGGAAGTCTAGTAGAATTACTCCCAGTAGCTTATTTTACCATATCATCCAAACACTCCCCAAACAACTGCCTCCCCTGAAATAGGAGGCCTGTCAGATCTTTCTCGGAGGCAGCATCAGCCAACAATTGCTTTAGCCATAATGAACGCCTTAAGGCTACTAACAGAGCTAAGCCTCTGGCATTTAACTTAACCAAATCATCCATAGCAGAAATGACATACCTGTTAATATCCAGACTGGCCCTAATCAACTGAGAGCATGCATTTATTGAACAACCCCAACGAGTCTGAGAATTCAATTGCTTTAACAACCTTCTGCTCGCCAAGAATGCTATGGATGTCAACAGAAAAAGCATGATGTGCCACCTGATCTATGCTCTTATTAGCTGGATCCCTTGGGGAGGCACTATCAGAGTCTTAAAAGTATCAGAGCATAATCAGATTCAAAAAGTAGTCTTAGAGAGACCTGAAAACTGGAGCATCTACCACATGAGGGCAAGACCATAAACTAAACAGATCTGAGGAAAAAATATACTTAGTATCTAGCACTCTAGGAATGGAAGGAAGTCTATCCGCCTGCTGCCATGCCTTTTGGAAAGGATTAGAAAAAAAGGGGTTGCTCAGGAAACATTTTTTCTGGCTTAAATAGATCTCCCTTCTTCCTCCTGGGAACCAAGATGTGAAAAACCTCTAAGATGGAGCTAATCAGACCTATGTAGAGTCCCTGAATCCGAATACTTTCTTCCCTATTGGAAAAAGGTCCCCCTTAGATAACTCCTCCTGAGAAACTACGGAAGCATAGATATCCTCCTCAGAAACAGAGAAAACTATATGCCTTTTTTTTTTCTTAAGCCTTCCTTGGAGACTGATGGTAATAAATGGCCTTCTATGCGGGCCAACCTATCTACAATATCCCGCTGGACACTATCATTCCAAGTGAGGCTGGGCTACTAAAAGAGCCGAAGGCCAAAAAACCTCACAATAGTGATGTCCTCGACAAGACCAGACCTCTTATAAAAACCTTTTACTCGCTCAGCTGCAACGCTTCCATCTGTGTAGCCCAGCAGTGAGCAGGCCCCAGCGGTTTGGGAAGGGAGGCAGCCGGCCAGCGAAGATACCACAGTGATCAGTAAGGAAGGGTAAGGAATAAGTCCTAGGTATAGGATTTCAAGGCTGCTTTCCTATAAAGGAAAATCTGCGCTTATTGTCTTTCATTTCAAATTTATGTCAACTGAAGTGGGTGGCACAATTTCTGGAAAATCATTCCAAGATTTTGCCACCTCAGTAAGGAATCTAGGTCATAGATTTGTTGGGAGATAAGGTTACCAGAAGCCATATAGCCATGGACATCCAGTAACAACGGCACAGTCATCGCACACTCTGACTACAATTACCTGTGATAGTAAAGCAGACCACAAGTGTGCTGCAGGATTTTTAATAAGAGGTTTACGTGGTACAGATGACGTAAACGGATTATTGGGAAGTCTGAAAAAACACAATTCTGTGTTTACTCACCTTGTAGAATCGGTATTATAAGTATGCAACACGTCCTGCTCCAGATAATGATTCTTAACAGATGGGAATTACCTCCGCCAGAGGGCGCTTGACTGCAGAGATGGTAAAAAGAGGCCCCTCCCGGTCCCATATATACCCGGGACCTCCCACAAATGCCCCAGTATTAAAAAGCAGTAAGGAGAACCAGGAGAAGCCAATGACAATTAACAACGGTAACAAGGATAACAATCACCATACAGAGGATCCAAGATAATGCAAACAGGGCGGGGTGGAGCAGGACGTGCTGCATACTTATAATACCAATTCTACAAGGTGAGTAAACACAAAATTGTATTATTCTAAGTATGCAGTATGTCCTGCTCCAGATAATGATTCATAACAGATGGTACATCCAATAGCAGTGTCCGTAAATAGGGTGGGATCCCCAAAAGCAACAACGCATAGTTCAAACCACTGCCGCCTGCAGAACTTGCCAAAAACAGGATCAGCTGAGGCCCGAACATCAACCTTGTAAAACTTGGAAAAGGTATGAACAGAAGACCAAGTAGCAGCCTTACAAATGTGTTCAACAGAAGCCTGGTGCTGGAAGGCCCAGGAAGCCCCAACAGCACGTGTAGAATGAGCAGTAACACGGAAAGGAGGATCCTTTCCCCTAGCAGAATAGGCCCTAAAAATAGCCTGACGAATCCATTTGCTAATAGTAGACTTAGCAGGAGCCAAGCCCTTCTTGGGACCCGAAGGGACCACAAACAAGGCGTCAGTCTTTCTAAAAGGTGCAGTAGCCACCAAGTAGAACTTCAAATTTCTGACCACATCCAGGGAATGTAAGGCCCTCTCCTAGGAATTACCGGGATTAGGGCACAAGGAAGGAAGCACAATGTCCTGATTGAGATGGAAGGCAGAGACAACCTTAGGCAAGAAATCCGGTTTAAAGCGGAAAACCACCTTGTCCTGGTGTCTCTCAAAGTAGGGGGCCTGAATAGAAAGGGCCGCCTACTCCGAAACACGCCTGACCGAGGTGATAGCCACCAAAAAGGCAACTTTAAGAGTGAGAATAGACAGAGCAGCCTCATGCACAGGCTCAAATGGAGGGCCCTGAAGGGCAGACAAAACCAAATTCAAATCCCAAACTGGCAAGAGAGGTTTGCAAAGGGGGACGCACATGAGCAACCCCCTGGAAGAAAGTCTTGACCAGAGGATGTTGAGCGAAAGATCTCTGGAAGAAAACAGCCAGGCAGAAACATGACCCTTGAGCGTGCTGAGCTGAAGTCCCAGATCCAGACCATGCTGAAGGAACTCCAGAATCCAAGGAATGGAAAACACCCGACAGGGAAGGACCCTAGACTCACACCAGTCAATGTAGGTCCGCCAGATCCTATAGTAGATGGTAGAAGAGGATTTCTTCCTAGCCCTGATTAGAATATTAACCACAGAATCACAAAGCCCCTCATCCCTTAAGATGGAGGTTTCAGCAGCCAGGCCATCAAAGCCAGCGTTTGTAAATTGGGATGGCATAGCCGCCCTTGAGTTAGAAGGTCCGGAACCAGGGGCAGAGCGTACTGATCTACTGCCAGCTGAACGATATCTGCGAACCACACCTGTCATGGCCAACGAGGGGCCACCAGGATTGCTGGCACCCTTTCCTGAGCCAGCTTACACAGAACCCTGCACAGCAGGGGGAATGGAGGAAAAAGATACAGGAGATGGAACCCCTAAACCTAAACCCTACAGTGACAGGTTTAGAAGCCAAAAATACAAAGACAATGATGCCATTCAATCAGGAAAAATACAATACAATACAAGTACTCACCTGTAGAATTGGTATTATTTGTATACAGTACGTCCTGCTCCAGATATAGTACTTACACTTAGGTTATCCTCCGCCAGATGGCGCTGCACTGCAGAGACATGCAAAAACAGGCTCCTCCCGGCCCCTCAAATACCCGGGGACCTCCCACAAATCCCCAGCATTGAAAAGCAGTGAACGAGAAGCCTGGAGAATTTAACCACCCAAAACAACTGGTAATGATAACAATGATAACAATCACCATACAGGGGATCCAGAATAATGCAAAAACCAGGGTGGGGTGGAGCAGGACGTACTGTATACAAATAATACCAACCCTACAGGTGAGTACTTCACAGAATTGTATTATTCTTAGTATACAGTACGTCCTGTTCCAGATATAGTACTTACACTTGGGACATCCAATAGCAGTGTCCATAAAGTAGGGTGGGATCCCCAACAAAAGGTGACAGCAGACAGTTTAAACCACTGCCGCCTGCGAAACCTTGCGGCCAAAAACAGCATCAGCTGAGGCCCTAACATCAACCCTACCTGAAAAGGTATGAACAGAGGACCAAGTAGCGGCCTTGCAAACTTGTTCAACAGAAGCCTGGTGCTGGAAGGCCCAAGAGGCACCAATAGCACGAGTAGAATGAGCAGTAAGGAAGAAGGGAGGACACTTCTCCTTAGCAGAATAGGCCTGAATAACAGCCTGACGAATCCATTTGCTAATAGTAGACTTGGCAGGAGCCAAACCCTTCCTAGGACCTGAAGGGACCACAAAAAGAGCATCAGTCTTCCTGAAAGCCGCGGTGACTACCAGGTAATACTTCAGACACCTGACCACATCCAAGGAATGCAGAACCCTTTCCTTAGCGTTGCTAGGATTAGGACACAATGAAGGAAGAACAATATCCTGATTCAAATGAAAAGCAGACACCACCTTAGGCAGAAAATCTGGCTTAAAGCGGAACACCACCTTGTCCTGGTGTGTCTCAAAGTATGGGGCTGAATAGACAGAGCCGCCAGCTCAGACACACACCTGACCGAAGTAATAGCCACCAGAAAGACAACCTTGGGGGTAAGCACAGCCAGAGCAGCATCCTGAATAGGCTCAAAGGGAGCACCCTGCAAGGCAGACAAAACCAAGTTCAAATCCCAAACAGGGACCATAGGTTTACGTGGGGGACGCACATGAGTGACCCCCTGGAAGAAGGTCTTAACCAAGGGATGCTGAGCAAAAAGACTTCTGAAAGAAGACAGGCAGGGCAGAAACCTGACCCTTCAGAGTACTCCAATCCATGCTGTAAAAACTCCAGAACCTTGGGGACTAAGAACTCCCTACAGGGAAGAGACCTAGACTCACACCAATCAATGTAGGTACGCCATACCCTATAATAGATGGCAGAAGAAGTTTTCTTCCTAGCCTGCACCATGGTATCCACCACCGAGGCAGACAAGCCTTTCTCCATCAAGATGGAGGTTTCAGCAGCCAGGTCGTCAAAGCCAGAGTTTGTAAATTGGGATGGCGAAAGGAGCCCTGAGTGAGCAGATCTGGCGCCCCTGGCAGGACGTACTGGTCTACTGCCATTTGTACCACGTCTGCGAACCACACTCTTCTGGGCCACCTTGGGGCCACCAGGATCACTGGCACCCTTTCCAGAGCAATCTTGCGCAGAACCCTGCCCAGCAGGGGGATCGGAGGAAAGACATACAGGAGCCGAAATTCTTTCCATGACATTGACAGAGCATCCGTGGCCAAGGCCAGAGGATCCTGAGACAAGGAGACAAAGGTCGGGAGCTTGTGATTGTGACGGGATGCGAACAGATCCACATCCGGTAGACCCCAACGGTGACACAGGGACTGGAATACCCTGTTGCAGAGGGACCACTCCCCCTGACGGGAAGTCCCCCTGCTCAGAGAGTCTGCCAGTAGATTCTCTACCCCCGGGATATACACGGCCGAAATGCATTGAACATTGGCCTCTGCCCATGTCGTAATCCGCGACACCTCCTGGAGGGCACCTCTGCTCCTCCCTAATCGTTGATCCGCCGTCCTGTTGTCTGAGCGCAACTGCACAGCCAGACCCAACCTGATCGCCCGTAGTTCCAGAATGTTGATGGGCAGGTGGGCATCCTGAGGGCCCCACCTCCCCTGGAACCGCAGGGACTTCCATAATCCCCCCCAACCTGACAGACTGGCATCCGTGGTGACCGTCTCCCAGGAGGGGGCCAGGAAGGACCTGCCCTGTAGCAAGTTCTTGTGGTCCAGCCACCACGAGAGGGACCCTTGGACCAAGGGGGGGGGGAGCACACAAACCCCATCCAAAGACGTGGGGTCCTCGTCCCATACAGACAGAAGGTGAAGCTGCAGAGGCCTCAAATGGAACTGAGCAAAGGGCACTGCCTCGAAGCTCGCCACCATCAGGCCAACCAGCTGCATTCCCTGCCTGAGGGAGGGCTGGGGGCACGAGAGCAGGAACCTCACCTGCGCAGTCAGAGCTTCCACCTTTGGTTGAGGAAGTGCTGTAGCCGTCCCCCCACCCTGGCGGGCGAGGGCGCCCTATCATGCCTGAGGGGTCTTGGGAGGGGCTTTGGGTTTGGACCCCCAGGAGGAGCCCGGACGTCGTCCTCTGCTCCTATGCCAGGAATCTGCGCGAGCCCCTGCGAAGGACACCCCCTTCCCCTGCTTAGCGCCTCGGTAGGGGACTGAAGGGGGGCCCTGGCTCCCGCCTGCGCTGGGGTAACTTACCTCCTTTAGCAAGAAGGTCTAGCCGGTCCCCAAACAGGCGTAGCCCCTTAAATGGAAGTCCAGTAAGGGCTTTCTTAGCAGCATTGTCAGCAGCCCACTGGCGCAGCCATACCGCACGGCGCATAGCTACCGCCAAGGCGGAAGATCTGGCACACATCCTAATTGCATCATCCGATGCAGACAGGATAAAGTTAACAAACACATCATAGGTAGACAGTGCATTAATAGTATCAGGTGGCAAATCGTCTGGGCCATCAAGTGCATTTCTGACCATGGCCCTGAATGCCACCGCAGTAATGGCCAAAGCGCAAACCGGGCGCAGCACCGCCCCCCCAAATGCAAAGGCATGACATGCCAATTGGTCAATGCGCCGGTCCTCAGAATCCCGCAGCGTAGTAGTGTCGGGGGGGGGGAACATAATGGAGGTGTTAGACAGCCCTAGAATAGGAGCATCGACCTCGGGGGCGATGACCAGCACTTAACCATATCAGCAGGAAAAGGATACCTCCAGTCCAAACTCTTAGGAATCCCGGGAAGTCTACTGGGATTTTCCCACTCCTTAAGCACGAGGTTATTGAAATGGGTTTGCTCAGGAATTCCAATCGAGCCTTAGCAGTATGAAATAGCTCACCCCTTTGCCTGGGAGCCGCTACAGGGGGAGAGGTGGACAAAACCTCAAAAATCTGAACCAGCAGTTTGTCAGTATCATCCGGGGTCCAGTGATCAGAGCCAGAATCATCATGACCCCTTGACTTCTCGTCAGATGACCCTGAGTCGGAGAAGAGCTCCCCTTCGTCCGAGGGGGTATGGCCATATAGATGCAAGAACTCATCAGACTCCGTAGGGAAAAGAGCGGAATCAGGGGCTAAGTGCCGTTTTTTTGCGGTGGCCTTACGCGCTAAGGTATTAGCAAGCAATTTTTCAACACTGGCCAGTCTAGCAGCCACATCAGGATGAGAATCCCCGCTTGTATTGGGGGTTAGACTCAGACTTGGGGGAGTAGGTGAAGTGAGGCGAGGTGCAGGCCCAGCCACAGGAGGGGCAGGAAGTACCATTAGCGGCTGCTGTGCACAAGGAACGCAGACCCGTGCATTGTCACCGCTGATAGGTGAGACCCCACAAGCTACACACAGCCGGGCTTGTCCCGAAGGAACCCCGGTCTTGGGATGCCTCCATATGGTGATTAATAGGCCCAATAGGCCAGTAGGGATTGAAGCTGAAGCTACCCTGGATGCCCCAATGACCCGCAGGGAAGTGGGAGTAATTATACTAGGCCCAACTGGCAATTACGCCGGGCCGGGAGAAGCCACTGGATTCAACCGTCTGAAAGACATAAGGGGAATAAAGGGTGTCAGAACCATGCACAGTAAGCAAGGAGCATGAAAATCGCCCGTGAGGGCACTTACAGACCGCGGAAGGAGGGGGGACCGATACCACGCGAGCGTGCGTGACTACCATCAAAGTGGCGCCAAGCGAACCTCGAAGGGCGGGCCAGAGCGGCCCGTGACGCGGAGCGCGAAGCTCTAAGACAGTAGACAAGGTTGTATGACACACTTAGAATAGATGATTTGCCAATGATGACGCCGCGGCGTCTGAGGAGACACTGCCGCCCGGCGCAGCACATACAGTGAAGCAAAGAGGCGCGCGCGGCGGGGGCGGATACACAAATAAGGCTGCGAATCAGCGCGGCGTCTGACACCAAGTATACAAGTCAAAGGACATTACTAAAGGCCACAAGCGTGTAATCCAATACACTGAGACCACATACACCCCCCCCCCCCCTTTCTTTCCCCCCCGGGCTACGGAGGGAACGAGGGAGGATGGCGACGCTTTGTACAGGGCCCACCGCTACACGGGGCATGGGCAATAATGCGGGAGGGGCATCCCCTAGAGGCTCACCATCAGCCTAAACCGCCTACCCTTTGGTGGGGGACTGCGGTGGAGCATGGCTCCATAAGCACGCATGGTGCTGCCTACCTTCACCCGACCAGCGCAGCCCAGGCTGGGAGGCACATCACAAGGAGGACGGGTGGGAATAGTCCAACAGGGCCGCAGGCTTTAATAGCCCCGCTCACCTGCGAGAGAGTGATACTTCATGTCTTCGCAGTCAGCACTGCAGAGAAATCTGGGGATTTGTGGGAGGTCCCCGGGTATTTGAGGGGCCGGGAGGAGCCTGTTTTTGCATGTCTCTGCAGTGCAGCGCCATCTGGCGGAGGATAACCCAAGTGTAAGTACTATATCTGGAGCAGGACGTACTGTATGCTAAGAATAAGAACATTGTGTATTGTTTACTTTAAGGAAGTAGCAAGTTATTATAATAGCATACATGTAAGACCTTTTGTCCCCTGCTGTTTAGTGTAAAACTTACTGGGTCGCAAGGACGAGTCCTGTGTGCTCAGTTGCCTTTCACTGGTGACCTGCTGCCTTAGTCACAGTGTCTGCAGCAGGTCTGCCACGTTTATTGTGATGAATGCCTGTCAGGCCTCAGAACAACCCCTCCAATGCAGTGAGTAGAGTGGGAGTGGCCAGTGACTCACATCGTGGGACTCTATCTCAGGGCCCAGTAAGCTGTATGCTGCTGTTTTAACTGTATACATTGTAGTTGTACACAGCTTTTCACATTTATAAACAAATTCCCGAAGTGATATAGTGTCTTGTTTCTAAATGCCTTATTTTTTTTATATATGAGATCATTACGATCATCAGTTCATTAAGAGCCTACAGTTGTACATGCACTTCTATAAAAAGACTGCTGTGTTTTGGGTTTCAGCATACTCACTATAAAATCCTATTCTGAGGATTCTGATTTGGAGGGACAAACATTGCTTTGGGGGTTATGACCAGGAGATTGGATAGTAGAGAACAAAACTCCCTCACGCTGGGTATACCTTCTCTTCACAGTTTATTAGCTGCAATTTTGTCAAAATCAGCATGGAATGAAATAACATGAATTCAAAAGTATGGTACTGAAAAACTATACAGCATAAGTAATAGATCACAGAACCAAATGTTGCCATAAAAATGCAGAGTTGGAGGTTTTGTCCACCAGTACATATCATAAGTTATGGATGTTAGAGTAGGTACATAAAAAAGCAATTCTGTGAGTACTCACCTGTAGAATTGTTTTTGTTCTTGCATGGCACGGCCCGCTTCGGTATTCATAACAGTTGGGTTATTCCGCCACAAGGTGGCGCAGTGGTACTGCAGAAAGCTGTGGCACCTCCCGGCTCCCTATAAAAACAGGATTAACCATAGAGTTCCCAGCGTAGACGAGCAGTGAGACAAGAAGCCGGGAGAGAATAAAGGAAAGGATGTAACAAAGATAAGAAACCCCAATTTAACTTGGAACAATCACCATAAAGAGGCAACCAAGAACAACGATAGCAAGGGTGGGGCAAAGCGGGCCGTGCCATGCAAGAACAAAAACAATTCTACAGGTGAGTACTCACAGAATTGCTTTTTTCTTTAATGCATGGCACGGCCTGCTTCAGTATTCATAACAGTTGGGACATCCAAAAGCAGTGTCCAAAAGGTAGGGTGGGATCCACAAAGAGCAACGCCCAGTAGTTCAAGTCACTACCGCCTGAAGCACCTTGCGGCCAAAAGCAGCATCCGCTGAGGCCTTAACATCAACATTGTAAAACTTGGAAAAAGTATGAACAGAAGACCAAGTAGCGGCCTTGCAAATTTGTTCAACAGAAGCTTGGTGCTGAAAAGCCCAAGAGACACCAATAGCACGAGTGGAATGAGCAGCAATTCTAAAGGGAGCATTCTTCCCCTTAGCAGAATAGGCTTGAACCACCGCCTGATGGATCCACTTGCTGACAGTGGATTTAGCTGGAGGCAAACCCTTCCTTGCTCCAAAAGTGAGAACAAACAGAGCATCAGACTTCCTTCCGTCTCTGTAGCGACCAAATAAAACTTCAGAGCCCTAACCACATCCAGGGAATGCAGTGTCCGGTCCTTGGAATTAGCAGGATTAGGGCACAGTGAAGGCAAGATGATGTCCTGATTGAGATGAAAGGCAGACACCACCTTAGACAAGAAGTCTGGCTTAAGCCGAAACACCACCTTATCCTGATGCCTCTCAAAATAAGGAGGTTTGATGGAAAACGTTGCTAGCTCAGAAACTCGCCTTACCAAAGTGATAGCCACCAAAAAGGCTACCTTAAGAGTCAAGATAGGCAAGGCAGCCTCATGGATAGGTTCAAAGGGAGGCCCCTGCATAGCAGACAACACCAGATTCAGATCCCAGACTGGAAGCAAAGGCTTACAGGGTGGACGCACATGAGTAACACCTTGGGAAAAAGTTTTGACCAGCCGGTGATTGGCAAAAGATCTTTGGAAAAAAATTGCCAGAGCTGAAACATGGCCTTTAAAAGGTACTAAGTTGAAGGCCCAAATCCAAACCATGTTGCAAGAATTCCAAAATCCTGGGAATACCAAACCCTACAGGGAAGAGACTTGGACTCACACCAGGCAATGTAAGCATGCCAGACCCTGTAATAGCTGGAAGACGAGGACTTCTTCCTAGCCCTAATCGTGGTAACAACAGAAGCAGGTAACCCCTTTTCCATCAAGATGGAGGTTTCAGCAGCCAAGCCGTTAAAGCCAGCGTTTGTAAATTGGGATGGAGTAGCTACTCCTGAGTGAGGAGATCTGGATCCTTGGGCAAGACGTACCGGTCTACTGCCAACTGCACGACGTCTGCAAACCAAACCCTTCTTGGCCAACAAGGGGCCACCAGGATGGCTGGTACCCGCTCTTGGACTATCTTGTGCATGACCCTGCCCAGGAGAGGGAACGGAGGGAACACAGAGAAGCCGAAACTCTGTCCAAGGAATTGCCAAGGCATCCGTGGCGAAGGCCAGAGGATCCTGAGACAGAGAGACTAATCTGGGAAGTTTGTGATTGTGACGGGACGCAAACAGGTCCACATCAGGCTGACCCAAGCGGTGACACAGGGAGAGAAACACTTGGTTGTTGCGGGACCATTCCCCCAAACGAGACGACCCCCTGCTCAGGGAGTCCGCCTCCTGGTTCTCCACCCCCGGAATGTAGACCGCTGAGATGGAAGGGACATTCTGTTCCGCCCAAGACATTATCAGGGACACTTCCTTGAAGGCTCGCTTGCTCCGAGTTCCTCCCTGATGACTGATGTAGGCCACCGCCGTCTGGTTGTCTGAGCGGATCTGAACAGCCCGACCCTGAAGGTGAGTGGTCAGGCGAGAGAGAACCAACCTGATCGCCCTCAGTTCCAGGACGTTGATGGGAGTATGGGCCTCTTGTGGGCCCCACCGACCCTGGAACCTCAGGGACTTCCAGAAGCCTCCCCAACCGGTCAGACTGGCATCTGTGGTGGCCGTTTCCCAGCACGGGGCAGGAAGGTCCTGCCCCCCAGAAGGTTCCTGGAGTCCAGCCACCACGAGAGGGACCAACTGGTCAGAGGGGACAGAACAAATTCCTGATCCAAGGACACAGGGTCCCGATCCCAAACTGACAAGAGGTGCAACTGAAGATGTCTCATGTGCAACTGAGCAAAGGGGACTGCCTCGAAGCAGGACACAATGAGGCCCACCAACTGCATCCCCTGACGGATGGAGGGATGAGGGCATGATACCAGAGCCCGAGCCTGCATCTGAAGACCCTCCACCTTCTGCTGAGGAAGGAACACCCTGGCCTGAGATGTATCCAGTGTCATGCCCAGAAAGGACCTCACCAAGGACGGGGACAGAGAGGACTTGGGATAGTTGATCACCCAGCCAAAGGACTCTAGAGTGGAGGTCACCATCTGAGTGTCCTGCTCGGCCTGAGGCAAGGACTTGGCCACGATCAGGATGTCGTCCAGGTAAGGAATGATGAGGATGCCCTGGCTCCTTAGCAGAGCCATCACTCCCGCCAGTACCTTGGTGAACACCCGAGGTGCCGAGATGATACCAAAGGGTAAAGCCACAAACTGGTAATGCTGATCCTCCAGCGCGAACCTTAGAAATCTCTGATGACCTGGGAAGATAGGCACATGAAGATAAGCATCCTTGATGTCCACAGTGGTCATGAAGTCGCCTGGGCAAAGGGTACCGACAGCAGAGTGCAGCGTTTCCATACGAAAATGCTTGAATCTGACAAATTTGTTGAGGCCCTTCAATTCCAGAATGGGCCTCAGAGAGCCGTCCTTTTTGGGGACCATGAAAAGATTGGAATAGTACCCCTGACACAATTCTTGATGGGGCACCGAGCAAATGACTCCTGACTCTAACAGGCATTGAACCGCCAGACGCAACCCCTGGGCACCTCCTGTATCCAACAGTCTGAGACGTGAAGCCTCCAGACGTGAGCAAAGAGCCGTAGCCATCCCCCCACCCAGATGGGTGAGGGCGCCCCTTCATGCCTGAGGGGGCTTGGGAGAGGGTTTGGGCTTGGAGTTCCAGGAGAGACCGGGATGACCGTGGGGTCTGCCACGGCCCCAAGAATCTCTACGACCACTGGGGAGGAGGGAGCCTCGGTCTCCTTTGGGAGCACGAAAGGCGGGGAGGGGGGCAGAGGACCCCCGAAAGGGCCGAGACTGCCTCCTATGCTGAGGCAGCCAGCCATCCTTGGCTAAAACATCAAGACGCTCCCCAAAGAGCCGCAGCCCCGCGAAAGGGAGAACAGTGAGAGCTTTCTTAGTAGCAGCATCAGCTGCCCACTGGCGCAACCAGACAGAGCGGCGCATAGCCACCAAGAGCGCAGAGGCCCTACCGCTAAACCGCACAGCATCATCCATAGCATGGAGGATAAAGGCCACAAAATCAGAGCAAACCAAGAGAGTTCTAAACTCTTCACCCCCTCTACAAGCTGAAGCGCCATCAAGGAGGCGCTTGAGCAGTGACTTAAGGACAATAGCCGTAATAGCCGCGGCGCAAACCAGGCGTAAGCCAGCCCCCACACAGGTAAAGGCATGGCAGGCCAGCTGATCCATGCGCCTGTCCTCACAGTCCTGCAGAGTGGTAGTGTCCGGGGAAGGCATGACCGAAGTATTGGACAAGTCTAGCACAGGAGCGTCCACTTCAGGGGGAACTGACCATCTCCTAACAAGATCAGCAGGAAAGAAATTCCATTTTTAATCCAAACCCTTGGGCATAGCAGGTAGCTTGTTAGGACGTTCCCATTCTTTAAGCACCAAGGAAGTGAAATGTTCCTGCTCAGGGAACTCCAGACGCTGTTTAACAGGACGAAAAAGCTCCCCGTTTCCTTTCAGCCTCCACAGGGGGAACAATGTGCAAAATTTCAAAAATGTGAGACAGTAAATTACCAGTGTCATCCGGATACCCCCGATTCAGGGTCACGGTCACAAACCTCCTGTTGGTTCCCAGAGGAGTCAGAGTCCTGAGGCAGTTCCCCTTCCTCTAGGGAATAATGTCCAGCAGTGACATCAAATTCTTCATACTCCTCTGTAGAGCGTGAGGGAGTTGAAGTCAGGTGCCGCTTCTTGCCAGAGGCCTTCCTAGGAACAGACCTGGCAAGCTGCCTCTCAATGCTGACCACCCGCATAGCCAAATCAGAGTGTACGTACTCCCTACTAATATCCCCCTCACTGGGGCCCAATTGTTGGAGCGGGGGAGTAGGTGAAGCCGAGGGATGCGCAGAGCTAGGCAGCGAAGCAGGCAAACCAGCTTGGAGCGCAAGGACACTTTCAGCGCATGGCACGCACACCGTGACTGTTGCTTACCGGGGATACCCCACACATGGAACACAGCCAGGCTTGCCCCAAAGGGCCCCCAAGCACACTATCCCCAGAAGCCTCCATATGGTGATTAACACAGGCGCAATAGGCCAGCAGTGGGTAAAGGCTATACAAGAGCCACCCGGGATGCCCTCCCGCGGGATGCCCCTAAAGATAGTGAAGGGGGAAATGAGAGGGAGGGAGGAAGGAGTGGAGCCGGGAGAAACCACAATCCAATGGTATCCCGCCTGAAAGACATAAGTAAAAAAGACACATGAGCATCCCGCAGCACATACACCCCTACCGTGGAATCACTCAGGCACAGACCACAGGACAAGGCGACACACCGGAGGAAGCAGCGCTGCAGCCGGGAAGGGAGAAGACCAGACGCGCGGCTCAATCAAAATGGCGCCTGCAGAGGTACCTCGAGGGGCAGGCCGCAGGGCGATACGCATCATCAACTGCCCCCCCCAAGAGCGCGAAAAACTGCGCTCTTGTGACCAGGCCGGCGCCATGACTAAGCAAAATCACCTCAGGTGATAGCACCCACAGCCACGGAGCGTAGTACAAAGCGGCACGGCCGCTAACAACACCCCAAAAAAAACTTCAAAAACACCACAGAAATAACCACCAAAGAGCCGGCCGCTTGTGAGCGGAGAGGTGAGTTTTACTTTTTTTTTCTCTTTACTTCTACGGGGAAACCTATGATATTGTGGGGAGGGGGGATGCCACACTACACATGGGAATGGGGGGAGGGGGATGCCACACTGCATATGGGAATGGTGGGGCCACACCACACTGCCTATATGGGGAATGGGAGGGGGGATGCCATACTGCCTACAATTATGGGGGGGGGGGGGGATACCCCCCTGCTTATATGAGGAATGCCACACTGCCTATATGGGGAATGGGGGGATGCCACACTGCCTATATGGGGAATGGGAGGGGGGCATGCCACACTGTCTATGGAATGGGGGCACCTACACGGCCTATGAGAATGGGATGGTGGCATGCCACACTACCTATGGAATGGGGGCATCCCACACGGCCTATGGGAATAGGATGGGGGCATGCCACACTGTCTATGGAATGGGGGCATCCCACACGGCCTATGGGAATGGGAGGGGAGAATGACACTCTGCCCATGAGGAATGGAATAGGGGGAATGCCACACTGTCTGTAATGGTGTGTTTTTGGTTTTAAATATTTTTTTTTCTTATTTTCCTCCTCCAAATTCTAGGTGCGTCTTATGGTCGGTGCATCTTATAAGGCGAGAAATATGGTACGTGGTTGGATTGTTTTTAATTTGTGTAATAGTGCTCCTTTAAAGGATGCCCCAACAACCTGGCTACCACAGAGACATGGGAGACTACTATAAAAGCACCAACACTCAAAATGTGTAAATTACACCCCCTTGGACTCTGAGAGAAGCGAGGGAAGGGAAAGTCTGCTCAGATAAAATTATTATGACTTCAAGAGTGGTTACAGGAGAACCACAGGCCACAGTAAAGATATGACAACAGCGCCCAACCTTTGGGTGGGGAGGGGGAGAACTACTCTCAATGCAAGAGATATGACTATAGTCTGGTATATAATAAGTGGAGGTATCTCTCTCTTCTCCTTTAGAATGTGCAACAATTCAACTCTAATTAAAGCCTTTTGCCCAATAGGAAAAATCACAATAGCCTTTTCTAGCTTTCGTTATAGATTATGTGTCAAAGATTACAAGATCATAGCCAATGTCTGCCCAAATGAAAAATACCGTTTTGTGATTACTCACCTTTAAAACGGATATAAGTGTGACATACACTCAGCTTCAATACTTCTTGACAGTTGGGTTATTCTCCAGTAGAGGGCGAACTTCTGCAGAGATGAATGCAAAAAAAGAAGCCCCTCCCGGTCCATAACTACCTGGGACCTCCCACCAATTCCCCAATGTAAGATAGCAGTAAAGGGACCAGGAAGAACCAAATATAACAATACTAACAAAAAACAATGGTTCACCATATAAAGGATCCAGAATACCAAACAGGGTGGGTGAAGCGGAGTGTATGTCACACTTATAATATCCGTTTTAAAGGTGAGTAATCACAAAACGGTATTATTCCAAGTGTGACATACACTCCGCTTCAATACTCCTTGACAGTTGGGACATCCAATAGCAGTGTCCGTCAAGGGTGGGAACCATAAACAGTAAAGAATGCACCAACTCAAACCACTGCAGCTTGCAGAACCTTGCGGCCAAAAACAGCATCCGCTGAAGCCCGCGCATCAACCTTGTAAAACTTGGAAAAAGTATGAACAGAAGACCAAGTAGCAGCCTTACAAACTTGTTCAACAGAAGCCTAGTGCTGAAAAGCCCAGGATGCACCCACAGTACGAGTAGAGTGTGCAGTGACCCTAAAAGGGGGAGTCCTCCCCTTAGCAGAATAGGCCCCAACAATGGCCTGATGAATCCATTTGCTAATCGTAGACTTAGCAGGTGCCAAACCTTTCCTGGGCCCGCAGGGCACCACGAAAAAAAGCGTCCGTCTTCCGGAAGGAATAGTCACCAAATAGTATTTCACACAGCGAACAACGTCCAAATTGTGCAGAACCCTCTCCTTGTCATTGTTAGGCTTAGGACACAAGGAAAGGAGAACAATATCCTGATTGAGGTGGAAGGCAGACACCACCTTAGGAAGGAAATCGAGTTTAAAACGAAAAACCACCTTATCCTGGTGTCTCTCAAAGTAAAGCCGCCAACTCAGAGACACGCCGAACCGAGGTAATCGCTACCAAGAAGGCAACCTTCTGAGTGAGAACCGAAAGAGCAATATCATGCAGCGGCTCAAAAGGAGGACCCTGCAGAGCCGAAAGAACCAAATTCAAATCCCAAACAGGAACTACAGCTACAGCGCACATGCTCCACCCCTTGGAAAAAAGTCTTAACCGGCAGGTGTAAAGCAAAAGACCTCTGGAAGAAAACCGACAGAGCAGAAACCTGTCCTTTCAAAGTACTAAGCTGGAACCCAAGGTCCAGATTATGCTGAAGAAACTCCAAAATCCTGGGTACAGAAAAAACCCTGCAAGGCAAGGCCCTAGCCTCACGCCAATCCATATAGGACCTACAAGTCCTATAGTAAATGCCAGAAGAGGACCGCTTCCTAGCCCTAATCAGGGTCTGAACGACCGCCTCAGACAAACCTTCCTCTTTCAAGATGAAGGATTCAGCAGCCAGGCCGTCAAAGCCAGCGTTTGTAAATTGGGGTAAAGTAGATGACCCTGGGATAGCAGGTCCGGCATCAAAGGAAGCCGGCACTGGTCTATGGCCAACCTTATGACGTCTGCGTACCAAACCCTTCTTGGCCACCTTGGAGCCACCAGAATCGCTGGTGCCCCTTCAAGAAACAGTTTGCGAACTACCCTGCCCAGCATGGAGACAGGTGGAAACAGGTACAGAAAACCCAGGTCCTTCCACGCCAGAGACAAGGCATCCACTGCCAAGGCCAGGGGATTCTGAGAAAGAGACACAAATGCCGGAAGCTTGTGATTGTGCCTCGAGGCAAAGAGATCCCCCTCCGGAGTCCCCCACTTGCGGCAAAGATCCAGAAAGACCTCGGGGTTGAGAGACCACTCTCCGTGGTGAGAGGAACCCCTGCTCAGGGAATCCGCCTCCGTATTCTCCACCCCCGAAATGTAGACTGCCGAAAGGCAAGGAATATTGCTCTCCGCCCAGTGCAGGATCAGAGAGACTTCCCTGAGGGCACTCATGCTGCGAGTCCCTCCTTGGTGATTTATGTAGGCCACTGCCGTTCGGTTGTCCGAACGCACCTGAACCGGAAGACCCTATAACTGTGGGGTTAACCGAGCCAGAACCAGACGAATGGCTCGGAGCTCCAATATATTGATGGGAGTGTGAGCCTCCTGGGGACCCCACACCCCGCTGAACTGATGACTCTTCCAATAACCTCCCCAGCCCGACAGGCTGGCATCCGTGGTAACCGTCTCCCAAGGGACCAGAAAGGATCTGCCCTTCACCAGATTGCTCGAGACCAGCCACCACCAAAACGACTGCCGAACCCTGGGAGACATCTTAAAAGGTTGATCCAAAGACTGTGGGCTCCTGTCCCAATACGTCAATAGGAGAAGTTGAAGAGATCTCATGTGATATTGTGCAAACGGCACCGCCTCGAAGGAGGACACCATCAGGCCCACCAGTTTCATCCCCCGTCGGATAGAGGGACAAGGACTGGCCAGAAGAAGACGGATCAGGTCCTGAATCCCCTGCACCTTGGTCTGGGGCAGAAACACTCTGGCCCGACTGGTATCCAGATTCATGCCCAGAAATGAAATCGCTCGAGACGGGGAGAGAGAAGACTTGGTGTGGTTGATCACCCACTCGAATCTCTCCAGGGTCGACACCACCTGGAGGGTGTCCAGTTCTGCCTGCTGAAGGGAAGAAGCAGAAATCAACAGATTGTCCAGATAAGGCACAATGCGAATGCCCTGAGATCTGAGCAGAGCCATTACGCCCGCCAAAACCTTGGTGAAGACCCTCGGTGCCAAGGTCAGACCGAAGGGAAGAGCTACGAATTGATAATGTTGATCCCCCACCGCAAACCGGAGGAATCTCTGATGTGCCTGAAAAATCAAAACATGCAGATACGCATCCTTGATGTCTATGGATGTCATAAAATCCCCTTGGCGAAGGGAATTGATAGCCGAGCGCAGAGTCTCCATGCGAAACTTTTTGGCTCTGATAAACCTGTTGAGAACCTTGAGATCTAGAATGGGTCTCACCGAACTCTCCTTTTTGGGAACCGTCAAAAGGTTGGAGTAGTAACCCCTGCCTCTTTCCAACGGAGGCACCGAGCATATAACCCTTGATGTCCAGAAGGCTTTTCACTTCCAACAGGAGCCCCTGTGCAGCCTGAGGGTCCGAGGGCACCCGAGACCTTAAGAATCTTGGGGGTGGCCAGTACTTGAACCCCAGCTTGTACCCGGAGGAGACCACTTCCAAGATCCAATTGTCTGTGACCTCACGGGCCCAGACCCGGAAGAAGAGCCGCAGCCGCGCCCCTTCATTGCTGAGCCGGTTTAACGGCAGGCTTGGGCTTGGAACCCCAGGCAGCCGCGGGACGTGCCCGACCTCTGCCTCTGTTCCAGGACGAGCCCAGGACCCCCGAGAAGGCCAGACCCCTAGACGCTCTGGCCCCTCGAAAGGAAGGAGTGAACGAGCCCGCGCCCCGAAAGGGACGGCGCTGCTTCCTCCGCTGAGGTAACTTACCGCCTTTAGCAACAGCATCCAATTTATCTCCAAACAGCCGCGCACCCAAGAAGGGGAGAGCTGTGAGTGACTTCTTGGCTCCAACGTCCGCTGTCCACTGACGGAGCCAGACGAGTCTGCGCATGGCCACCAGCAAGGCTGACGTCCTACTACACACGACAATGGAGTCTTCCATCGCAGCCATGACAAACTCCATGAACAATTCGCACTTCTTAAGTATAGCGAACTCAGCGCTAGCTGGATCCAGCTGAGCGTAATTCAGCCAGTCCCTGATAAGAGACCTGGTAGCAAGCGACACCAGGGCAGATGCACTAACAGGCCGCAGGGCCGAGCCCACATTGGCAAATGCGTGGCACACCATCTGATCAAGGCGCTTGTCCTCGCCATCCTTAAGGGAGGAGGCGTCAGGGGTGTTCAGTACAGAAGAGTTGGTCAAACCTAACACAGGCGCGTCGACCTCGGGAGGAGAAGACCAGCGCTTGACCACCTCCACCGGAAAGGGATACTTCTTATCCCATCCTTGAGGCACACCAGGGAGCCGACAGGGCCTATCCCATTCCCCAAGTATCAGCGCATGAAAATTACCCTGGGTAGGGAATTCCAGACGGGGCTTGTGGGCCCCTGCCCAACATTGGAATTCCCAGGCTGACCATAGTCCGCCTCTGAATCCTGATACAATTCCCCCTCCATAGGGGAATAATCGGACAATTCAGCAGACTCATCGTCAGTGTCCCACAAGGGCTGGGCCAACGACAACTGTCTCTTTTTAGCCTGGGGCTTCTTGCCCACCGTGCTAGCAATCATTTTCTCTATGCTGGCCAACCTAGCCCAAACATGAGAAAGCGACTCCCCACTAGTACCAATGTCACTTGGGGTACGGATCAGGTGGGGAGGGGAAGGCGATGAAGCGGGAGGAGCCGACCCAGAAGGCTGGGTACCATTGTCCCGAAGGGATCCCGGGCCTGGTATCCTGCAGAGCCTCCATATGGTGAATTTTTGTGGTCAGTCGCAAGACCGTAGGGGATTACGCATAAGCAACCCGGGATGCCCCTAAAAAGTCCCAGTGGGAAGATTTTTGGGGTGGACAATATTTATATCTAGGGACCCCAGGAGAGACCCCTTAAGATGCACTTATACGGGGACACCTGTAACACACAAAATAGGTCACATAAGAGCAGAGCATAGTAAGGGATGCCCTAGCATTAGATATTACAGTCACACAGGTGAAATATTCATATACAGGTATATGACTATGTATATATAATAAACACGTCTATACCGCCAAGCAGCCATATAGAGCAAATAAAAGGCATATAGACACACACACACACCATTATACATACATATATATTATTAATATATACATATATACACATGTGCCCCCGATGTATGTAGCCCACGGGCACAACAACGCCCGGCGACATGTACCGCCAGGAGAGCAAAAGCCTCGGTATCCCTAAGGGAGCCCGTATGGGGCACTCACGGCAGAAGATGGCGTCCATAAGTGGAGAGGGTGAAGGGGAGCGCGCCAGCACATGGTCTCGCCCCCCTCCGACGCGGGATTCACTCCCCAGCCGCGCTTCCAGCTGATGGAGGGCTGGAGCCGGCCGACGACGCGGGAGAGCACCAGGCCCCGCCCCCCTCACTGAGGGAAGTAGAAGGTCGCGCTCCCCGGCCAATATGGCCGCGGAGCCAACCATAAGAGAACCATGCCATTTAATTATGCCATTAATAATAGGGGCGGGGCTACGCTCTCTTTACTCAATGCAATGTAATTGGCACACGCCCTCCCTTGCGGTGAATGGAGAGGTAATGATAGATATATCTTATCTATCACATACAATCTCACTGATATACATATAACTTTGTGAATGTAACATTAAAAAAATGGAAACAAGGTGTATAAATATTTTTTCAAGGCTCTATTTATAGATAAATAATTAACTATGGTAATAGAATAGTCACATGTAATTGAATATTACAGCTGTAAATATGCTAAAAAGAAATCAATATTAATTACCTCAGATACAACCTCCTCAAGTAATTTCTGCAAAGTGCCATTTTCTTTCTTAAGCCTGTCATTCTCAGACAATGCTGCACGCAGACGTAATTCCAGACCTTGCATGTATTGCTTTTTCTTTTGTCTAGACTGAAAAGCCGATTCCCTATTTTTTATCATTCTTTGCTGCCTTCGTAATAAACTTCCCTAAAAATTACATTTGGAACATGTTACCAACCAAATTTTGTGCATTACAAGAAAATCAAAGAGCATTAAATGGTTAGCACAACATGCCTATACAAATGCTAAAATAATATTTAATCACATTTAATCACATTAGAAAATAATTAAAATCATCCTACCTGCATCTACTGCATGTTATGAGCCTTTAAAGTGGACCAACACCCAGGATTTTGACTATCCTGGGTGTTGGTCCACTTAGGTGGGGCACCCCGATCGCTGTGTGAAACCCCCCCGATCGCCGCAAAAACTCACCTCTCCCCGCTCCCACGTGACCTCGTCCGGCCAATGACAGCGCTCAGAGTCGCTCTGGTATGCGCGTCCAAAGCCGCTTGGACGCGCATACCAGAGCGCTGTCATTGGCTGCGTCTCTCGCTTCCCTCTAACAGGGAGCGCGCCTGCGCCGGCCATTCACAAAACGGCCGGCGCGGGAGCGCGCCCTGCTAGAGGGAAGCGAGAGACGCGGCCGCGTCTCGCGCATGCGCCGTTGGATCGCCGGTAAGGTAAGGATTGTGGGCCTCCTGGGGGGTTCCTCCCCGCGGGACATCCCGATTTCGGATGCCCCGCGGGGAGGGATCTGATCGGTCCGGGAATCTTATAGATTACCGGGCCGATCCCCCCTGGGTGTTGGTCCACTTTAAACATCCAAGGTGGCGGCTTATGGAAGCCGCCATCTTATCAGGCAGCCTGCAAACAGGAAGTGCCTCCTGACTGTGCTGCTCTGCATTCTGGGACTGCTGACCTTTACCTGACCCCAGATCTGCTCTGTCTGAACAAAGCACAGCTATAACCCGCCCCCCTGTACCTTATCCCACTCTCCTCAGTAAGTGTGATGCTTCTGATTCAAGATGGCGGCGCCCGTATCCTAAATTCCTGAACAGAGTTGCAGCCCAGTGGGGGAAAGAATAGTGACTAAAAACTTAAAATATATTAATTTTAGATGCTGGGGAACAGTTTTTTTAAGAGTTTGGGCTTTTCATTAAATCACGCTGAAGGTCCGGTTTAAGATCACACTGTGGGACATTAAAGTTATTGCCCAGGCTAATTAAACTATATAATTTTCCCAGGAAATCCCTGGACATTCCTTCAAAGTTAAACATGTATAGCGCAAATCAGTCTGGCAATAGAAGGTGACAAAATCTCTAGGTAGGCTGTGTATAGGCCGTTGGACTGAGGAGAGGTGAGTGAATTTGGCAAATGGCAGGGTTTCACTCAGTAGGGTACCGTAAACAGGATAGTGAAAATGACAGGTTATAAGGGTATAAGTAGAGTATAATTTTTTTTTTCAGCAGAGTGTGAGCTTGAACATGAAATGTCTTGTTTGTCAGTTTTGCAGTGCTTTCTCATCTACATATGTATCAGTCACCCTTTCCTGCCAGGAAACATTGCAAATTGAACAGCAATTGAGATTTTCAAATAAAACTACTATGCACACCTTGCAGGTTTTAAAGATAAAACAACCAACAACCAAAACAACATTCTGAATCTCCTCCAAAAACTTTTCATAATATATATATATATATATATAATTTTTTTTTTTCTCAAAAGCTTTCTAGTCATACAAGGCTTGTTGACGTAGGTGCAGCTTTCTGGATGCAAACCCCCAAAAAATAATAAAGAATAAAAATCAAATTTTCCTAAAATATCAATATGCAAACAGAAAAAAACAAGCTACAGCATTTTACATTTTTTTTCACCCAATAAGACACAGGATTTGGAGTAGGAAGATAAGAAAATAATATTCTGAACCAAATGACGTGCTAAAATACCCCCCATTCACCCCATTATAGACCGTGTGCAAAATCCACCCCAATACTGGCACTGAGCAGCATCCCACATTAAAAGCATTGTTCAGCCCCCACATCACAGGCAGTGTGTGTGGCATCCAATTAACAGAGTGCAGAATGGGTCTCCCCCCCCCCCCCCCCCAACAGACAGACACACACACTACCAGCATTCACAAACGCCCTTGCCCTTAGCCTGCGCTGCCTGCTGCCCCCACACAAACAAGTTTCCAGGGTAAATAGGATATATCTAAAAATGCAAGGTCCCCCAAACAGAACAATACCCTAGATGCATAGCTACTTTTAACACTTTTAGTGGCAGCCTAATTTAGATTTGGTCACCATTCTGCGCTATGTTTAACTGTGATGTTTGCAGGGATTTCCAGGAAAATTACATATTGTTATGGGTGTTTGGGCTTGCACATGAAAGTTTTTAATTATTTATTTTCAGGGTTTAATACTTTTGGGTTCAAAAAGTAAAAAAAGAAATTCAAAGTGTGTGAAAGCCCCATCTCTCCCAGACTATGAAGGGCACAGGTGATAAAAAATTGGCATGGGGTCGCCACGCTCTTTAAAAAACGAAGGGTTAAACCAGCCTGGGTGCCCCCCCCCCCCAAGGCCACAAATCCACATACTCCTCTTCTGCTCCCCCTGGGCTTTGGGCAGGCAGGTAATAGGGATGAAGGGTTAATGGCTTGCCATAGGTGACTTGCCAGCCCCTCAAGCTTTGTGAACTGGTTTCATGGACCCCTTAACAGCTCACAAAGGATTAAATGTAAAAAAGACACAAACACCGCTTTTTTAACTTGCCTCTAATCCAACACCGCTCTCAGTTGGTGCCGATCATCACTGAGCTGTCAGTGACTAGGATCCTCTGCCCTTCACCCCCCCCCCACCACTGATCCCTACCATCATCTCACAGGCCGCTGCCGGAAGAAGTCACTTCCTGCGGCGGCAGGTGAGATGCAGAACTCCTGTTCTTTACCCCAGTGAAAACCGGAGGGGGGATCAGATCCCCCCCAGGGGGAGAGAAGACCACCAGCACAGGATCCAGGCCGTAGGGGAGCGTTTCTTGTTTTTTATGGGTGGTAACACCAGGCACGTAAAATTTACATGGCTGGCAGTTAACTGTAGGAGGGGCAACCATGTAAATTGTATGTGTCTGGTGTTTAAAGGGTCAATGTACGGCTGCAGAAGCTAAATGGAATCCCCAGTTGCACACATCGACGGCATACTCACCCTCTGGCTGTGCGTGTCCATGCTCGGCTATTCAGTTGCGGCAGGCTTGGCCACACAGGCAAGAAGGTATGTGAGTGATGCCGCAGCTGGTCGTACATGCTCTGGTCTCAGCGTAAAGGTAAGAATTGCAAGTTAACCAGGGGGTTTCACACAGCGGGGCATCCTGAACTGAACGGAGAAAGGGAATCAGCCAGCCCTGGAGTCTAAGAGTTTTGGTCCACAACTCAGAATGGGTTGTCCAGAAGGAGATGTCTGTAAAAGAACAAAAACTTCAAGGAATCCAGATAGTCACAAAACTATCAAAAGACCCACCAAAGATCTCTTTAGTCCTGGTTAAAGTTAGGGTTTAGGATTCCACAACAAGAAAGAGACCTAAAAAAACGGAACTAAAATGCTTCTTTCACTTTTGCAAAAAAAAATTTAGTCACCATAAAATCAGGTAAAAACTTAAATACAAACCAGCAACAACTAGAACAAAACCTCAACAACAGGCTGCATACTAATGCATGGTATAAAACGGACAGAGCCCCGGTATAGGTCACAGCCACATCTTCTGTCTCCCTGCTGTGTGCAGCGCGCACCCGTCCTGCACCTAGCTAAATGGCCCACACAGTGCAGCATCCGAATTGCCTCAAGGGAATGGCCAGCCCTGGTGTCTTTTAGGTGATAGGTCCACTTTATTCTGGATCTGGACTATTGGCAGAGTCAGAATTGGTGGGGGGGGGCTTACTGGGCAGTTGACTATGGCCTGGTCACTCAAGGGCTCCCCTCAGCATTGACTGGCCTGCTCAGCTACCTTGGACCCCTCTACCACTATGCACCGCATACCTTACTCACCTCACAACTGCTGGCCCCCAACCGTCACCTAACTCCTCCTCTCCAGCTGCTGATTCGAACGCTTCAATTTACCCCCACAGTACATGAGGTGAACAAACGTGAACCCTTAACCTTGCGCCCTTCCCAGTCACTGACCCACAATCCTCACTGAACCCCCTTCCCCAGCTGCTGACCCACATCCCTCATTTAACCCCCCCCCAGCTGCTGACCCACAACCTTTACCTAACCCCCCTGCCCAACTGCTGAACTAAAACCAGCTGCTGAATTATAAACCTCACCTAAGCCCCCCCCCCCCCCTTCTTCAGCCATTGGCCCACAAATCTCCCATGACCCAGTTGCTGATCTGCACCCTCACCTAACCCCCCCCCCCCCTTCCCAACCAATTAAATATACAACTCCTATGCCAACTCCTCCCCAGCAGCTGATCCACAACCCTCATCTAACCCCCATCCCTAGCCACTGACCTGCATTCTCACCTTCTGCTGGACCTTTGCTGGTGCTTCATCTGCTTGCACACTGCCCATTAAAGTAATTCTTCGTCAAAAATAAAAAAAAAAACAATTCTGTGAGTACTCACCTGTAGAATTGATTTTGGTGGTGTCCTGCTCAGGTCTCTCCGTTCTTGACAATTGGGTTATCCACCACAAGGTGGCGCAGTTGACTGCAAGACGAAACTTGTGGCTCCTGCCGGCTCATATAAAGGCAACTGTTGCTCTAATAATCCGCAGTGGTTGAAAAGCAGTAAATACAGAGACAAGCCAGGAGGCCAGAGACTATGTTAATTCACACAGCCCCAAAATGAACTCTCTCACACAGTATTCACCATAACAGGCAAAAAGAGGATAACAGAACAAGGGTGAAATGGAGCGACCCAAGCATGACACCACCAAAATCAATTCTACAGGTGAGTACTCACAGAATTGTATTTTTCCTGGGGTCCTGCTCAGGTCGCTCTATTCTTGACAATTGGGACATCCAAAAGCAGTGTCCAAGAAAGGGTGGGATCCCCAGTGAGCAACAGCACGTAGTTCAAGACACTACCGCCTGAAGCACCTTACGGTCTAAAACAGCATCAGCTGAGGCCCTAACATCAACCTTGTAAAACTTAGAAAAAGTATGAACTGAAGTAGTGGCCTTACAAACCTGTTCAACCGAAGCCTGGTGCTGAAAAGCCAAAGAGGTACCGATAGCTCTAGTAGAATGAGCTGTAACACGGAAATGGGGTTCCTTCCCCCTGGCAGAATACGCTTGCACCACTGCCTGTATGATCCACTTGCTGATAGTGGATTTGGCTGGAGGCAAGCCCTTCTTAGGTCTATCAGGAAGGACAAAAATACCATTTTGTGAGTACTCACCTGTAAAATGGATATTGTCAGTGTGTCACACACCCCGCTTCCCCTTTAATTCTGACGATAGGGTTATCCTCCAGCAGGAGGCGACGTTGCAGAGAGAAGTCTTGAAAACGAGCCCCTTCCGGCCTATATATACCTGGGACCTCCCACTTAACACCCAGTGAATTCAAAACAGCAGTAAGACAAGGTACCAGGAAATCCAACGGTAACCTCAAAATAAAATAAAGGAAAGCTTCACATAGAGGATCCAGGATACCAAAAAAGGGCGGGTGAAGCGGGGTGTGTGACACACTGACAATATCCATTTTACAGGTGAGTACTCACAAAATGGTATTATTCTCAGTGTGTCACACACCCCACTTCCCCTTTAATTCTGACGATAGGGACATCCAAAAGCAGTGTCCACAAGGGGTGGGTATCCGACAGTAAAATGAAGCCTAACTTAAACGACTGCAGTCTGCAGAACCTTGCGGCCAAACACAGCATCCGCTGAGGCCCGCACATCAACCTTGTAAAACTTAGAAAAAGTATGAACAGAAGACCAAGTAGCAGCCTTACAAACTTGTTCAACAGAAGCTTGGTGCTGAAAAGCCCAAGACGCTCCAACAGCACGAGTAGAATGAGCAGTGATACGAAAAGGGGGAACCTTCCCCTTGGCCGAATAGGCCCAAACAACCGCCTGGCGAATCCATTTGCTAATGGAAGACTTAGCCGGAGCCAACCCCTTCCTAGGCCCACAGGGCACAACAAAAAAGGCATCAGTTCTACGAAAAGGAGAAGTAGTAAGCAAATAGTACTTAACACAGCGTACCACATCCAAACAATGCAAAACCCTCTCCTTGTCATTCTTAGGCTTAGGACACAAGGAGGGAAGAACAATATCCTGATTCAAATGAAAAGCAGAAACAATCTTAGGAAGAAAGTCCGGTTTGAAACGAAAAACCACCTTGCCCTGATGCCTCTCAAAGTAGGGCGCCTGAATCGACAAGGCCGACAACTCCGAGACGCCGAACCGAAGCAATCTTCTGAGTCAAGGTAGAAAGAGCAATATCCTGCAAGGGCTCAAAGGGAGGAGCCTGAAGAGCAGAAAGAACCAAATTCAAGTCCCAAACCGGGAGCAATGGCTTCCTGGGAGGCCGCACATGCGTAACCCCCTGGAAAAAGGTTTTGACTAACGGATGAAGCGCAAAAGGCTTCTGAAAAAAGATAGACAAGGCAGAAACCTGCCCTTTCAAAGTACTCAGCCGGAGACCAGAGTCCAGCCCTGATTGCAGAAAATCCAAAATCTTGGAAACCTACAAGGCAAAGATCTAACCTCACACCAAGCGATATAGGCTCTCCAAGTCCTATAGTAAATGGTAGACGACGACCTCTTCCGGGCACAGATCA
This sequence comes from Gastrophryne carolinensis, assembly GCA_027917425.1. NCBI lineage: Eukaryota > Metazoa > Chordata > Amphibia > Anura > Microhylidae > Gastrophryne > Gastrophryne carolinensis. Next base: position 299,622,127 of record CM051235.1, on the reverse strand, counting down.
GAGTCTTAACAACCGAGTCGGAAAGACCCTCCTTCAAGATGAAGATTTCAGCAGCCAAGCCGTCAAACCCAACGTTGGTAAATTGGGGTAACACAGCCGACCCTGAGTGAGCAGATCGGGCCGATCCACCGCCAGCCGAACGATGTCTGCGAACCATACTCGTCTTGGCCACCTTGGAGCCACGAGAATGGCGGACACCCTTTCCAGAGCCAGCTTCCGTACCACCTTGCCTAGCATGGGTATCGGAGGAAAGGTACAGAAACCCCAGTTCACCCCAGTTCAGAGACATGGCGTCCACCGCCAGAGCCAGAGGATCCTGAGAAAGCGTCACGAAGGTCGGAAGCCTGCAATTGTGACGAGAGGCAAACAGGTCCACCTCCGGTGTCCCCCACCGGAGACACAGAGACCGAAAAACTTGGGGATGGAGAGACCATTCCCCCAGACGGGAAGAGCACCTGCTCAACAGATCCGCTTCCCTGTTATCCACACCCGGAATGTAAACTGCCGAGAGACAGGGAACATGGGCCTCCGCCCAGGTCAGGATCAGGGACACCTCTCTGAGGGCACCCAGACTGCGAGTCCCTCCCTGATGATTGATGTAAGCAACCGCTGTCCGATTGTCCGAGCGAACCTGAACCGGAAGGCCCAGAACATGCGGAGTCAAATGAAAAAGAACCAGACGGATGGCTCTCAGTTCCAGAACATTGATGGGCAAGTGGGCCTCTCGAGGCCCCCACTGCCCCCGAAACTGAAGATCCTTCCAGAATCCCCCCCATCCCGAAAGATTGGCGTCCGTGGTGACGATTTCCCAAAGAGGAGTCAGAAAAGACCTGCCCCTCAAAAGATTGGTCAAGACCAACCACCATTGAAGGGACTGCCGGACCCGGGAGGACAACTGGAAGGACCGATCCAACGACCGTGGTCGCCGGTCCCAAGACGCCAACAGATGAAGCTGAAGCGTCCTCGTGTGAAATTGAGCAAAAGGAACTGCCTCGAAAGAGGCAACCATCAACCCTACCAGTCTCATCCCCAGGCGGATGGACGGTCGAGGATTGGAAAGAAGGAACCGAGCCAATTCCTGAATCAGAAAAATCTTGGGTTGGGGCAGAAACACCCTGTGTTGACAACAATCCAACCGCATTCCCAGAAAGGACACCACCCTGGCTGGGACGAGGGAGGACTTGGGATAGTTGATCACCCAACCGAAGCTTTCCAGCGTGGAGACCACCGTCCTGGTGTCCGTCTCCGATTGATTGAGAGAAGGAGCCATGATGAGAAGATCATACAGATAAGGTACGATGCGAATGCCTTGAGTTCTGAGAATGGCCATCACCCCTGCCAGCACCTTGGTGAACACTCTTGGAGCCGAGGTAAGGCCAAACGGAAGTGCCACGAATTGAAAATGCCGATCCTTCATCACGAACCGAAGAAAACGTTGATGAGCCTGGCAGATGGGAACATGAAGGTAAGCATCCTTGATGTCTATGGACGTCATGAAGTCCCCCTGCCGAAGAGAACTGATGGCCGACCGCAGAGTTTCCATGCGAAACTTCCGTGTATGGATGAACCTGTTGAGGAACCTCAGATCCAGAACGGGGCGAACCAACCCGTCTTTCTTGGGGACTGTGAAAAGATTGGAGTAATACCCGAGGCCCACTTCCAAGTGCGGCACCAGCCGGATGACCGCCATTTCCAGAAGATTCTTCACCGATGCCAGGAGCCCCTGCGCGGCCAAAGCGGTGGGCACCAGAGACCGGAAAAACCGTGAAGGAGGGCGAGACTCGAACTCCAGCTTGCAACCGGACGACACCACCTCCCGGATCCATCTGTCCGGAACCTCCTGGTCCCAAACCTGGGAGAAGTGTCGCAATCGTCCCCCCACCCGTACGGGTGAGGGCACCCCCTCATTGCCGAGCGGGCTTGCCAGCAGGCTTGGGCTTGGCGCCCCAGGACTGACTGGGACGGCCACGGCCCCTCCCCCGGGACCAACCTGCACCCCTGGTAGCGGGAAAGGAGGCCCCTCTGCCCGCTCTGGCTCCCCGAAAGGAGGGACTAAAAGAAGCCGCTCCCCGAAAGGAACGACGCGGCCTCTTGCGTTGAGGCAACTTACCACCCTTGGTAACCGAATCCAATTTATCGCCAAACAGGCGCAAACCCACAAAAGGAAGAGCTGTAAGCGACTTCTTAGAGCTTAAGTCCGCCGTCCACTGACGTAGCCACACCGACCGATGAATAGCAACCAACAGGGCCGTGGTCCTGCTACACATCGCAAGGAAATAAATGACTCACACTGCTTGAGAGAAAAGAACTCATCACAAGTGGGATCAAGATCTGCGTACAAATCTCTAACAATGGACCTGACAGCCATCAAAAGAAGTGCCGAAGCACACCGGCCGTAGCGCCGATCCAGCACTGATAAAACCATGGCGAGCCAATTGATCAATCCGACGATCCTCACCACCCTTAATGGTAGTAGTGTCAGGGGAGTGCAACACAGCCGTGTTAGACAGCCCCAACACGGGGGAACCGATCAAAGCTTCACCAAATCCTCCGGAAAGGGATAACGCTTATCCCAACTAGGAGGAACTCCAACAAGGCGTGTAGGTTGTTCCCATTCCTTAAGGACAACTCTAACAAAGTGTTGTTGTCTGGGAAACACCAAACACGGCTTGGGCACATCAAACAACTCACCCTTTGGCGGGGGGCCGCCTCAGGTGGATCCAAAGCCAAAATCTCAAACACTTGAGCCAAAATGGAAGGAGTGTCAAGGAACACCCCCGCAGCCTGATCGCCAGCGGTACCAAACAATTGCTGGTCTATAGGCTCATCCGACTCCTCTAGGAGCTCCCCCTCCTCAGCCGGGGGACCATCGGACCAATCCAACACTTCCAACACCTCATCCTCCGGAACAGGCGACGACGGAGAGAGGTGCTTCCGCTTAGCCGTAGCCTTCTGAGCTACCGCGGCGGAAACCATTTTCTCGAGGCTGGCCAATCGTGCACACACCTTGGATTGCGAATCCCCACCTTTGACAACGTCACACGGGGTCCGGAATAGGTGTGGGGGGGGGTGTAGGAGAGCGGGAGTGCCGGACTGGCGCGCAATATTCCGCTGTGCACATGGAATACATATTATGACATCATCACCTGGGAGCAGAGCCCCACAACCCCCACACAGCCTGGATAGCCCGAAGAGCCGTTTGCGGTAATGTCGGAAGCCTCCATATGGTGAAATTATGGCCTTCGCAATAACCCAGGGTTCTACGCATTAAGCAACCCGGGATGACCCTTTTATAATTAAAGTCCCGGGAAAGGGAAGATTTTTTTTTTGTTTTGTTTTTTTTTTTAAACAAGAAGACTAGCCAGGTATATCAGACCGGGAGACCCACCGCAGCAAGGGAATCCCCGGACCTGTAAGAAAGAGACCACAATCAGCCTCCAGAAAGTACAAAACGTATGCAGCAAGCGTAAAACCCAAGGTATAATGGCAATCACCTAAATATATGTGCATATATACAAATATACAAAACAATATGCAGCCCTCTATACCCCCAATTGGCTCAAGAGTGCACCAGCATAGTAATAAAACAGTGCAGCCAATGAAATTAATTCCAAATTGGCCATATCACCTAGGATAAATTACTTAATATGCGCAGCACAGAAAATAAAGAAAACTTGCCAGACAGCTCAGCAGACCTCAGACCGCAGGCGGACCCGCCCGCACATCAACCTTCTACCGGAGCGAGGAGACGAAGGGCTGGCCGGCAAAGCGCACGAAGCGCTCCGGCCCCGCCCCCTGCTGATGCCAGCAGGGCGCGGGCCGCGAAGGAACGCGGCCCCGCCCCCTAGAGACGAGCACCGCGGCCGCACGTACGAGCGAGGCGGGTGCCAGAAACAGGCACCCCGCCCCCGCAGCACCGCAATGCAAACAAAAACACACAGAGCCCCCGCAGCCTGGGGACATATTCCCAGACCGCAGCGCCGACCTAATAAGCTGCCAACAAACAATACACACATCTGGCCAGAATAAACATCATTATTAAAGACACCCCACACCCCTAAAACAGGGGGACCGGGACGGGGCATCCCAAATCCGGATCACCAGCCGGATAACCGCGTTGCCCCACGCGTGGGGACGAGCGGAGGAGATAAGCTCCTAGGCACCATGAGGTACCGTCTACCATTGCCCAGCCAGCAGCCTAGGCTGGGAAGCTTCCAATATCAACTAAGTGAACAAAACAAGTAGCTGGGCAGAAATAGACCATGGGGGGATGCCGGGTTTGACCCCGGCTACCTGCAAGCAGGAGACTTCTTTCTTCTGTCTTGTCGCATCTTGCAGAGAGAAAACACTGGGTGTTAAGTGGGAGGTTCCAGGTATATATAGGCCATTTTTCAAGACTTCTCTCTGCAACGTCGCCTCCTGCTGGAGGATAACCCTATCGTCAGAATTAAAGGGGAAGCGGGGTGTGTGACACACTGAGAATAAGAGAATCAGACTTCCTAAAGGATTCCGTAGCAACCAGGTAGTACTTAAGGGCTCTGACCACATCCAGGGAATGGAGGGTCCTTTCCTTAGAATTGGAAGGCGCAGGACACAAGGAAGGCAAGACAATGTCCTCATTGAGATGAAAAGGAGAAACAACCTAAGAAGTCCGGTTTAAGATGAAAAACCGCCTTATCCTGATGCCGCTCAAAATAAGGAGGCTTCATACAAAGCGCCGCCAGCTCCGAGACGTGACGCAACGAAGTGATAGCCACCAAAAGGACAACCTTCAGAGTCAAAATGGATAAAGCAGCATTGCACAAGGGCTCAAAGGGGGGACCCTGGAGAGCAGAAAGCACCAAATTCAAATCCCACTCCGGTAGCATAGGCTTACGCGGTGGACGCACATGAGTAACTCCTTGGAAAAAGGTCTTCATAAGTCTATGATTGGCGAAGGATCTTTGGAAGAAAATAGCCAATGCCGAAACCTGTCCCTTGAGGGTACGCAGCTGGAGGCCCGAATCGAAGCCATGTTGTAGGACTTCCAAAATCCTAGAAAAGGAAAATGTGCGACAAGGGAAACTCCTAGACTCACACCAGGCAATATAAGTGTGCCAGACCCTGTAATAAATCATGGAAGAGGATTTCTTCCGAGCCCGAATCATGGTACGCATGACCGACACAGAAAGCCCTTTCTCCGTCAGGACGGAGGTTTCAGCAGCCAAGCCGTCAAAGCCAGCATTTGTAAATTGGGGTGGCGTAACAGCCCCTGAGTGAGAAGCCCTGGATCGTCGGGCATGACGTAGCAATTCACTGACATCTGAACTATGTCCACGAACCAAACCCGCCACCAGAATGGTCGGCACCCCCTCCTGGGCTACCTTGCGCAGCACTCGGCCCAGGAGTGGAAACGGAGGAAATGCATAAAGGAGCCTGAACTCCGTCCACGAAATTGCCAGAGCGTCCATGGTGAAGGCCAGAGGATCTCTTGACAGGGAGACGAACCTTGGAAGCTTGTGATTGTGTCGGGAGGCAACCAGGTCCACATCCGGCTGACCCCAGCGGGGACACATAGCGTGAAAGATCTTGTTGCCGAGAGACCATTCCCCCAGACGAGAAGTCCCCCTGCTCAGAGAGTCCGCCTCCTGGTTCTCCACCCCGGGGATGTAAACCGCCGAGATGCAGGGAACATTCTCCTCCGCCCAAGACAGGATCAGGGTCACCTTCTTGAGGGCTCGCTTGCTCCGAGTCCCGCCCTGATGATTGATGTAGGCGACCGCCGTCTGATTGTCCAAGCGAACCTGGACCGCACGACCCCGTAGATGGGGAGTCAAAGGAAAAAGGACCAATCAGATCGCTCTCAGCTCCAGGAGATTGATAGGCAGGTGAGCCTCCTGAGGGTCCCACTGGCCCTGGAACTTCAGCGATTGCCAAAACCCTCCCCAACCGACAGACTGGCGTCCCAACGCGGAGTCAGGACCTGCCCACTAGAGGATTTCTGGAGTCCAACCACCACGAGAGGGACCGCCTGGCCAGAGGGGACAGAGAGAATTCCTGCTCCAGGGACTCCTGTTTCCTATCCCAAATGGTCAAGAGATTCAACTGAAGAGGTCTCAAGTGGAACTGGGCGAAGGGTACAGCCTCGAAACAAGACACCATGAGGCTCACCAACTTCATTCCCAGACGGATGGATGGGTGTGGACACGACAGCAAGGCCCGCGCCTGCTTCTGAAGACCCTCCACCTTCTGCTGGGGGAGGAACACCTTGACCTGAGAGGTGTCCAAAGTCATGCCAAGGAAAGACCTCACCAATGACAGAGTGATCGAGGACTTGGGATAATTGATCGCCCAGCCAAATGCCTCGAGAGTGGACAACACCGTCCGGTTGTCGCTCTCTGCCTGCTGAAGAGATTGAGCAGCAATCAGCAAGTCATCCAGATAAGGAAGAATATGAATGCCCTGGCTCCTCAGCAGGGCCATAACACCCGCCAGCACCTTGGTGAACACCCGAGGGGCTGAAGAAATCCCAAACGGCAGTGCCACAAACTGGTAGTGCTGATCCTCCAGTGCGAACCTCAGGAACTTCTGATGTCCCTGGAATATAGGGATGTGCAGGTAGGCATCCCTGATGTCCACCGTGGTCATGAAGTCGCTGGGCCGAAGTGAACTTACCGCTGACTGTAAGGTCTCCATGCGGAAGTGTTTGAATCTGACAAACCTGTAAAGACCCTTCAGGTCCAGAATAGGTCTCAGAGTACCGTCCTTCTTGGGCACCAAGAAAAGATTGGAATAGAACCCTCGACCCCGTTCCTGGTGAGGCACAGGACAAATCACTCCGGACGACAGAAATGATTGGGCAGCCAATCTTCTGGGAAATCCGCGACCGAAGAAATCTTGGGGGCGGCCAAGCTGCCAGCTCTATTTTGTACCCAGAGGACACCACCTACAGAATCTATCGGTCTGAGACGTGCTGTCTCCAGACGTGAGCAAAAAGCAGAAGCCGTCCCCCCACCCGAATGGGTGAGGGCACCTCCTCATGCCTGAGGGGCCTTGGCAGGGGGCTTGGACTTGGACCCCCAGGAGGGACTGGGACGACCGCGGGATCTACCTCGCCCCCAGAAGTCTCTGCAGCCACCAGAGAAGGAAGAGCCTCGTCCCCCTCAAAAGGGACGAAAGGAAGAAGAGCCACAAAAGGGTTGCACAGGCTTCCTACGCTGAGGGAGCCTTCCATCTTTCGCCAGGAGATCCAGGCGCTCCCCAAACAGCCGAAGTCCCAGGAAGGGAATACCAGTGAGAGCTTTCTTGGCTGCGGTGTCCGCTGCCCACTGCCGCAGCCAGATAGACGGACGAAGAGCGACCAGCAGGGTCGAAGCCCTGCCGCCAAGCAGGACGGTATCATCCATGGCTGAAATCACAAAGGCAATGAAGTCCACGCAAGCTAGGAGATCCTTATACTCCTCCACTCGCTTGCGAGATCTGGCAATATCCATAGGACGTCTCACCTTCTTTTTAATGGCTATGGAGACAATGGCCGCTGCACAGACAGGACGAAGTCCAGCGCCCACAAAGGTTAAAGCGTGGCATGCCAGCTGATCCATGCATCTGTCAGCATGATCGCACAAAGAAGAAGTATCAGGAGACAGTATAACCGTGGTATTGGAGAGCCCCAAAATGGGGGCATCCACCTCAGGGGGACGAGACCAGAGGCGAATTAAGTTCTCCGAAAAGGATACCGTCTGTCCAGGCCTTAGGCACCGACGGCAGTTTATTAGGCTTCTCCCATTCCTTAAAAATCATTTTAGAGAAATGGCCCTGTTCAGAAAAGACCAGACGCGGTCTCTCAGGCCGAAAAAGGTCCCCCTGCGTCTTTTTGGACGCCTCTGGGGGTACAATGTGCAAGGTTTCAAAAATCGCCGACAACAGCTTCTGTGTGTCATCAGGAAGCCAACCGTCCTCATCAGAGGAGGGCCCAGGGTCACTGTCAAAGCCCCCCGGTCGGTCCCCAGAGGAGTAAGAATCATGAAATAACTCACCCTCCTAAATGGAGACTCGGCCACCGAAGGCCTCATAATCATCATCATCGGCAAAAAGTGAATAAACCGGCTCCAAATGCCGCTTCTTACGCATGGCCTTGCCATAGGCCGAACGCGAAAACTGACACTCTAGACTGGCTACTCTGAGTGCCAAGTCCATTTGTCCCCTCACTGGGAGCTAAATGCAGACGCGAGGGTGTCGGCGAGGCCGTCGGTAAAATGGGCCAGGAGCAGCCAGATCAAGAAGAGAAGGGGCCCGCAGCACAAGGACCACCGAACCAGAGGAAGAGGGGCCACAGCACGATGCAGCAGCCAGCTACCATGCGCTCAGCAAATGGCGCCGACAGCGAGCTCCTCGAGGGGCGGGCTGTGCGACGATGACGCAGAATGCGTCCCCCCACCCGCAGCAGACCGGATGGGCAAGAGCGGACTCCGGGCACCAAAGCCAAAATAGCGCCCGGACCGCAAAGAGGAGCAGGCAGGCCTCCCTGCCACGCGGCGGCGTCCGTAACATCTAGCTGTTTTGTGATTATTCACCTTTAAAAACGGATATTATAAGTGTGACATACACTCACAGTTTGGTTATTCTCCAGTAGAGGGCGAACTTCTACCGGTCCATAACTACCTGGGACATCCCACCAATTCCCCAGTGTCAGATAGCAGTAAAGGGACCAGGAAGAACCAAATATAACAATACTAACAAAAAATACCATTTTGTGAGTACTCACCTGAAAAATGGATATTGTCAGTGTGCCACACACCCCGCTTCCCCTTTAATTCTTACGATCGGGTTACTCCACCAGCAGGTGGCGACGTTGCAGAGAAGTCTTGAAAACGAGCCCCTTCCAGCCTATATATACCTGCCACACACCCCGCTTCCCCTTTAATTCTTACGATCGGGACATCCAAAAGCAGTGTCCACAAGGGATGGGTATCCGAAGGCAAAGTGAAGCATAACTTAAATGACTGCAGTCTGCAGAACTTCGCGGCCAAACACAGCATCCGCTGAGGCCCGCACATCAACATTGTAAAACTTAGAAAAAGTATGAACAGAAGACCAAGTAGCGGCCTTACAAACTTGTTCAACAGAAGCTTGGTGCTGAAAAGCCCAAGACGCTCCAACGGCGCGAGTAGAATGAGCAGTGATATGAAAAGGGGGAACTTTCCCCTTAGCAGAATAGGCCGCAATAATGGCCTGACGTATCCATTTGTTAATGGAAGATTTGGCCGGAGCCAAACCCTTCCTAGGCCCACAGGGCACAACAAAAAAGGCATCAGTTTTACGAAAAGGAGAAGTAATAATCAAATAGTACTTAACACAGCGTACTACATCCAAACAATGCAAAACCCTCTCCTTGTCATTCTTAGGCTTAGGACTCAGGGAAGGAAGAACAATATCCTGATTCAAATGAAAAGCAGAAACAACCTTAGGAGGAAAGTCCGGTTTGAACCGAAAGACCACTTTGTCCTGATGCCTCTCAAAGTAGGGCGCCTGAATAGACAAGGCCGAAAACTCCGAGACACGCCGAACCGAAGTGATAGCTACCAAGAAGACTTCTGAGTCAGGGTAGACAAAGCAATATCTTGCAAAGGCTCAAAGGGAGGAGCCTGAAGAGCAGAAAGAACCAAATTCAAGTCTCAAACAGGGAGTAATGGTTTCCTGGGAGGCCGCACATGCGTAACCCCCTGGAAAAAAGTTTTAACTAAAAGGAAAAAGCGCAAAATGCTTCTGACAAAAAGATAGATAAGGCCCTCTCAAAGTACTCAGCTGAAGACCGGAGTCCAGCCCTGATTGTAAAAACTCCAGAATCTTGGAGACCGAAAAGACCCTACAAGGCAAGGACCTAACCTCACACCAAGCGATATAGGCTTTCCAAGTCCTATAGTAGGTGATAGAAGAAGACCTCTTTCGGGCACCGATCAGAGTCTTAATAACCGAGTCAGAAAGACCCTCCTCCTTCAAGATGCAGGCCTCAGCGGCCAAGCCATCAAAACCAGAGTTGGTAAATTGGGGTAAGACAGCCGACCCTGAGTGAGCAGATCGGGCCGAAGAGGCAGAATGAGCTGATTCACTGTCAGCCAAACGATGTCTGCGCACCATACTCGTCTTGGCCATCTTGGGGCCACGAGAATGGCGGACACCCTTTCCAGAACCAGCTTCCGTACCACCCAGCCTAGCATGGGTATCGGAGGAAAAAGGTACAGAAACCCCGGGTCCCCCCAGCTCAGGGATATGGCTTCCGCCGCCAGAGCCAGAGGATCCTGGGAGAGTGACACAAGGATCGGGAGCCTGTAATTGTGACGAAAGGGAAACAGGACCACCTCCGGTGTCCCCCACCGGAGCGGACTGCAGACTGCCGAGAGACAAGGAACATGTGCCTTCGCCCAGGTCAGGATCAGGGACACTCCTCTGAGGGCACCCAGACTGCAAGTCCCTCCCTGATGATTGATGTAAGCAACCGCTGTTTGATTGTCCGAGCGAAGCTGAACCAGAAGGCCCAGACCCTGATGAGACAAAAGAGCAAGAACCAGACGGAAGGCTCTCAGCTCCAGGACAGACGGCCGAGGGTTGGAAAGAAGGACCCAAGCCAACTCCTGAATCAGACAAATTTTGGACTGAGTGAGAAACACCCTGTGTTGACCGGAATCCAACCGCATTCCCAGAAAGGACACCACCCTGGCCGGAGCAGGGGAGGACCTGGGAAGGTTGAAAAACTTCAGATGCAGGATGGGGCAAGCCGACCCGACCTTCTTGGGAGCTGCGAAGAGAATGGAGCAAAAACCGAGGCCCACCTCTAAGCGCGGCACCGGCCGAATGCCCGCCATTTCCAGGAAAAACCGTGAAGGAGGGCGAGACTCGAACTCCGGTTTGTAACCGGGCGACACCCCCTCCCAGATCTATGTGTCCGGAATCTCGCGGCCTTAAACCAGGGAGAAGTGTCGCAATCGTCCCCCCACCCGCACGGGTGAGGGCATCCCCTCATTGCTGAGCGGGCTTAGCAGTAGGTTTGGGCTTGGCGCCCCAGGACTGACTGGGACGGCCACGACCTCTTCCCCAGGACCAAGCAATCCAAAAATTCAGGTACCTCACCCTCCGAAGCAGGCACTTCCGCTTTGCCGTAGCCTTCTGAGCCACTGAAGCGGAAATTATTTTCTCGAGGTTGGCAAACCGCGCATGCACCCCGGAATGCAAATCCCCATTTTTGTCACACGGGGTCCGGAATAGGTTGGGGGGGATAGGAGATGACGGAAGTTGCGAGGAGCCAGAAGCCGGAGCAACGGACTGGCGCGCAATGTTCTGCCTTGCACATGGAACGCATAATATGACATCGCCTGGGAGCGGAGCCCCACAACCCAAACACAGCCTAGATAGCCCCGAAGAGCCATTTCCGGTAACGTTGGAAGCCTGCATATGGTGAATTTGTAGTATTCGCAACAACCCAGGGTTTTACGCATTAAGCAACCCGGGATGCCCCTTTGTAATTAAAGTCCCGGAAGTGGGAGGATTTTTTCTTTTTTTTTTTTTTTTAAGCCTAGGAAAATCCCAATTTAGAGACTAAGACTAGCCAGGTATAACAGACCGGGAGAGCCACTGCAGTGAGGGGATCCCAGAATCTGTGGGGGAAAAGAGACCACAGTCAGTCCCCCAACCAGTATGCACCACATTCATACATAACCAACAAGGCAAACATATATGAATAGTTTAAACATCATGAATAAAATATACATGACACATGCTATTTCAAGTATATAACTGCATAAATATATGCATATATATATATATATATATATATATATATATATATATATATACACACATACACACACACATACCCAAATACAGGCATTTGACCCATACATAAGCAGAAGTGCCCCAGGAAAAAACGCTATACATGGCAGGCAATAACAAAGTACACCTCTACAGCTCAAGCCGCACTGGACCTCTTCCCCCACCGGCTTCAGCACACCTGTCTTTAATGAGACAGGGAAGTGAAGGGCGGGCCCGGACACAGCAAAAAAGGGGGGAAATTTGAAAGTGCAACACAAACAAAGGCCCCAGCAGCCCAAGCCACGTGCCGCCACCGCAGCGCTGCCCTGCCAAAGCACTTCCACACATAACACTAAGTAAAGCACCTCATGCAACACGCACCCTCCCCCCCCCCCATTTAGCGAAGGGAGAAGGGACCGAGCGGGAGAAGGTGACCTAAAGGGAACATCGGGACAGGGGCATCCCAAATCCGGATCACCATGCTGGATAGCCGCATTGCCCCACAAGTGGGGTCGAGCGGAGGAGATAAGATCCTAGGCACCTAAAGTGCCATCTACCTTTGCCCAGCCACCAGCCTAGGCTGGGAGGCTTCCGTTTAACTAGGCATAAACAACACAATAGAACTGGGCAGAAATAGACCAAAAGGGGATGCCGGGTTTGACCCCGGCTACCTGCAAGCAGGAGACTACTTTCTTCTGTCTTCTTTCTCTCATGCAGAGAGAAAAAACTGGTGTTGAGTGGGAGGTCCCAGGTATATATAGGCTGGAAGGGGCTCGTTTTCAAGACTTCTCTGCAACGTCGCCACCTGCTGGTGGAGTAACCCGATCGTAAGAATTAAAGGGGAAGCGGGGTGTGTGGCACACTGAGAATAATACCATTTTGCGAGATACTAACCTGTAAAATGGTTATTACGAGTATGTCACACCCCCCACTTCCCGATATTCATGACACTTGGGAACCCGGCCTGTAGAGGGCGATCTTGCAGAGATGACATGGAAAAAAGGAGCCCCTCCTGGTCCATAAGTACTGGGTTCCTCGCACTATTCCTCAGTCTTTTTAAACAGCAGTGAAGAACCAGGAAGAGCCAATTATATTCAATAATTGTAAAATGATATGAGAATAATACCAAATAAAGGATCCCTTAGAGCAAAAAGAGCCAATTATATTCAATAATTGTAAAATTATTTGAAATAATAATAATAATCACCCTATAAAGGATCCCTCGAACAAAAAAGGGCGGGGGAAGTGGGGGATGTGACATACTCGTAATAACCATTTTACAGGTGAGTATCTCACAAAATGGTATTATTCCTAGTATGTCACACCCCCCACTTCCCGATATTCATGACACTTGGGACATCCAATAGCAGTGTCTATAATGGGTGGGGATCCCAAAGGAATAATGCATAACTTAAATTACTGAAGCTTGCAGAACTTTGCAGCCAAAAACAGCATCCACTGAGGCCCGCCCATCAACCTTGTAAAACTTAGAAAAAGTATGCACAGAAGACCAAGTCGCAGCCTTGCAGACTTGTTCAACAGAAGCTTGGTGCTGAAAAGCCCAAGAGGCTCCAATAGCACGAGTAGAATGAGCGGTGACACGAAAAGGTGGAACCTTCCCCTTCGCCATATAGGCCCCAATGATAGCCTGACATATCCACTTACTAAGGGAAGATTTGGCAGGAGCAAAACCCTTCTTGGGCCCAGAAGGCACAACAAAAAAGGCATCCGTCTTGCGGAAAGCCGAGGTAGTAACTAAATAATAAATAACACAACGAACTACATCCAAAGAATGTAAGACCCTTTCCTTGTCATTACTAGGTTTAGGACACAAGGAAGGAAGAACTATATCCTGATTTAGGTGGAAAGCAGACACCACCTTAGGAAGGAAATCCGGTTTACAAAACGGAAAACAACCTTATCTTGATGCCTCTCAAAATAAGGGGCTTGAATAGACAAAGCCACCAGTTCAGAAACACTGCAGACAGAAGTAATAGCAACCAAAAAGGCAACCTTCTGAGTAAGAATAGGAAGAGGAATATCCTGCAATGGCTCAAAGGGAGCAGCTTGCATAGCCGAAAGCACCAGGAAGTAAAGGCTTTCTGGGAGGCCGCACATGCGCGACTCCTTGGAAAAAGGTCTTAACCAAAGGATGAAGAGCAAGACTGCCAAGGCAGAGACTTGCCCTTTCAAAGTACTAATTTGTAATCCCATATCCAGACCTCGTGGCAGATATTCCAGAATTCTAGGAATAGAAAATACTCTACAGGGCAAAGCCCTGGATTCACACCAATCAATATAGGACCACCAAGTCCTGTAATAAATGACAGAGGAAGACTTCTTCCTAGCTCTAATAAGAGTCTTAATAACCACATCAGAAAGACCTTCTTCTTTCAAGATGGAGACTTCAGCAGCCATGCCGTCAAAGCCAGCGTTTGTAAACTGGGGTAACAAAGTTGACCCCGAGTGATGAGATCTGGAAGAAGAGGCAGATGGACACGATCCACTGCCAGCCTTACGACGTCTGCGTACCACAGACGTCTTGGCCAACTTGGCGCCACCAGAATTGCTGGCACCTCCTCTAGTGCTAGCTTGCGCACCACCTTGCTGATCATGGAGAATGGGGGAAACAGATATAGAAACCCCAAATCCTTCCAGGCTAGAGACATGGCATCCGCTGCCACTGCCAGAGGATCCTGGGATAGAGACACAAAAGCTGGCAGCTTGTGATTGTGACGAAAAGCCAACAGGTCCAACCGTGGAGTCCCCCACTTGTGACAGAGGAACTGAAAGACCCTTGGATTGAGAGACCATTCTCCCTGGCGAGAACCTCCCCTGCTCAGGGAGTCTGCCTCCACATTCTCTATCCCCGGAATGTAAACTGCTGATATGCAGGGAACATTGATCTCTGCCCACTGAAGGATCAGAGACACTTCCCGGAGGGCATGCCAACTGCGAGTCCCTCCCTGGTGATTGATGTATGTAACAGCTGTTCGGTTGTCTGACTGAATCTGAACTGGCAGACCCTGTAAGAAATGGGTCAGTCGAATTAGAACAAGATGTATGGCCCGAAGCTCTAATACATTGATTGGAGAAAGAGCCTCCTGAGGCCCCCACAATCCTTGGAACTGATGCTTCTTCCAGAAGCCCCCCCCCCCCCCAGCCCACCAGGCTGGCATCCGTGGTCACCAGTTCCCAACGCGGAGTCAGAAATGACTTGCCCTTCTGGAGGTTGTGCGATATTAACCACCACTGAAGGGACTGCAAAACGTGGGGAGACAATAGACAAGTCTGATTCAATGATAGTGGGCACCTGTCCCACTTTGCCAAGAGGAAGAGCTTAAGCGCCCTTATGTGAAACTGGGCAAACGGGACTGCCTCGACTGCAGCTACCATCAATCCCACTAGTCTCATCCCTAGACAGATAGACTGACGAGGGTTGGACAAGAATAGACGAATCAAGTCCTGAATCAGAACCATTCCAGAATCAGGCCCAGGAAGGGAATTTCCCTGGACGGACAGAGAGAGGATTTGGGGTAACTTATTACCCATCCGAACCTTTCTAGCGTAGAGACCACCATCCTGGTGTCCAATTCTGGACGATAAGAAGATCGTCCAGAAAAGGCAAAATGCGGATGCCCTGGACCCTGAATATAGCCATCACTCCTGCCAGCATCTTGGTAAAGACTCTTGGGGCCGAGGTAAGGCCGAATGGCAGGGCCACAAATTGATAATGCTGGTCTTCTATCGAGAACCTGAGAAATCTCTGGTGACCCGGAAAATAGGAATGTGCAAATAAGCATCCTTGATGTCTATGGATGTCCTGAAGTCCCCCTGACGGAGAGCATCGATCGTTGATCGCAGAGACTCCATGCGGAATTTTCCGAAATTAAGATTGAGTCTCCTTAGCTCTAGGATAGGCGGAAGAGAGCCGTCCTTTTTGGGTACCGTGAATAGGTTGGAGTAAAACCACAAACCCCTTTCCGCTGGAGGCACTAGGCCGATAAAAGCCATGTTTAACAGATTCGCTACTGCTGCCCGCAGTCCCTGCGCAATTGCCGGATCTGACGGCATCCGGGACATGAAAAATCTGGGAGGAGGCCGGGACTCGAATTCCAGTTAGTAACCGGAAGAGACTACTTCCAGAATCCAATTGTCTGATATCTCCTGAACCACGCCATTTGATCAATACGCTTATTCTCTCCATCTTTAAGTGTAGTGGAGTCAGGAGAATGCAACACAGAAGAATTGGATAAATTAAGCACAGGGGCATCCACCCATGAGCAGAGTATCTTTTAAAAATCCAGTCTCTCTATAAATTAATTAAATATTAATGCATAGATGGCCATTGCATGCTTGCGCACACATAGGAATTTGTCCTCCGCATTTAACCCATCCGTGCAGTGAGTGTACACATGCCCAGAGCGGTGGGCACAGGCGGTGATGATCAACGCTTAACAGTATCAGCTGGGAAGGGATATTTCTTGTCCCAGCCCAAGGGAATGCCAGGAAGCCGCGCAGGTTTCTCCCATTCTTTAAGAAAAATTTTATCAAAATGCTTTTGAATTGGAAATTCTAAACGAGGTTTAGAGACTCCAAAGAATTCCCCTTTTTGAGGAGGGACTACTTCATGAGGAGTAATAACCAAAACCTCAAATAACTGAGCAAGAGCTTTTGGGGTATCCACAACACTTGCTTCACCCTGCTCAATCTCAGTACCACCAAATTGCTGTTCATCAGAAACATCTGATTCCTCATAATAATTCTTCTTCTAACTTAGAAGGATCAGACCAATCAAGCAATTAACAATTGTCTGACTCACTTGCCGGAGCGGCATGAGTCAAGTTTTCTTTTAGCTGAGGCCTTCTTAGGCACAGAGGTAGACATTAATCTTTCAAGATGAGCCAATCTGGCACATAAATCAGCATGCGACTGATTAAGTCAATTTCAATCCTCTGGCTCCCCAATTACTTTGTTGGTCACACTCCCTTGTCTTGAAGTATAGACTCTTTAGATAGTAAGCGGCAGAAATCACTTATCCATGTGCAGAGCTTCACTTCCGTCCTCTACGGCCGCCAGCAGCTGCAGGGTGAAGGGTACTCACAGCCCATGCAATAAGCTCACATCATGAGGTAAGGCCACAGGAAAGCAGGAAACAGGAAGTCAAACAGAGCATACAGGTGCTCTCTGAATAAAAGCATCCCTAAGCCCCGCCCACCTCCAGGATCACATGGCCAAAAATGGAGGGAAAATTCAAATCTGAACACAGCCAGAAAACAAAGAGCTTTAATAGGTAAGCAAAAAATGCTGCCTAGACAGAGATAGCAAAATCTAAATAAAACATTTCCTATTAAATAGTATAGTAAAACATACATAATAAAAATAAGAAATAAAGACTTATTTTATATATCTCTTGTTTTGTGTGCATGGTGACAAATAAGCCCAGATAACGCCCCCCCCCCTTCCCCCCTCCTTTTTACCCAGCAGGGTTAAAGGAGAACTAAGGGGAGGGGATAGAAAAGCACCCATAAGGCACAAGGGGATTATAAAGGGACAGGGGCATCCCATGCCGGGAACACCAAGCCGGAAGCCACCTACCCACATTTAGGTCTCACGGAGGAGTAATACTCCTGTATACACCAGAAGGTGTATGTATCTACCTTTGCCTGAACCACACAGCCAGGGCTGGGAGGCATACAATATAACCAAACAAGTTTAAAGAGTTTCAGACAGAATTAGAGAAAAAAAGGTCCAGGGCAAACCCGGCTACCTGCAGCTTGAAGGAGAGTCATCTTCTGAATGCTTCGCCGATTGCAGAGACGAAAAGACTGGAGGTATAGTGGGAGGAACCCAGTACTTATGGACCAGGAGGGGCTCCTTTTTTCCCATGTCATCTCTGCAAGATCGCCCTCTACTGGCCAGGTTCCCAAGTGTCATGAATATCGGGAAGTGGGGGGTGTGACACACTAGGAATAACAATGGTTCACCATATAAAGGATCCAGAATACCAAACAGGGTGGGTGAAGCGGAGTGTATGTCACACTTATAATATCAGTTTTAAAGGTGAGTAATCACAAAACGGTATTATTCCAAGTGTGACATACACTCCGCTTCAAAAAGTCTTGACAGTTGGGACATCCAATAGCAGTGTCTGTCAAGGGTGGGAACCATAAACAGTAAAGAATGCACCAACTCAAACCACTGCAGCTTGCAGAACCTTGCGGCCAAAAACAGCATCCGCTGAAGCCCGCACATCAACCTTGTAAAACTTGGAAAAAGTATGAACAGAATACCAAGTAGCAGCCTTACAAACTTGTTCAACAGAAGCCTGGTGCTGAAAAGCCCAGGATGCACCAACAGCACGAATAGAGTGCACAGTGACCCTAAAAGGGGGAGTCCTCCCCTTAGCAGAAAAGGCCCCAACAATGGTCTGATGAATCCATTTGCAAATCATAGACTTAGCAGGTGCCAAACCTTTCCTGGGCCCGCAGGGCAGCACGAAAAAAGCGTCCGTCTTGCGGAAGGAAGAATTAGTCATCAAATAGTACTTCACACAGTGGACAACGTCCCAATTGTGCAAAACCCTCTCCTTGTCATTGTTAGGCTTAGGACACAAGGAAAGGAGAACAATATCCTGATTGAGGTGGAAAGCAGACACCACCTTAGGAAGGAAATCCGGTTTAAAACGAAACACCACCTTATCCTGGTGTCTCTCAAAGTAAGGGGCCTGAATCGACAGAGCCGCCAACTCAGAGACACGCCGAACCGAAGTATTCGCCACCAAGAAGGCAACCTTCTGTGTGAGAACCGAAAGAGCAATATCATGTAGCGGCTCAAAAGGAGGACCCTGCAGAGCCGAAGGAACCAAATTCAAATCCCAAACAGGAACTACAGCTTTTCGAGGGGGCCGCACATGCGCCACCCATTGGAAAAAAGTCTTAACCAGCGGGTGTAAGGCAAAAGACCTCTGGAAGAAAACCGACAGAGCAGAAACCTGTCCTTTCAAAGTACTAAGATGGAACCCAAGGTCCAGATTATGCTGAAGAAACTCCAAAATCCTAGGTACAGAAAAAACCCTGCAAGGCAAGGCCCTAGCCTCGCACCAATCAATATAGGACCTCCAAGTCCTATAGTAAATGCCAGAAGAGGACCGCTTCCTAGCCCTAATCAGGGTCTGAACAACCGCCTCAGACAAACCTTCCTCTTTTAAGATGAAGGTTTCAGCAGCCAGGCCGTCAAAGGCAGCGTTTGTAAATTGGGGTAAAGTAGATGACCCTGGGATAGCAGGTCCGGCATCAAAGGAAGCCGGCACTGGTCTACGGCCATCCTTACGACGTCTGCGTACCAAACCCTTCTTGGCCACCTTGGAGCCACCAGAATCGCTGGTGCCCCTTCTAGAACCAGTTTGCGAACTACCCTGCCCAGCATGGAGACAGGTGGAAACAGGTACAGAAAACCCAGGTCCGTCCATGCCAGAGACAAGGCGTCACAAATGCCGGAAGCTTGTGATTGTGCCTCGAGGCAAAGAGATCCCCCTCCGGAGTCCCCCACTTGCGGCAAAGATCCAGAAAGACCTTGGGGTTGAGAGACCACTCTCCGTGGCGAGAGGACCCCCTGCTCAGGGAATCGGCCTCCGTATTCTCCACCCCGGAATGTAGACTGCCGAAAGGCAGGGAACATTGCTCTCCGCCCATCGCAGGATTAGAGAGACTTCCCTGAGAGCACTCCTGCTGCGAGTCCCTCCTTGGTGATTTATGTAGGCCACTGGCGTTCGGTTGTCCGAATGCACCTGAACCGGAAGACCCCGTAACTGTGGGGTTAACCGAGCCAGAACCAGACGAATGGCTCGGAGCTCCAATACATTGATGGGGGTGTGAGCCTCCTGGGGAGCCCCCCCCCCCCTGCTGAACTGATGACTCTTCCAATAACCTCCCCAGCCCGACAGGCTGGCATCCGTGGTAACCGTCTCCCAACAAGGGACCAGAAAGGATTTGCCCTTCACCAGATTGCTCGAGTCAAGCCACCACCGAAACGACTGCCAAACCCTGGGAGACATCCTGAAAGGTTGATCCAATGACTGTGGGCACCTGTCCCAATACGTCAATAGGAGAAGTTGAAGAGATCTCATGTGATATTGTGCAAACGGCACCTTCGAAGGAGGACACCATCAGGCCCACCAGTTTCATCCCCTGTCGGATAGAGGGACAAGGACTGGCCAGAAGAAGACGGATCAGGTCCTGAATCCCCTGCAGCTTGGTCTGGGGCAGAAACACTCTAGCCCGACTGGTATCGAGATTCATGCCCATAAATGAAATCACTCGAGATGGGGAGAGGGATCACCCAGCCGAATCTCTCCAGGGTCGACACCATCTGGTGGGTGTCCAGTTCTGCCTGCTGAAGGGAAGAAGCAGAGATCAACAGATCGTCCAGATAAGGCACAATGCGAATGCCCTGAGATCTGAGCAGAGCCATTACGCCCGCCAAAACCTTGGTGAAGACCCACGGTGCAGAGGTCAGACCGAAGGGAAGAGATACGAATTGATAATGTTTATACCCCACCGCTGACCGGAGGAATCCCTGATGTGCCTGAAAAATCGGAACATGCAGAAACGTATCCTTGATGTCTATGGATGTCATGAAATCCCCTTGGCGAAGGGAATTGATAGCCGAGCGCAGAGTCTCCATGCGGAACTTTTTGGCTCTGATAAACCTGTTGAGAACCTTGAGATCTAGAATGGGTCTCACCGAACCCTCCTTTTTGGGAACCGTGAAAAGGTTGGAGTAGTAACCCTTGCCTCTTTCCAGCGGCGGCACAGGGCATACAACCCCCATTTCCAGAAGGCTTTTCACTGCCAACAGGAGCCCCTGTGCAGCCTGAGGGTCCGAGGGCACCCGAGACCTTAAGAATCTTGGGGGCGGCCAGTACTCGAACTCCAGCTTGTACCCGGAGGAGACCACTTCCAAGATCCAATTTTCTGTGACTTCCCGGGCCCAGACCTGGAAGAAGAGCCGCAGCCGTCCCCCCACCCTTACGGGTGAGGGCGCCCCTTCATTGCTGAGCCGGTTTAATGGCAGGCTTGGGCTTGGAACCCCAGGCAGCCACGGGACGTGCCCGACCTCTGCCTCTGTTCCAGGGCGAGCCCCCGACCCCCGAGAAGGCCAGACCCCTAGATGCTCTGGGCCCTCAAAGGAAGGAGTGAACGGCCCTTCATATACCCGGGGACCTCCCACAAATCCCCAGCATTGAAAAGCAGTCAACAAGAAGCCGGGAGAATTCAACCACCGAAACTGGTAACAATCACCATACAGGGGTTCCAGAATAATGCAAAAAAACAGGGTGGGGTGGAGCAGGACGTACTGTATACGTATAATACCAATTCTACAGGTGAGTATTTCACAGAACTGTATTATTCTAAGTATACAGTACGTCCTGCTCCAGATATAATACTTACACTTGGGACATCCAATAGCAGTGTCCATAAAAGTAGGGTGGGATCCCCAACAAAAGGCAACAGCAGGCAGCTTAAACTACTGCCGCCAGCAAAACCTTGCGGCCAAACACAGCATCAGCTGAGGCCCTAACATCAACCTTGTAAAACTTTGAAAAGGTATGAACAAAAGACCAAGTAGCGGCCTTGCAAACTTGTTCAACAGAAGCCTGGTGCTGGAAGGCCCAGGAGGCCCCTAGCACGAGTAGAATGAGCAGTAAGACAAAAAGGAGTACTCTTCCCCTTAGCAGAATAGGCCTGAATCACAGCCTGACGGATCCATTCGCTGAACCCTTTCCTTGTCGTTTGCTAGGATTGGGACACAATGAAGGAAGAACAATGTCCCGATTCAAATGAAAGGCAGACCCAACCTTAGGCAAAAAATCCGGCTTGAAGCGGAACACCACCTTGTCCTGGTGCCTCTCATAGTACGGAGGCTGAATGGATAGAGCAGTCAGCTCAGACACACGCCTAACCGAAATTATGGCCACCAAAAAGACAACCTTGAGGGTAAGAACTTCCAGAGCAGCATCGTGAATAGGCTCAAAGGGAGCACCCTGCAAGGCAGATAAAACCAAGTTTAAATACCAAACGGGGACCATAGGTTTACGAGGGGGACGAGCATGAGTGACCCCTGAAAGAAGGTCTTAACCAAATGATGCTGAGCAAAGGACTTCTGCAAGAAGACGGACAGGGCAGAAACCTGACCCTTCAGATTACTGAATTTTAGACCTAACTCCAAACCATGCTGTAAGAACTCCAGAACCCTAGGGACAGAGAACTCCCTACAGGGAAGAGACCTAGACTCACACCAGTCAATGTAGGTACGCCATACTCTATACTAGATAGCAGCAGAAGTCTTCTTCCTAGCCTGCACCATAGTACCTACCACAGAGGCAGACAAACCCTTCTCCATCAAGATGGAGGTTTCAGCAGCCAGGCCGTAAAAGCCAGCGTTTGTAAATTGGGATGGCGTAAAGAGCCCTGAGTTAGCAGATCTGGCACCCCTGTCAGATCGTACTGGTCTACTGCCTCTCTTCTTGGCCACCTGGGGGCCACTAGAATCACAGGTACCCCTTCCAGAGCAATCTTGCGCAGAACCCTGCCCAGAAGGGGGAATGGTGGAAATAGATACAGGAGCCGAAACGCCTTCCATGACATGGACAGGGCATCCGTGGCCAAGGCCAGAGGATCCTGAGACAGGGCCGGGAGCTTGAGGTTGTGACGGGACGCAAACAGGTCCACATCCAACGGTGACACAGGAACTGGAATACCCTGTTGCAGGGGGACCACTCCCCCTGACGGGACGTCACCCTGCTCAGAGCGTCTGCTAGCAGATCCTCTGCCCCCCAGAATGTAAACAGCCGAAATGCATTGCACATTGGCCTCCGCCCATGTCAGAATCTGAGACACCTCCTGGAGGGCACCCTTGCTCCGGGTCCCTCCCTGATGGTTGATGTTGGCAACCGCTGTCCTGTTGTCTGAGCGTACCTGGACCGACAGACCCCTCAGGTGTTGGGTCAACCGCGCCAGTACCAACCTGATTGCCCGCAATTCCAGAATGTTGATGGGTAAATGGGCCTCCTGAGGACCCCACCTGCCCTGGAAACGCAGGGACTTCCAGAATCCCCCCCAACCTGACAGACTGGCATCCGTTGTGACCGTCTCCCAGGAGGGGGCCAGAAAAGACCTGTCCCCTATTAAGTTCCCGTGGTCCAGCCACCACGCAAGGGACCGTCTGACCGAGAGGGGAAGCACACAGACCCCGTCCAAGGACGCTGGGTTCTTGTCCCATACTGACAGAAGGTGAAGCTGCAGAGGTCTCAAATGGAACTGGACAAAGGGCACCGCCTCGAAGCTCGCCACCATCAGGCCCACCAGCTGCATTCCCTGCCTGATGGAGGGCTGTGGGCACGAGAGCAGGAACCTCGCCTGCGCAGTCAGAGCTTCCACCTTCTGTTGAGGAAGGAATATTCTTGACTGAACCATATCCAGAATCATTCCCAGGAACGGAGTCACCGAGGAGGGGGACAGAGAGGACTTGGGGTAATTGATCACCCAGCCGAAGGACTCCAGGGTGGACACTACCAGCTGAGTGTCCAACTCTGCCTGCCGCAGAGACCGAAAGGTTATGAGTATATCGCCCAGGTAGGGCAGCACGCGTATGCCCCTTAGCCTTATCAGGGACATCACCCCTGCCAGCACCTTGGTGAACACCCTGGGAGCTGACGTGAGGCCGAATGGCAAGGCCACAAATTGGTAATGCTGATCTTTCAGTGCAAATCTGAGAAACCTTTGGTGTCCTGGAAACACCGGGACGTGAAGGTAAGCATCCTTGATGTCTACGGACGTCAAAGTCCCCTGGGCGCAGAGAGCCGATGGCCGAGCGCAGAGTTTCCATGCGAAAATGCCTGTTCTTGACAAATTTGTTGAGGATCTTTAAATCCAGAATGGGCCTGACTGATCCATCCTTCTTGGGTACTGTGAAAAGGTTGGAATGGAACCCCATGCCCTTGTCTCCTAAGGGGACCTTGCAAATGACCCCTAGATCCAGGAGACCCTGCACAGCCAGCAACAAGACCTGAGCTGAGGGAGGGTCCTGTGGAATCTGGGACCCAATGAATCTGGTGGGGGGCCGTACAGCAAATTCTATCTTGTAGCCGGAGGACACTACCTCCTGAATCCACCGGTCTGAGACGTGGTGCCTCCAGACATGCTCGAAGTGCTGCAGACGTCCCCCCACCCTGACGGGCGAGGGCGCCCCTTCATGGCTGAGGGGTCTTGGGAGGGGCTTTGGGCTTGGACCCCCAGGAGGAACCAGGACGGCGTCCTCTATTCCTGTGCCAGGAATCTGCACGGGACCCAGCGAAAGACACCCCTTTTCCCTGTTTAGCCCCACGGTAGGGGATTGAAAGGGTGCCCTGGCCTCGAAAGGGCCGAATCTGCCACTTGCGCTGGGGTAACTTGCCTCCCTTGGCGAAGAGGTCTAGACGGTCCCCAAACAGGCGCAGCCCCTTAAATGGAAGCCCAGTAACAGCTTTCTTAGCGGCATTGTCAGCAGCCCACTGGCGCAACCAAACCGCGCGGCGTATAGCTACCGCCAGGGCAGAAGATCTGGCACACATCCTAATAGCATCGTCCGATGCAGACAGAATAAAGTTTACAAACACATCACAGTTAGAAAGTACATTGACAGTATCATGTGCCATCAAGTGCATTCCTGACCATGGCCCTGAGCGCTACTGCCGTAATGGCTAAGGCGCAAACCGGGCGCAGAGTCGCTCCCCCAAATGCGAAGGCATGGCATGCCAATTGATCAATTCGCTGGTCCTCAGAGTCCCGCAGCATAGTAGTGTCAGGGGAGTGCATGATAGAGGTGTTGGACAACCCTAGAATAGGAGCATCGACCTCGGGGGGTGATGACCAGCACTTAACCAAGTCAGAAGGGAAGGGATACTTCCTATCCACACTCTTAGGGATCCCAGGAAGTCTGCTGGGATGTTCCCATTCTTTAAGCACGAGGCTATTGAAATGGGTTTGCTCTGGAAATTCCAGACGAGCCTTAGCAGTATGAAAAAGCTCACCCCTTTGTCTGGGAGCCGCAACAGGGGGAGAGATGGACAAAACTTCAAAAATCTGACCCAGCAGTCTGTCAATATCATCCGGGGTCCAGTGCTCGGAACCAGACTCGTCATGACCCCTTGACTCCTCGTCATATGACCCTGAGTCAAGAACAGCTCCCCTTCGTCCGAGGGGGTATGGCCGTAAGGATGCAACAACTCATCAGATTCCATAGGGAAAAGAGTCAGGGGTTAAATGCCGCCTCTCTGCGGTGGGCTTACGCGCTAATGAGCTAGCAAGCAATCTTTCAACACTAGCCAGTCTAGTAGCCACATCAGGATGAGAATCCCAGCTTGTATTGGGGGTTAGACTCAGGCTTGGGGGAGTAGGTGAAGTGAGGCGAGGTGCAGGCCCAGCCACTGAAGAGGCGGGAAGAACCGATAACGCCTGCTGTGCACAAGGAACACAGACCCGTGCATTGTCACCGCTGCTAGGTAAGACCCCACAAGCTACACACAGCCTAGCTTGTCCCGAAGGAACCCCGTTCACAATATCCTGGGATGCCTCCGTATGGTGATTTAATCAGCACAATAGGCCAGTAGGGATTGACGCTGTAAGCTACCCTGGATGCCCCAATAGCCCGCGGGGAAGTGGGAGTAAATTTAATAGTCTCAACCGGGAGCTACACCGGGAGAAGCCACCGGAATCCACGGTCTGAAAGACATAAGAGGAACCAGAATGTCAGAGCCATGCGCAAGGGAGTCATAAAAAGTAAAATAAGGTCGCCGCGGGGGCACTTACAGACAGAGGGGGGAGGGCGGTCTTCACCACGCGCGCGAGTAAAAATGGCGCCAAGCGAGCCTCGAAGGGCGGGCCAGGGCTGACCGTGGCGCAGAGCGCACCAAGCCAGGACCCCGCCCCATCCCCCCCCCCCCCCCCCGGGAAAGCGTGGGGGACTGCGGTGGAGCAAGGCTCCATAAGCATGGTGCTGCCTACCTTCACCCGACCAGCACAGCCCAGGCTGCGAGGCACATCACAAGTAGGACGGGTGGGAGTAGTCCAACAGGGCTGCAGGCTGTAATAGCCCCGCTCGCCTGCGAGAGAGTGATACTTCATGTCTTCGCAGTCAGCACTGCAGAGAAATCTGGGGATTTGTGGGAGGTCCCCGGGTATATGAAGGGCCGGGAGGAGCCGGTTTTTGCATGTCTGCAGTGCACAGCGCCATCTGGCGGAGGATAACCCAAGTGTAAGTATTATATCTGGAGCAGGACGTAATGTATACTTAGAACACAGTATACTCACTTTTCATTTCACGCAGGCTATAGCTGTTGGTCTGGTTTATACACACTTTTTTTTTAAAAGTTTCTTTTTATTTGCAATTCAACAAACAACAAATCAGTCAAGACAGGCAACATACAAAATTGACAATGAGGTGCCACAAGCACCATTAATCAATAGCATCAATTCAATAAACATTTAGACACGACAGCCATTCACTCACACATTCATACAATCTGGACCTGGATATCTAGTTGATTGTTCCCTGGGACGTAGGGATGTGCCAGAGAGCCGTTTCTCCCAGGATGCTACTCCCGGTTCCTTAATTCCATTGTAGCTCGCTCAAAGACTCGGGCTACCGCAGGTGAGCAGCCACGCCCCTTAATTTAACCCATTCCCACCTTTAATCGTCCTCTGATGCAGTGTCCTGATTCTGCAGCCAGGGACCCCATACCTTTTCAAACTTATCAGGCACCCCCCTGGCCATATATGTCAATTTGTACATCGTGAGTTTCTGATTAACTAGAGCCCTCCATGCCCGCACAGAAGGTTTGGCCGGATGTTTCCAGTTAAGCAGAACACATTTCCTGGCATAAAAGAGCAGCAGCCTAAATAGTGATTTCAGCGCTCCGGTATCCGATAGTGGTTCCACCACCCCCAGGAGGCACAAGGGAATCGAAGCCGCGAGCCGAATACCCACCACCCTACCAATCAGGTCCATCACCTCTCCCCAATATCCCACCAAAACCCCACAGGACCAGGTCATGTGTTCCCATGTACCAGCCTCCCTCTCACACCTGGGGCATAGATCACTAGCCAGTAGTCCCATCTTATGAAGGCGTGTCGGTGTGATGTAAGCTTGATGTAACCACTTGGTCTGGATAAATCTGTCTCTGGCTTCTATGACCGATGTATGTAGATTGTCTAAGATTTCTTCCCAGTCCTCCGAGTTTAAAGTCTGGTCTAGCGTTTGCCACTTACTTTCAATTTTCCCCCTGGGGGACTCCAGTTCGGCGACCAGACACTTATATACAGTGGAGACCGGTTTCCCCAGGTCTGGCCCCCTCACCACGTTCTCCACATGGGACACCGAAAAATTCGGGTTGCCCCTACGAAATTGGGTCTGCAGAGCATGTCTGAGTTGCAGGTAGCGGAAGAAGTCCCGATGAGAAGTTCGGAAGGTCTCCCTCACCTGGTCGAACGAGAGAAGCACTCCGTCCCTGTACACCTGGCCCAGCGTCTGGAGACCTCTTCCCTCCCAGAATTGCGGGTCTTGTATAGTAACCAGCTCAGGGAGCTTGGGGTTGTTCCAGAGAGGAGCAAAGGGGGACCAATACTGGGTCTCGCCCAGATTACTGTTCAATCTGGCCACCCTATCACATATATTACACACCACCCTCATACAGCCGGAGACCTCTCGGAGCCCCCGAGTCCCCCTATATACCAAGAGGGATAGCCTCCCGGGGGAGCCTAACACCTCCGCCTCCAGACTCACCACCGGATTGCTGTGCGGCTGACAGAGCCACCAGTGCACAAACAGAAGCTGCGTGGCATAATAGTATAGTTGCATGTGCGGGACCGCCAGTCCTCCCTCCGTGACCTGCGCTTTCATTGTTTGTCTGTTGAGCCTAGGTGGAGATTGCCCCCAGATAAAGCTAAACAGAATTGAGTCCAGCGTCTTGAAATGGGAGACAGGTAGTAAGACTGGCGAGGCCTGGTATATATACAGAAATTTTGGAAGGAATATCATTTTATATATGTTAATTCTGCCCATAACTGACAGCGGCAGGTTTGCCCACTGTGTGACCCGCTGCTTTAGCTTGGACACGACGGGGGCGATATTTAGGGGTATGAATTCGCATGGTTGCCTACTAATCAGGATCCCCAAGTATTTGAAATGTTGGACGATTTTAAGTTGGGATCTTGGGGAGACATCGGGGGACACAAGCTCATCCATCAACATCAGACTAGATTTGTCCCAGTTGATCCTCAGTCCCCAGAACCCACCGAAGATTTCAATAGCGTCCAGGGCTGCGTCAAGGCACCCATGGCCATCCGCCAGGTACAATAGTGTGTCATCAGCGTAAAGAGATATTTTCTCCTCCACCGCTCCCAATTTCCAGCCAGAGATGCTTGGGGAGTTCCGGACAATAATCGCCGCCAGGGGTTCAATAGCTAGGGCAAAGAGCAGCGGCGAAAGTGGGCACCCCTGTCTCGTCCCCCTATGCAACTCAAACGAGTCAGAGTAACACCCATTGACCCGTATCCGGGCTGTTGGCCGTTCATATAGCAATTTGATGTATGTAATGAAATTCGCAGGAAGCCCAAATCTTTCTAAGACCGCCCAAAGATATTCCCACTCCACTGAATCAAAAGCCTTCTCATTATCTAACGAGATGACCACCCGCTTCCCCTGGTTATCATGTACAATTTGGAGGTTTGACATCAGTCTGCGGAGATTTATTCCCCTGGTACGACCTGGCATAAACCCAGACTGGTCTGGCCCAATCCACTGCAAGACAACCTTATTCAGCCTAGTGGCCAGTATTTTAGCCAATATTTTGGCATCTTGATTTAACAGGGATATGGGACGATAAGACGCACAGGAGTCAGGGGGTCTCCCCTCCTTGTAGATAAGGACCACATGCGCCTCACGAAAAGAGGCCGGTAGGCACCCACTTTCAAGGGCTTGTTTCAGCACCTCCCACAGCTTGGGGGTCACTTGTTCTAGGTCCTGTTTATACCACTCAGCCGGCATCCCATCCGGTCCCGGCGCCCTCCTACTAGAGAGCATTTTAATTGCGCCAGAGACCTCATCCATAGTAATAGGGGACCCCAAGGTCTCCCGATCCTCCTCGGTCAGCCTCGGGAAGGCAATCTGATCCAGATAAATACCCAGATCGGTCGCTCCATAGTTCGCCCTTGAGGAATACAAGGCTGAGTAGTACCTCAGGAACCCCTGGGCAATCTCCTTCCCCCTCGTCACCCTCGTCCCATTGTCTAGGATTTCAGCGATGTGATTAGATTGGCTTTCAGCTCTCGCTAGGTACGCCAGGGTCTTACCATTCTTATCCCCTTTATCAAAGATTGTCGCCTGCTTATATAACAGTAGTTTCCTGGCTGAGTCAGTCAAAAGCAGATTGTATTCCCTCTTTAATGCCAACAATATTGAGTGGTCCCCGTTGTCTAACGTTGTACTAAACTTCTCTTCCGCTAGTGCAAGTTTGCTCTCAAGATCTTCTCTCTCCTTCCTCCTCCTAGCCGCCGCAATGGCACTAATGGCCGCCCCCCTGGTGACAGCCTTGAAGGCATCCCATCTCACTTCCACCGAGGTCTCCATCGTATTACATTCCCAGAATGCCTCAGTAGAGGATTGCAGACTACTCCTAATGTCAGGGGATTCCAACCAGAGAGGGCTCAGGGTCCATCCCACCCAGTTCTCCCGCCGCAATGACAGCTCAGCTGTTATCAACAGGGGTGAGTGGTCCGAGACCCCCCTCGGAAGGTAGCTGCAGGCCGCCACCCTGGCCAGAAAGTCGGGCGAGGAGAACGCCAGGTCAATTCTGGACAGGGACTTGTGTGTAACCGAGTGGCAACAGTAAGCCCTGTCAGCGAGATGCTTCCTCCTCCAAAGCTCCTGCAACCCCAGCGCCTCAGCCCAATTAGCCAATTGAGTCTTGGGACCTGGATTCTTACCCATCCTGTCCAGCGCCGTGTCCAAGACCATATTAAAGTCCCCCAATAACAGAATCGGGGCTGGGGGGCAGGCGAGTACCTTCTCCATTATTCTGTCCAGTATCCCAGTAGAGAACGGTGGGGGAACATACACTCCGACTATTGTCATAACAGTATCCATAAGTTTAGCATGAAGGATAACAAAACAGCCCTCACGGTCAGTGTGTACTGAGAACACCACAAACGGGGTACCCTTAGAGACCAACACCGATACCCCTCTGGAATAGACCGAGAATGGGGCGTGAAAGGAGCTCTGAATCCATGGCCTCTTCAAGGCCAGCACCCTCTGACCCACCAGGTGGGTCTCTTGAAGGATAACTACATTCGGCTTGTGCTTCTTCACAAACTGGAGGACAGTAGCCCTCTTAATCTTATCATTAAGCCCCCGGACATTCCAGGAGAGAAATTTACACTCACCCATCATTGCTTCTTGAAACATTCCTATCAGGGGCTACACCCCTGTGGCTCACCGTCCCTCCCAGAGAGCCAATCGTTATTTGGGTCCAGCAATCACACTTCACAGTCATACCAACACAAAGACAACAGTTCAAAAAACCGATAATGCAGCAATTAACATCAAACCAACAATTCCCGTTAAAGGAGCGGCGCATCTTTTGGACTTCGGGTGTGAAATCCGGGAAAAAGGACAGACGGCTATTCTCATAGGTCACCGCCCCTTTCATTCTTGCTGCGGCCAGGATAGCGTCCCTGTCCTTGTAGTGGAGGACTTTAAATATGAAGGGTCTTGGCGGCGATCCCGGAGGGAGGGGTCTCATAGGAATCCTGTGCGCCCTCTCCACCGTGAAAAATTTAGTCAAATTGACCGGGGACAGTGACTCTTTCACGAGGTTCTCAACAAATTGTTCTGGGGAGGGGCCCTCAGCTTTTTCGGGGAGACCAAGGATTCTGATGTTGTTCCTCCGATTCCTATTTTCAGCGTCCTCAGCCCTTCCCATCAAGGTGGCTACTTGCCTCCTCAGCAGCGCGATTTCCCCGGTATGGGTTGAAAGCCGGTCCTCCGATTCTCCTCTCTGCCTCCCCCGTGCGGTCTCGGATTTTATCCAGATCATGTCGCACATAGTTAAATTGCTCTTGGAGGGCGTCAAATTTGGATGTGAGGGCGCTCTGACATGAGGCAATAGCCGCCATTATGACTGCGGTATCAGGGTTAGAGAGCTCCTGCTCCACCCCTTTCAGGGTCTCCATCGTTTGCGTACTGCAGGTGACCGCCGTCGACTTGCGTTTTTTATTTCCTTTCATGTGTGGGGGGGGACCCCAGAACGGTCCGCACAATGCAGTAGCCGGAGGGGAGGATCGCGCCGCGCGCCCTATATAGAAGATCAGTTCCTCGGCCACAGGCAAGGCAACCGCAGGGTATTCCAAAAGGCACTGAGTGATCGACAGCCCTCTCCACCAGCAGCAGGGAGGTTTGGGGATGTCCCTGAAAGTCTCCCAGATGCCCTATCAGGGGGGTTTATGTTTCTACCCCCAGGTCCAGCACAATTCAGTTCAGGGTCACAGTTCAATTCAGTTACAAGTAGTTATCAACCCACTGACCTGAGGATCAGATGAAGCTTAGAGGAGCCCGGACTCACACCTCCACGCTTGGGGCCACCGTTTCCCCCTCACTCAGTGCAGTGATGAGATGGCGCCAGTCCCTCCCCACTTCCGCAGCAGGGCTGTGCCAGGTCCCGCAAGCACCGGAGCCGTCTATAATATGCTTGGTGAGGGGGCGCCTCTCCCCCCACGGGTCTCCCTTCAACACCGCCGCAGCCCGGGGTGGATCAGCGACGCGGCCGCTCTCCTTCCTCTCCAGCCGCCCACAGTCAAGATGGCGCCGCCTCCCTCCGCCTCAGCCCGCCAACGCACTACAGCGAGACACACGGCTCACCTCCCGGCTTCACCGCTCACACCGCCGCCGCCTCGGATATGCGGACGCCTCCTCCGCCGGCACCGCAGCACAGTAAGTCGCCGCCGCCTCGCTCTTTCACTCCCGGCAGCGCACGTGGCCGGGTCTGGCCAGTGCCTCCGCTCCACTCCCTCCGTCCGCCAGCTGTCTCAAGGGCCTCCACAGCCGCCGATCTGTGCTCAAACGCAAGCCCACTGCCGAGGGGGGTCCGGGAAGGGGATTAAAACGATGCCCAGTCACCAGGAAGGGGTATTAATCAGGATTATATGCGGAGCCCAGCACAGGTGCGTCCGCTCAGCACGCCATCTTGGCCACGCCCTGGTTTATACACACTTACCAGATCACCCAAATCCTGCGCTGCTCTCTACTGCTCTGCCGAAATCTATGGTGCGCCCCCTCACAGGAACTATGGCATACCCCACTCCAATTAAGTGAATAGAGAGGGGTGTGCGTTCCTGTGACGAGGGGGCGGGGTGCGCCTTAGTCCTCTCTGCAGAGCGGTTTCACTGAGTCGATCCCGGCAGAGGAGGAGGGAGCGATTTGGTGTGTATACAATGGGGCAGTGATAGTCTGTTCAGGATGAAATGCGAGTAAAGAGTTTTTTAACTGAAGTATTAATATTGTTGTTTGTGGGTTGTTTTTTCTGTCTAGGGTCTGGGAGGGTCTGCTCATACTCTGACTATTTTTGTATCTAGGGAAATCCGTTTTAAAATGAACCAAAACCCTGGACTTTCACTATCCCGGGTTATAGTCCTTCCCCCGGGGCACCGCACTGTGTGAAACCCCCCAGGTTCCGGAATCTACTCACCTCTCCTCAAGCCCATGGCGCAGACACAGTCCATCGCCGCATCAGCCTCTCCGGCCGTGTATATTAATGTGCAGCTAAAGAAGCTGAATGGAATCCCTAGCCGCACACAAGGGTGGTGCCGCATCACTTGCTACCTTCGGCTGTGTGCAGTCACGCATAGCCATTCAGTTGTTCCAGGCGTGGCCACGCACAGCAGATAAGGGATGTGGGTGATGCTGGTGCCATCTGCACATTTACTGCAGCCTTGGGGGAAAAGGGAGTGATTAAGCTGGCCCTGGGGTTTCAGACTACAGTGATGGTTTTGGTCTACTTTATCTGTGCCACTTATAGGTCTGAAGGAACATATAGAAAGGTCGACACACAGACAGGAGTGATGGGGATGCTTATTATGGTATTTGTTGGTGAGATTGAGGCATTGTGATTACAGTGTTGTCTTTCAGTGATCAGATCAGCAGAGATTGCAGTGTGTTATATTTACAGCTGATTTACAGGTGGAAAGAAGTGCTTTGTGTTTTAATTATTAGTACTGCTTGTTACTAGGATGGTGTAAGGGGATTTGTAAAATTTCACAGATGACCCATGTTACAATGGGGGGGTGATTTTCTCTTTTCTCCCCGTTTGTTATTTAGCCTAGAAACTGCTCTGGCTGTAAGCAACCATCTCAGGAAAACGTATACGCCATACCGGTATATATGAAAAGGGAAAAACATCAATTTTTTACAAAATGGTGTTGTTGCTAGCACAGGGGGGCACGCCAATTGCTGTTGCCCCCTGTGTATCAACCTTATTGAAGCAAAGAAATGTAACCTCTCTCTCCTCGTCCCCCAGCGAAATCGAGGGCTGTGATTGGCCAGTATGACAGTTGGTGTAGGTTACCTAGTATATGTAGGTACCGGATGAGTACCTATTTTAGGATGAGGTGGTCTGTAATGCTTAGAGGTATTTAGCTGAGGGCCTTTTCCCTAGGTTGGCCAATCTAGTTGCAGCCTGGATGGAGGTATCTGTTGAGGGTGTGTAAATAGGTAGCATTAATGCATTTTCTGGTTTGATGGTAAAGCAAAGTTTAGCCTTACCATAATGAGTTACTTTCAGGGCTCTTCACTGCTGGCCATGCTGGCTGTTCAGGGCACTGGCGTGTGCACTAGTGGCAGTTCTGGGTGGGAGAGGAGAGGCATCTCGTATGTTGCTCTTTGGAGTTAGGTTCTCGGTCCCAAAACATTGCTCGCCCAGTAGAGGGGAGGGGAGTGAGGGGGGCACACGCATGTGACTATGCTAGGAAGGTAGCCCACCTGTCAGGGAGGCAGGACTATGGTCTTCCCTCTGTAAACATCATGGCATAACTCAGACACACCCCGGGCTTTCGACTGCCAGCTAGGGGCTTTGTCATGGCAATCCAGTGGAGACAACAGGTACAACATTTTCTGAGTGATAAGGTGCTCACTATGATGGCTGACAGGGTGTTGAAAGGGTTGCTACTGGCAGATAGGGAAGGCAGACGGCAGTTCAAAGAGGGGTCATACCAGTCTTCCTTGGTGGCCAGCCCAATTATTGATGTTTATTAACAACAGTAATAAAATGGGGGGGGGGGGGGATAGAGAATGATTGTCCAGGGTTCAACTAAAGAGTTATCTAAACCTGGGAGCATACGCAGTTAACTAAGGGTTCCATTCCATCGCTTCTATCCATTCCAGGGTAGGTGTGTGTGCCTGTGTTTGATGGGGAGCAGCAACCTGCTGTCACAAAATCGATCGCCAATGCGATCTACGACCTGGGTGTGGGCTGCTTCCTGCAAAGAGAGCAATGACACCAGAAACACTCACACACCAATTACAACAAGCCGCAACCACCACCACCGTAACTACCCTTTAAACGAATAAATTGGGCCCATGGAATCTTCCTCAATCACCATTCGATTCCCCCGTGGAGAGTCTGATCAGTTCTGCTGTTGAACGATCAGATACAATTATCTTGCAATCTGCTGGTTCACGCACAGTCTCTGTGCAGCACTCCAAGTGTATTGTGATTCACCCTTGTTACTCTATATCAGGGGTACTCAAGTACTTTTAGTCGAGGTCTGCGCCAAAATGAAGGTCGGGGGGGGGGGGTGTTGTAATTGAAATAAGTGCACCATAAAGAGATATATCCTCATGAGCAGAACTAAAGAATGGCTGCCCCCCCCCCCCCCCCCTTCCCCCAGGAGTATGTGTATTGGGCACAGAGACACCTTTTTTTTTAGTTTGGCCCTGTGGAACCTACAGCTCTGGTAACAGGGATGGGTGGACGGGGGCAGCGCTGAAACACGAGAAATGGATGGGGGCAGTGCTGGGAATAAGGGGGATGGTGGAAGAGCTGGGAAAAGAGATGGGATGGGGCAGAACTGGGAAAAGAGAGATGGGATGAGGCAGAACTGGGAAAAGAGAGATGGGATGAGGCAGAGCTGGGAAAAGAGAGATGGGATGGGGCAGAGCTGGGAAAAGAGAGATGGGATGGGGCAGAGCTGGGAAAAGAGAGATGGGATGGGGCAGAGCTGGGAAAAGAGAGATGGGATGGGGCAGAGCTGGGAAAAGAGAGATGGGATGGGGCAGAGCTGGGAAAAGAGAGATGGGATGGGGCAGAGCTGGGAAAAGAGAGATGGGATGGGGCAGAGCTGGGAAAAGAGAGATGGGATGGGGCAGAGCTGGGAAAAGAGAGATGGGATGGGGCAGAGCTGGGAAGAGAGATTGGATGGGGCAGAGCTGGGAAAAGAGAGATGGGGTGGGGCAGAGCTGGGAAAACACAATTCTGTGATACTCACCTGTAGAATTGTTTTTTCTGTTAATCCATTCCAGGCCGTCGCTTAATCATTACACCCGGGTAATACACAAAAGCGTGGCTCCGCCTCCCAGCCTATAGCCTTTCGGCTGACTTCCTAGATTCCAGTTAATTAAAAAGCAGTATAACCAGCCGCCCGGGAGGCATACCTATATCTCTTGGAGAAAAGAAGGCTGGAGACAACATACAGGACTCCTCTCTCTGATTACAAATATGTACTATTTCCTTTTTTTTTAGTTTTATATCACTACACAAGACTAGGCATCCAAGACCTAGCATGCTTTTCAATGCGAAATATTGTTATAAAAAAGACCACCATAAAAAGGGTATCAAGGATAGATTGTAACTTCCTATATTCCCCCAAAAGGGGTGGGCCGGACAGCATGGAATGGATTAACAGAAAAAACTATTCTACAGGTGAGTATCACAGAATTGTGTTTTTTCTTCCAATCCATTCCAGGCCATCCCTTAATCATTACACCTGGGACATCCAAAAGCAGTGCCTAATATGGGCGGGATCCCCAACGCGGTACAGCAAGTAGTTCAATTCACTACCGCCTGAAGTACTTTTCGACCAAATACAGCGTCAGCTGAGGCCCTAACACTTACCTTGTAACATTTGGTAAATGTATGAACCGAAGACCAGGTGGCAGCTTTTACAAACCTGTTCCACCGAGGCCTGATGCTGAAAAGCCCAGGAAGCACCAATGGCCCTAGTGGAAAGAGCTGTGACCCAAAACAAGGGGCTCCTTCCCCTTGGCAGAATAGACTGTTACCACTGTCTGTCTAATCCATCGACTGATGGCAGACTTAGCTGGTGGAAGACCTTTCCGTGGACCCTCAGGTATGACATAAGAAGTCCAAACTATGGAAAGATTATGTAGTAGTGAGACAATACCTTAGTGCTCTCACAGCACTAAGCTCCAAACAGTGAAGAACACCCCTTCCTTATTAGACACTGGAGCAGGACAGAAAGGCAGGCAAAACCATCTCTTCATTAAAATAAAAAGATATCTTTAGGAAGAAAATCCTAAAACACTCAAATAACAAGGATTACTGATAAGCTGCTATTTCAGCTGAGGTTATTGCCACTAAGAGATAACCATAAGCGCCCTTAGACTTAATGACGCATCTACCATGGCTCAAAAAGGAGGACCCTGAAAAACAAGTTTAGGTCCCAAAGCTGGCAGAAGTGGGTTATGAGGAGGCCGCACATGAGTGACTCCTTGTAAAACAGGTTCTGATAAAAACATTCTCAGCTATGGGTTTCTGAAAGAAGATAGATAGCAGATATTTGTCCTCAATTGAAGACCTTCATCAAGACCTCTGCAAAAAAACGATATATTCTGTAAACAGAACAGTACTACAAGCGAACCCCTGGATTCACCGATAATTGCTTGCAACACTCAATAATAGATCATTTGATAAGGATTTCTTCCTGGCCTGAATCATAGTCTGGATAACTCTGGCAGAAAAAAACATTTCTGCCAAAATAAAGGATTCAATAGCCAGGCCTTCCAAGCCAGAACTGTGAATTGGGATGCCTTAGAGGCCCTTGTGTGAGAAGATCTGGATCGTCGACCACCAAAAGTTGCCCTCCGACATCCTTACTATGTCTGAGAACCAGCTTCTTCTTGGCCACAGAGGAGTCACCAGAATGGTTGGGACTTCCTTGTGAGCTAAACTTTTTTAGTACACGACCCAGGAGTGAAATCGGAGGGAAATGCATAAAGAAGCTTGAATGCTGACCAATAAAGAGTCAGGGCATCTGTTGCTATTCTTAGAGGATCCCTGGACCGGGACAAACTTTGGATCTTCCGACTGTGCCCTGATGCAAGATCTACGTCTCGGATCCCCCAGCACATGCATAGGGATTAAAAAATCCTCTGGCTAAGAGACCATTCCCTCTGATGCAGGACTGTTCTGCTGAGATGATCGGCCTGCAAGTTGTCCACTCCTGGTATGTGTACCACCAAGATACATGGAACCGGTTTCTCGCCCCTAAGTAAAAACCCAGCTCACTCCATCAGGACTTTACTGCTTCTGGTGCCCTCATGGAGGCTGATATATACCACCGCCGTCCGATTGTCTGTTTGAATCCGGACGGGATGCCCCTTCAGATGGTATGTCCAATGTCTGAAATACAATAGAATCACTCTCAGTTCCAGGATATTTATGGAGAGTCTGCTCTCCTTCAGACTTCATTGTCACTGAATCGTTTGTGACTCCGCCAACCAGATAGACTGGCATCTGTGGTGATGATCTTCCACTGTACTGGAAGAAAGAATTTGCCAATCTGAAGAGGCTGAGGACCAGGCTAGAGGCCGCCTTGCTGACTGTGACATATAAAAAGAGTGATCCAGAGTGCGTGGGTCTCGGTCCCAGATTGTGAGCAATTCCATCTGCAGGGGTCTTGTGTGAAAACAGTGCAAAAGATACTGCCACAAAGCAAGATACCATCAGGCCCAAAAGACATATTCCTTGATGAATCGTCGAGTGAGGACAAGCGACCCTGTACCCTGGCCTGAAGTAAGAGTCACTTCTGTGTTGGAAAAACACTTTTGCCTGAGACGTGTCTAATGACCAGAAAAGTCCCAGAAAAGAATAACTCTTCAAGCTATGAAATGATGTTTGACTTAAGAATTCGACTGGGTAGCCACTATATCCTTTTGGGTCCCCTGACATGATGGGGCCCATATCAACCGATAGTCTCAGTAAGGGATTATATGTATCCCTGACTTCTTAGAGAAAAATACAATTCTGTGAAATACTCACCTGTAGAGTTGGTATTATACGTATACAGTACGTCTTGCTCCAGATATAATACTTACACTTGGGTATTCTCCGCCAGATGGCGCTGTGCACTGCAGACATGCAAAAACAGGCTCCTCCCGGCCCTTCAAATACCCAGGGACCTCCCACAAATCCCCAGCAAACTAACCACCAAAAACTGGTAACAACAACGATAGCAATCACCATACAGGGGATCCAGAATAATGCAAAAACCAGGGTGGGTACAAAAACCAGCAGGACGTACTGTATATGTATAATACCAATTCTACAGGTGAGTATTTCACAGAATTGTATTATTCTAAGTATACAGTACGTCCTGCTCCAGATATAATACTTTCACTTGGGACATCCAATAGCAGTGTCCATAAAGTAGGGTGGGATCCCCAACAAAAAGGCACAGCAGACAGATAAAAGCACTGTCACCTGCAAACCTTGCTACCAAGAGTGACATGAGCAAGGCTCTAATGTCAACTTAATAAAAACCTTTGAAAAGGTATGAACAGAGAACAAGTAGCGGTCTAGCAGACTTGTTCCACAGAAACCTGGTGCCGAAAGGCCCAAAGATACCGAAGCACAAGTAGAATCAGAAATAAGGCGAGAAGAAGATTCTTCCCCTTAAAAGAACAGGCCTGACAAGTCCAAAAGCTAACAGCCGCCTTGGCAGAAGCCGAAACTTTTTTCTAGGACCAGAAGGGACAACCCATAATAGTAAAGACCAGGCCAAAGGCCGCATAATCCCTGGAATCAGACGAAATCAGGCACATACAGGATGGAGACGCCCGCAAACCCCAAGGGGCAATAGTCCCCCTAAGGGACGAGAGACAATCCAGGAAAACACTTCCAACACCTGTAGAGGGAATGTAGACCCCCTTTTTTCAGCGATACTAGGAATAAGGCCCAGAAGAAAGACAAAGTCTTGAATACATGAGCATAAGACACTACCTTAGGCAGAAGGTCTGGTGTAAAGCGGAACACCACCTCATCTTGGTGTAGATATCTATGAACAAGGGCTAGTAAAACAGAGCCGCCCGCTCAGGCACACGGCTGACTGAAGTAACAGTCCCTAGAAGGACAACTTGAGGGTAAGAACAGTCAGACAGCATCCGGAATAGGTCCAAAGGGAACACCCAGCAAGGCAAGCAGAATAAATTCGAATCCCAACAGGGAACATAGAATTACGTGGGGGATGCACATGAGTAACCCCCTGAAAGAAGCCTTAACCAAGGAAACTTGAGCAAAAGACTTCTACAGAAATTCGGACAGGGCAGAACCTGACCCTTCCAAGTACTGAGTTGGAGAATTCCAACTCCAACCCATGCTGTAATAATTCTAGAACCCTGGGAACAGAGAACGCCCGACAGAGAAGAGACCTAGACTCACACCAATCAATATGGGTACGCATACCCTATAATAGATGGAAGAAGAAGAAGAAGCAGCTTGCTCCTAGTCTTCCCATAGTCTCAATCACCAAGAAAGATAAGCCTGTCTCCATCAAGATGGATGTTTCAGCAGTCAGGCCGTCTAGGCCAGAGTCTGTAGATCGGGGTGATGTAAAGGGGCCCTGAGTGAGCAGAGCTGGCACTCCTGGCAGAACGCACAGATCTACTGTCCACAGTATCTGCGAACCACACTCCACTAGGCCCCCCGGGGGCCACCAGAACCACTGGTCCCCCCTTCCAGAACAATTTTGCGCAGAACCCTGCATAGCAGGAGGCATGAAGAAAGACATACAGAACAGAATGTCCTGTCATAACATTACTAAATCATCATGACCACGGCCCGAGAATCCTGGGACAGGGAAACAAGGGCCGAGAGCTTGTGATAGTGACGGGGCACACACAGATCCACACTGGTTGGACCTCATAGTGACACAAGGATTAGCACATCCTGTCGCAGAGGGACTTCCACCGGAGCGAATACCACTGATATGCAGGGAACATTGTCCACCACCCAGATCAGGATCGGAGACACTTCCCGGAGGACCCTCTTGCACCGGGTCCCTCCCTGAATATTCAATGTAGGCCAAGGCCGTCAGCTAGGCCTAGCTCCCCCGAACAGGCAGGCCCTGAAGAGGAGTAGGCAAGAGAGTTAGAACTAACTTGAATGCTCAGAGATACAAACATTGATAGGTGTATAGGCCTCCTAAGGGTCCTACCTCCCCTGGAACCTTAGGGACTTCCAGAAGAAGACCCCCCTCAACCTGATAGATTGGCATCCATGGTTACCGTCTTCCAGGAAAGGGCAAAAAGGGACTGCCCTCAGGCAGGTTCCTTGAGTTTATCCACTACAAGAGGGACCTCCTCACCAGGGAGGAAGGCACACACACACCCTGCTCCAGGGATGCTGGGTCCTTGTCCCGTAGGACAAATAGGAGAAGTTGCAGAAAGCCCCAGGGGGGACTGAGCATAAGGGGCCTCTTCAGAGTACGCCACCAGCGGGCCCACCAGCTGCATCCCCTGCCTGAGCTGAAGAGAGGCCAGATGACAAGGTCACGATTATCAGTGTTGTACAACCAACGCGAATCTGAAGAACCTCTGTGTCCAGAAGACACAGGGAAGTAAAAATAAGCAGCATTGAGCTCCACAGACGGCAAGAAGCCCCCGACGCGCAAGGAGCCGATGGCCGAGCGCAGTGTTTCCATTGCAGAAACTGCCTGTAATTGACAAATTGCTGAAAATATGTGAGACCAGATTGGGCCAGACTAACCCATCCTTTTTTGGGGAACTGTGGAAAGGTTAGTGTATCGGCCCCTGCCTCTGCCTATTAGAGGCAATCTGCAAGAGACCCCCAGACCCCGCAGGCCTTGCATGGCCTGCACCAGCACCTGAATAGCGGCAGGGACCAGGAGCACCCAGGACCCGATAATCTTGGGGGAGGCTGCACAGCAACTCTATCTTGTATCCGGAGGGCACTACCTCCTGAATCCACTGAGGCGTGATACCTCCTGGCATGAGCAAGGTGCCGCAGCCGACCCCTCACCCAGACGGGCAAAGGCGCCCCGACATGCTTGAGGGGATGTTGGTGGAAGACTTAGGCTTAGCCCCGCCAGAGGGGCCAGAGCATTATATGCCGCTCCTGGGGCAGGAGTCTGCACGAGCCCCCAGGAAGGACACCCCTGGTTCTTGTTTAACACTATGGTAGGGAGGGGTTACTCTGCCCTGAGGGGCCGGGACGGCCGCCTACGTTGGGGTGAATTGCCCTTTTTTACCAAACAGGTCCAGACGGCCCCAAACAGGTATTGCCCTCTAAAGGGAAGCCCAGTAAGAGTCTTCTTAGCATAATCGTCAGTACCCCACTGTCGCAGCCAAACCAAGCGACGTATAGCCACCACAAGGGCAGGAGTCCTTGCACACATTCTAATGGTGTCATCCAGTGCTAATAGGATAAATTTTACAGATACATCACAACTGGAGAGTGCATTAAACACATCCCAGGGGAGATACTCAGGGTGATGATCAAGCATCTTTCCGATGAGGGTTCTAGCGGCCACTGTAGTGATGACTGCGGCACAGACCGGGCGCAGCGCCGTCCCTGTACAAGAAAAAGCGTGGGAGGCCACAGGTCAATGAGCCGGTCCTCAGCATCCCGAAGGGTACTATAAGCAGGGGCTGTAATAAAGGGGGGGTTAGAAACCCCTACGATCTGCGCATCCACCACGGGGGGTGATGACTAACAATTGACCACCTCAGGGGGAAAAGGGGTATTTCCTATACCAGTCCCCTGGGACCCCTGGAATTTACTGGGGAAATCCCATTCCTTGAGTACAAGAGCACAGAAACGAGCCTGCTCTAGAAATTCCAAGAGCGCTGTTGCTGTATGGAAACGCTCCCCTCTCGGCTTGGAGGCCTCACCAGGGAGAGAGACAGACAGGACCTTAAAGACCTTAATCAACAAATCTCACACTGGCCCCAGTATTCAGGGCCAGAATCGCCATGACTCCTCGGCCTCTCATCAGATCAGCCTGAGTCAGAGACCAGCTCTCCTTCATCAGAAGGGGTATAGTCACACGGAGTAGTCAACTCCTCAGTTCCCATAGGACAACAGAAAGCATGAGGCGTCAAGGGCCACTTCTTACCAGGGCCCCTGCGCTCTGACAACCTCGCCATAATCTGATCAGCCGTAGGCAGGCTGGAAGACACAGCAGGCTGCAAATCCCCACTTGTATGCGACTCAGCAGGAGTGAGAATTAAGCATGGGGAAATAAGTGTATTGAAACGAGGTGCAGCCACTGGCAAGCCTGATTGCAGGGCCAGTGCTTGCTCGGCACATGGTGCGCAGACCCGTGCCCTGTCAGCATCAGCATGGGGTTGACCACACGCTATACACAGCTGGTCTTGTCCCAGAGGGACCCCGGTCACATAATTCTGAGATGCCTTCATATGGTGATTATCTAGGCACAATATGCCAGCAGGGATTTACGCAATAGGCAACCCTGGATGCCCCAAAGACCCGCTAGGAAGGTGGGAGAATTTTACAAGGCCCGCTATAATTTAACCCAGGCCGGGGAAGCCACTGGATTCAACTGTCTGAAAGACATAATGGGAATAAAGGGGTGTCAGAGCCATGCGCAGTAATAGGTTACCACGTACGCGCGACTAGCATCAAAATGGCGCCAAGCGAACCTCAAAGGGCGGGCCAGAGCGGGCCGTGACGCGGAGCGCGCCAAACCAGGCTCTAAGGCAGTAGAAAATATTGTAAAAAGAAGCAGAGTGTATGACACACATAGCATAGATGATTTTTGCCAATGGAGACGCCGCAGCGTCTGGGGTGACGCCGCCGCCCGGCGCATCCAATAAGGAAAAAGACAAGCGCAGCGGCGGCAGATAACAATAAAAAAGCAAACAGCGCGGCTCTGACACCAAGTTACAAGTCAAGGACAATACTAAGGCCATAATCGTGTAATCGCAGTACACTTGAGACCGCCACACACACACACCAACCCCCCTTTCTTTCCCCCCGAGCTATGGGGGGAAACGAGGGAGGATGGCGACCCTTTGCATAGGGCCCACCGCTACACGGGGCAATAATCAGCCTAACCGCCTACCCTATGGTGGGGGACTGCGGTGGAGCATGGCTCCGTTAAGCACACGTGGTGCTGCCTACCTTCACCCGACCAGCGCAGCCCAGGCTGGGAGGCACATCACAAGGACGACGGGTGGGAATAGTCCAACAGGGCCGCAGGCTGCAAAAGCCCCGCTCACCTGCGAGAGAGTGATACTTCATGTCTTCACAGTCGGCACTGCAGAGAAATCTGGGGATTTGTGGGAGGTCCCTGGGTATTTGAAGGGCCGGGGAGTCTGTTTTTGCATGTCTGCAGTGCACAGCGCCATCTGGCGGAGAATACCCAAGTGTAAGTATTATATCTGGAGCAGGACGTACTGTATACTTAGAATAACATGAGACCTGCCAACACCCTGGTAAACACCCTGGTGCTGATGATAGACCGAAGGGTAACGCCACAAACTGAAGATGTAAGCCACCTACAGCAATGTAGACATGCATCCTTATATATACACTGTGGTTATCAAAACTCCAATCTCTAAAAAGGCGAGATACAGCAGATCTCAATGCTTCCTGCAAATATGAGCCAAATGCAGAAGTTTCCCCCCCCCACCTCAAGGGCAGGGGCATCCCTTCATGCCTAAGCCTCTTTCGAAGGGGATCTGGCTTTGTTCTGCCAGACACCTGTTGCCTTAATTTGGAACTTTGGGATACCGAAGAAAATTTTTTTTTTATTTATATTTTTTTGGGGGGAATAAGACAATGAGGTCGAAACTCTAGCCGGAACCCCGACGTATTAGAGGCCCTGCGGAAGCAGTATTAGACTTCGGCTTTTGTAGCAGATTAGATCATTTACCACTAGTAGCATGCTTTACCATGTCAACCAAGCCTTCCGAACAGGCGCCCCCCTTAAAAAGGAGTCCTATCATATTCCTTTTAGAGGCTATGTCAGCTTGCCATTGCTTAAGCCATAAAGCACGCCTTAAGGCGACCACCAGAGCTAGGCTGAAAGAGATACATATCTAGTACTTTAGAAATGGTCGGAAGACAACTTGACTTCTGCCATGACTTCTGCCATTCCCTATTGATCAGATTATAATAATGCATATGCTCCGCAACATCC
This sequence comes from Gastrophryne carolinensis, assembly GCA_027917425.1. Taxonomy (NCBI): domain Eukaryota; kingdom Metazoa; phylum Chordata; class Amphibia; order Anura; family Microhylidae; genus Gastrophryne; species Gastrophryne carolinensis. Next base: position 299,577,836 of record CM051235.1, on the reverse strand, counting down.
TCCAGAAATGGAGGAAATCAACCATCCATCCAACTTCTCCTTAACCGGACACCCCATGTGTAGAGGACTCTCCAACAGATAACTTCCTGGGAGACTATGGCAGACAATATCCTCTTCCAAATCTTTTCTTTTAAAATCTTTTTAGTAGCCAATACTCCATTATGACACTCTTTAGGTTTAGGACCACTTGAGGGCTGCCAACAGAGTTTAAAGACTCAGAAGGAGACTATGGCAGCCATAATATCCTCTTCAAATCAGAGGAAAAATTATTTTCTTTAAAATCTTTTTAGTAGTCAATACTCCATGATGACTCTATAGGTTTAGGACCACTGGAGGGCTGTCGACAGTTTACAGACTCAGAAGGGGCCTATGGCAGCCACATTCTCCTCTTCAATATACTCAGAGGATTTCTTTTTTTTTTTTTTCAAACAACCTTCTTAGTAACCGGTACGTCTCACATCACGGTCCGCATGAAAACTGCCAAGGGGTTTCTCAGAAAGCACCGGCGATAGGTGTCAGAGCCCCTTCAGGGCAGGAGACACCTGTCTCCCCATCCACTACAACCGTAGCATAATCCCTGCGCACCGTGCTATCCTTATCCAGTGCCACTGCATGCAACTGGATATGGGGTAAATCTAAAAAGGCCAGATGACTACCCCAGATGCCTCCGCCATTGGTAAATTTAATAATACTAGTCTATGACCCTGGGGATCTGAGACCAAGTATATATAGGTACTCGACAGTCACAAAACTACTGCGAGTCCTCTGAGGGTAGACCACCATATAATTATATATTACAATATAAATTATATATTACCTTGCCCTTTCCCAATCAATAATAAATAAAAATTAAAAAAAAAAAACTACCAAAAGGTTTAGGTCCACTTGAGGGTGGCCATGCAGCAGCTCAGGGCAGCCCTTTTGCTGGCCAACTACCTCAGAAATTATGTGCAGCCAAAGGGGAATTGCGATCTCTGGCGATGCTAGGCACCTTGCCTAGCCGAAAATGTTTAAGCTTGGTCAGCGAGAAAAACGTGCCCCGTCGCGGAGGAGAACCGGCCACTTCAGCGGAGCTGGTGACTTCGCTAAGCCGAAAATCTTTCCACAGAGGCGGACAGAGGAAGCGCTCTGCGCCCGGTACTCGGAACTTCGCTAAGCCGAAAATCTTTCCGCAGAGGAGGACGGACGAAGCGCTCTGCAGCCGGTACTCAAAACTTCGCCAAGCCGAAAATCTTTCCACAGAGGCGGAAGGAGGAAGCGCTCTGCGCCCAGTACTCGGTATTTTGCCAAGCCGAAAATCTTTCCACAGAGGCGGATGGAGGAAGCGATCTGCACCCGGTACTCGGTACTTCGCCAAGCCGAAAATCTTTCCATGGCGACGGACTATTTCCTCGTTGCAGCTTTAGCTCCGCCCCCTAAAAAGGCGCACACATTTTGAATTTTTCAACCAGAGAACAAAGAAACACATGGGAAAGAGCAATAAAAAACAATAAGAGAGGGAAAATCATTCCCTTGGTCACCCCCAATCAGGCTCACCAGACAAAAACCTGTGGCTGCTATACTTTTCAATGAAAACCTTCAGTCAGAGTGCCAAAGCACTACAAAGCGTACACTGGACCCTGCGCTTACCTTACCATCCTGATCCGGATACAATTTTTACGGAACTTCGCCAAGCCGAAAACTGAGGAGGGCATAATGGGTCAATCCAGATCAGAGCAGCATAAGGGACCTAGTAAGACCGACAGGGTCTTGCCCCTGATTCAAAGGTATAATCTGAGAAACAAAAAAAGTAAATGGAAGAGGAGTCTAGAGAGCCATGCAGTCATCCCAACTGCAAGAATGAAACTGGAATCTAGAAAGTCAGCCGAAAGAATATAGGCCGGGAGGCGGAGCCACTCTTTTGTCTTGCAGTCACGCCCCTTCGGGCAGGAATTACCCAAGTGTAATGATTAAGGGACGGCCTGGAATGGATTGGAAGAAAAAAGACGCATGGGATGGAGCTGGGAAAAGAGATAGATGGGATGGGACAGAGCTGGGAAAAAGAGAGATGTGATGGGACAGAGCTGGGGATGGGACAGAGCTGGGAAAAGAGATGGGATGGGACAGAGCTGGGAAAAGAGAGATGGGATGGGACAGAGCTGGGAAAAGAGAGACGCATGGGGCAGAGCTGGGAAAAAAAGAAATGGGATGGGACAGAGCTGGGAAAAAAAAAGAAATGGGATGGGACAGAGCTGGGAAAAGAGATGGGATGGGACAGAGCTGGGAAAAAAAAAGAAATGGGATGGGACAGAGCTGGGAAAAGAGAGATGTAATGGGACAGAGTTGGGAAAAGAGAGATGGGACAGAGCTGGGAATAGAGAGGTGGGATGGAACAGAGCTGGGAATAGAGAGATGGGATGGGACAGACCTGGAAAAAGAGAGGTGGGATGGAACAGAGCTGGGAATAGAGAGATGGGATGGGACAGACCTGGTAAAAGAGAGATGGGATGGGATAGAGCTGGGAAAAGAGATGCATGGGACAGAGCTGGGAAAAAAAAGAAATGGGATGAGACAGAGCTGGGAAAAGAGATGGGATGGGACAGAGCTGGGAAAAGAGAGGTGGGATGGAACAGAGCTGGGAATAGAGAGATGGGATGGGACAGACCTGGAAAAAGAGGTGGGATGGAACAGAGCTGGGAATAGAGAGATGGGATGGGACAGACCTGAAAAAAGAGATGGGATGGAACAGAGCTGGGAATAGAGAGATGGGATGGGACAGACCTGGAAAAAGAGAGATGGGATGGGATAGAGCTGGGATTAAAGAGATGGGATGGGACAAAGAAGGGAATAGAGAGATGGGATGAGTTTTTACAGGTTCCCTGGGGGCGGGGTTCACACAGTGGGGGCATCCCGATTCAGGATGCCCCAGGGAAAAGCTGATAAAAGTCGTGCTCAGCCATCTGCATCTATCCCAGGAGGCTGAGCGACGCACAATCATAAATGTCCTGCTTCATGCACTGTTTTATATCCGCTGGGCAGCTAAAAACACAACTATGCAGGGCGAAACTAATACATCGCCCTGCTTGTTGCTGCCCAGAGGATATGGAAAACTGCACTGCAGAACTTCTTTTAATTGAGCACCGCTTAGCCTCCTGCGATCGAAGCAGACAGCTGAGCCGGGCCACTCCTCCATAAATCACCCACCTGCTGTCTTTCCTACTGCCCCGTCGCACATGCCATCTTTCCTCCCGCCCGTCGACCGACCCCGCCCGCTGCCTTTCCTCCCGGCTGGCCCCACCTGCTGCCTTACCTCCCGGCCCCGCCCGTTGCCTTTCTTCCCGACTGGCCAGCCACTCCCCCACTGCCTTCCCTCCCAGCCAGCTCGGACCCTCTGTATGTGACCAAGAAAACAGTTTCTCCCCTGGATTTATGCTAGATTCCAAGAGGCTGGAAGACAAATGCCACCTCCCCGGGTGGGTGCTGGGGGCAGGCATTCAGTCTTGTAAGTCAGGACACAAGGATATCCATGCCAAGGATTCAGTATTAAAGAGCTGTACATACAATGATAAATTTGCAAGCACGAATGCTAAATACAGATGTCCATACTCAAGATTCAGTGAATAAGGGCTCGATTCAACCAAGGTAGAAATAAATTTGTGTCACTCGAAAAATCAGATCGCATGCACAAAGTTTTAACTTTTTCGAGTGATTCAAAAAAGGGGTTGAATTAAATACTTGCACTCGAAAATGCAATCGTAAAATTTTCTAATCACTCGTAAAATTTTCAAAATGCTCGTAAAAAGGCTGTCGCAACGAAAATTATTGGAAAATGTACTCAAATTTTTTTTCTATTGTTTAGTATTGTTTTCTGACTGTTGCGTGGTGTTGTAAGGCTTTTTCAACTTTTTAAGTTACCTGTGTAGCTGTATGTACATGGCTCACATTGTGGATACATGTAATAAAGAGGCAAGGTATGCTGTAGTGGAAGTACTAATTAAACTGTAATATTTGTAAGAGGCATATATGTAGTTTTTTTTTGGGGGGGGGGGGGTTGGTTGGATTGCCAGGGACTTGTATTAAAAATGTTTCCTTTAATGCAGAAATGTGGCCATTGTTTTCTATACAAAGCTTGCTCACATAGCACCACGTGTCCCTGGGTGCAGGGAGCAACTCTTTGCTAGCTTTAACCTCATGAAACGCCATTCTTATGCTTACACTATAACGTGGACCAAAAGCCAGGATTTTGACTATTCTGGGTTTTGGTTCACCGCAATGTAAAAACCCAAAGGTCGACCAAAGGTCTTCTACCAGTTAATGGTGCCAAATATGGATTCCAAAGCTGCACGATTTAGCCTAGTAAGCTGGAAAAGTGCTCGATATGGCAGCTGATCCACTTCCAAACGTGTCCAAAAATATGGGAATGGGTAGTGTGCACCTTCTCTGCGCCACATCATCTGCAATATGTTCGAAGTCAATGGCCTTGATTCACAAATCATTGAAAAAACTTCTCATGGTAGTAAAAAATTTAATTCATGAGAAAAAAGCCTGAGAATTTCACTGTTACCAAATCACCAGATAGAAAGACACTGAAAGTCAATGGAACTTTTTACTACTAGTAAAAAAGGGCAAAAAGTTCAGTATTTTTTCAGGAGTAAAAAAGTGCCATTGACTTTCATTGTCTTCCTAACTAATGATTCACAAACAGTGGAATTCTCAGGCTTTTTTCTTATGAATTGAATTTTTTACTACCATTAGAGTTTACTACCATTGCAAAGAAAATAGAAGGGCTCCATTGTGAGAGAGCAAAATTAGTTTTCTCCTGCTGAAAGCTGCATCAAAAAACTAGTGTGAAACACTATAATTTATATCATGTGTGTGGCTCATCAAGTCCACCTGAATCAGTAGTAAAATTTTCAAATTGTAAAATGCAGTAGTAAATTTTTCGATCCACTAATTTAATTCGCACTTTTACAATCGCACTCGAATTTAATTCAAGTGACTCGTGTTTTACAATGGTTCCAGGTAGCTGAATCACTCGTAAAAAAAATATAGCAAAATCGCAACTTTATAAGCACAAAACACACGAAAAATCCATTTTCGACCTTTGTTGAATCGAGCCCCAATTCTTATGCTGTATGTATACAGAATCGAGCCCCAATTCTTATGCTGTATGTATACAGATACATTTGTAAGGCCTTATATTAAATACACCTGATCATACTACAGTACGTATTACATACATTGTATGGTAACGCATATATGCGTAAGTACATATATTACGTTTACTGTATAATACTGAATACCAATGGAGATGCAGTGTATCGAGTGACAATCTGTCATACGGTATATAGATAGGCCTAGGCTGTGAAAAGGCCCAAGGGAACGTCATGTATGGTGGTAATGGGAATGGACAAATGTCCTGTTCTGAGGGTTTTCAGAATATTTAGGAACTCATCAGCTTGTCTGCTGTTGCAAAAGTGGGGAAGGAAGGAATTGGGGGAGAGGCCTGGATGACTAAATAGTTTTAGTTTATAATTAGCATGCAAAATTGACAGGGTCGTTTAGTCCTGGGGTGGTTGACCCTAAAAATTAGTATCCACTTGGTTCCTTTCTGAAGTAGTATTTTGTCTCTGTCCCCTCCTCTTGGGTGTATGTACAATTTATCAGTTACTATAAACTTGAATGGGTTGGAATAAGTGGCATGGTGTCCATAAATGTTTCACAAAGGTGCTGCATAAACTGCAGTTGATGATATCCTTGTTGTGTTCCACAAATCTGGTTTTTAGAAGTAGTATGGTTTTTCCTATGTAAAATTAATGACAGTTGGCTGACTGTGTGTTACATTTAGCGAAGAGACCTAATTGGGGTATTCTACGTCTCTTCAGGATGATGGAGTGATAAGAGGTAATGCAAGACCCACATGGGTACATTCCAGGGAGTCTACAGTGTTCACACTGTCACAGGTTATAGTGAAAGCATAAGTGTGGTTACTTGTGTGTGTGTCACAACAGCAGAGGAGGATTTGCTCTATCTGTTCTAAGGTTAAATCTGGTATTAGGACCTGTTGCTGATGGTGTTGGATAGGAGACAGGTGGGCGCCAAACGACACCTTTCCATGGCTGACAGCCTGGTTTTTGGATGTGTATTAATTAAATCAGGCTGCTGCTGTGGCGATCCCGCAAAAAAGTTGGGACAGTCCAAACTCAGCCTTGGGAAACAGAAGCATGTGCTAGGAGTTGTTTTTGATTAAATGCGTGGGCCTCCACCATAGTAGTCAGAAACTGCCAATATTTAGTCAGTCCCCAAAAAGCTTATCATTTCTTGGTTTGTTTTTTTGTTTTTACAAAGCTGACAATAAATCTGCAGTGGGTTAAAGCATAACCCTAATGTGTGGACTTGCCTTATGTGCCTGCACTGAAGTGCCAATAAGGCTACAGCATAAAGAAAAACTGTTCGATTGCAAGCTGCAGCCCTCCAGATTCAGTGCTGTTGGATTAAGTGCCAAAAGTGTCCTATATTTTCAGTGTAGAAATGCAACCAGCAGGATTATATGGGATCGAACCTGCAGGCTGGCAGGTATTTTTTTACTTCAGCCTGGACGGTCTCTTTATTAAATCCCAGGCAACTTTTTTACCCAAAAACTAGCAAAAAAAAAAAAAAAGTTGTTGAAAAATGTTGAAGTTTAAATCCACCTTCATTAAGTTGCTAATAAAAACTTGAAGTACTACCCACTTGATCTAGATTTACCAAGGAGTGAAACTTTAACACAAGGGCATCTGCTTTTGCTGGTGATACTATTTAACTTTACAGCGAAACTATGGAACTCTCTGCCAGAGGAGTTGAAACAAATTTCAAATGTAGCCTGGATGCATTCCTTGAGCATTACAATTTGTTTATATTTTGCAATCTGCATTTATTAGTAACTCTGTCTTGTGCAGTAGTAAAACATTTGGTCTAGCTCAGGCTTAAACCAGACCAACAGCCTGGCACAGTTGGAAAATTTTGGAGCTTCCTCTCCCAGGATTTCAGCCATGCCGCTGCCTGGATTCAACTGACCATGCACAGTAACAGGAAACCCAGCAGCACTCCCTGTTTGCAGGTGGCCTGCAAATGCACAAGCCACCATTTTGTTTCTAAAATTCACTACAGCAGGAGTTAGAACATGCAAATTCATTTGTATGTACAACAATCTGCATATGAGCACTGTTTGCTGTATTGTTTTTTGACTATTGGTCCGCTATAAGTAAGACAACTGGTTAGCCATTGGGAATACGGTTAGACCCTTATTAGGGACAGTACAAATTCCTAAGCAATCCACAATTTTCAATAAGTTGCCATTTACATTTGTATAAATAAAGAAGGATCAGTGTACTGTGAAATAAGGATAAACTCACATCAGCTTCACAATCATTCTGAACTGAACTGGAGATTAAAGTTTTCATAGGCAAGGTGGTGTTTTGTCCATGAGGCGTTATGTTTATAGATGGTGTTGTGACACGAGCTGTACCTCCATTCAGAGATATGACAGATGGTGCAGCAACTAACACAGGTGCAGGAAGTTTACCAATCTCAGAAGTAAGCAGGCCTTGTTGCCCTAGAAATAAAAAAAAAAAAAAAAAAAAAAACAGGAAAATTATCAACCATATCTCATAATAAGAAAGAGCCATCACCCTAAAAGGTGGTGCCATAGCACAGTTTTTGCAAGGGACATATGAAATATGATGATTTCATATTATGATGATGCAGATATCGGTGTAGAGAAGCTTCAGTACTTTGTCTATACGCGGCCCGCCTGAGAAGTCAGGTTATCCAGCAGTGACAATTCAGTTTATGAATATACTTGATGTTTTCAGACGTTACAAGCCAGTGTAAGGCATCTGTATCTTAGGAGATGTTGGCTGTCTAACACAGTGCAATTGTGTAGTTTTGGGGAGTGTGGTGTGCATGGGTTCATTGGAGGGGGCCCCATATTTTTCTTAACATACACAATGTTGTGTGTTTTTAACATTTTTTTCATGGGGTGTGTACTGTCCTAACTTTGTGCCAGTGATATGTGCAAAATATTTAATACATTTATAAGGTTTTTTCTCTTTCTTATGGTTATATATCTGTTCATCTATCTGCAATGCATTAAAAAAATATATTCATACCCATTTGAAACTTTTCAAATGTTACAGCCTGAAACATCAATGTATTTTATTTAGATTTTTATGACAGAGCGTGAGAAAGCGTGAAATTAAAAACCTATTTTTCGGATTTGGAGGAAGAAAAACAATTCTGAACCAAATGCTAAAACACAGCCGCCCCAGAAAACCAAATGATAAGCAAGGTGTAGAATCACCCCATTATAGGCAGTGTGGCATTCTCCCCCCACCCCATTCCCCATGGTAGGCAGTGTGACATCCCCCCATTCCCCATATTAGGCAGTGTGGCATTCTCCCCCCACCCCATTCCCCATGGTAGGCAGTGTGACATCCCCCCATTCCCCATATTAGGCAGTGTGGCATTCTCCCCCCACCCCATTCCCCATGGTAGGCAGTGTAACATCCCCCATTCCCCATATTAGGCAGTGTGGCATTCTCCCCCCGCCCATTCCCCAGTATAGGCAGTGTGGTACACTCTCCCCCCATCCCCGATTATAGAGGTGTGGCATTCTCCCCATCCCCCATTACAGGCCGTGTGGCATTCTCCCCCTTCCCATTCTCTATTATAGGCAGTGTGGCATCCTCTCACCCCATTCCCTATTATATACAGTGCGGCATCCCCTCCTCCCATTCCCAATTATAGGCAGTGTGGCAACCCCCCTCCCATTCTAGGCAATATGGCATCCCCCCAACCCCATTCCCCATTATTTGCAGTGCGGCATCCCCTCCTCCCATTCCCCATTCCAAGATGGCGCCTAGAATGGCAGCTGTGGCAGTAGGCTCTCAAATGTCATCATGTGCCTCATCAACGCTGTCAGAGGGAGGCAAGTGCGGAATGGCTGTTCAGGAGGCTCCAGCGAACAGCAGCCGCCGGCGATGGTGCCACCCCGGCTGCACGAGGTGGTGCAGATGAGGTAGGATGTGCGTGTACCATGACATCAGTGGAGGATCCGCATGACCTGATGCCATTTATGACCTATGCTGTGCTGAGGAGATGCTGTAAAAAAAAAAAAAAAAAAGAAGTACACAAATTTCCCCTTTTCACATCTCATTCCGGAGCACCACCAGCAGCAACGCGTGGGACGTCCCAAAGCAGTACACTTAATAAGGGTGGAACCATTCAAGAACAGCAACTGCATCAACATAACCGAGAACAACGTCACTGACATCTCAAGCTTAGACCCCCCAGAGAGGGGTTCACCACCATCTGCAATACCTTACGACCCAGAGCAGCATCGCCAGATGCCCTGACATTGAGTCTGTAAAGCTTGGTAAAGGTGTGGAGAGACGACCAGGTCGCTGCCTTGCGCATCGTCAGGGATGCCTCTGCCATGGGTTCAAAGGGGGCCCACTGAAGTGCTGATAAACTATATTGAAATCCCAGGGCAGGAATAGTGACCGTTGCAGAGGCCGAACATGCAAAGCACCCTGCATAAGTGCGGATTAACCTATGCTCCGCAATAGTCTGTTGTTAAAAAATGGGCAAGGCAAAGACCTGGCTATTAAGGGTGATGGACTGTAGGCCAGCGTCCAGGCCTTACTGGAGAAACTCCAAAATTTGGGGTACGGAGAACCTCCTAAAGGAGTGGCTCTTATAATCGCACCAAGACACAAAGGCCCTTTGTTCGAATTACTGAGGTGGACAAACCCCTCTTCTCCAATATGCTGGTCTCAACTAAACATTAAAGCAGTTGGTGATTTTAGTTTCAGATTTTAAATTATCCAACTTGTAGCATTTCAATAGTCTCAACAGCCAAGCTGCTAAAGTCCGCGCTGAAGAATTGTGGTGCTGCACACGACCCGGTTGCAGAAGATCTGGGCGGTTGGGGAGCCGCCAAGGAGGCTGCACTGCCAGGCTGAACAGATCCACGAACCACACCCTTCTGGCCAGTGTGGGAAGATCAGGATGATAGGAATCTGCTTGCAGTTGACTACTTCAACAAGCGACCCACAAGTGGTGGAAATGCGTAGCGCAGGCTGTACCCTGACCAAAGAATGTCCAGCGCGTCGTCCGCCAAGACAAGGGGGTCTCGCACCCTGGATGTGAACCTCTGGACCTTCCAATTGTGCCGAGATGCAACCTCCGGCACTCCCCACAAGTCACAGAGGGCTTTAAAACATGTCCTGGTGAAGGGACCATTCCCCCTAGTCCACCACCCCCCTGCTCAAAAAAATACAATTCTGTGATTACTCACCTGTAGAATTGGGGCGGAACAGGATGTGCTGTATACGTATAAAACCAATTCTACAGGTGAGTAATCACAGAATTGTATTATTCTAAGTATACAGCACGTCCTGTTCCACTTGAATCCTTACTCCTGGGACATCCAATAGCAGTGTCCGTAAGGTAGGGTGGGATCCCCAAAAAGTAACAGCGGGCAGTTTAAACCACTGCCGCCTACAGAACTTTGCGACCAAAAGCAGCGTTAGCTGAGGCCCTAACATCAACCTTGTAAAACGTAGAAAAAGGTATGAACGGAAGACCAAGTAGCTGCCTTGCAAACTTGTTCAAACAGAAGCCTGGTGCTGAAAAGCCCAAGAGGCACCAATAGCACGCGTGGAATGAGCAGTAAGGCGGAAGGGAGGATACTTCCCCTTAGCAGAATAGGCCTGAATCACAGCCTGACGAATCCACTTGCTGATAGTAGATTTAGCCGGAGCCAGACCCTTCTTAGATCCAGACGGGAGCACAAAAAGAGCATCAGTCTTCCTAAAGGACTCAGTAGCCACCAAATAGAACTTCAGAGTCCTGACCACGTCCAAAGAGTATAAAACCCTCTCCTTAGTGTTACTAGGATTAGGGCACAGAGAAGGCAAAACAATGTCCTGATTGAGATGAAAAGCAGAAATCACCTTTGGCAGAAAATCTGGCTTAAAATGACACACCACTTTGTCCTGGTGTCTCTCAACGTAAGGGGACTTGATGGAAAGCGCCGCCAACTCAGAAACACGCCTAACAGAAGTAATAGCCACCAAAAAAAATACCTTAAGCATAAGAATGGACAAAGGGGCTTCCTGCAAAGGCTCAAAGGGAGACCCCTGCAAGGCGGATAAGACCAAGTTCAAGTCCCAGACTGGTAACATAGGCTTACGTGGGGGACGCACGTTGAGTAACCCCTTGGAAGAAGGTCTTGACCAGGGGATGCTGAGCAAAAGACTTTTGAAAGAAAATGGCCAAAGCAGAAACATGACCTTTCAGAGTACTGAGATGAAGACCCAGATCCAAACCATGTTGCAGAAATTCCAGAATCCTAGGAATAGAAAACACACCACATGGAAGCGACCTAGACTCGAACCAATCAATGTAAGTACAACAAACCCTATAGTAGATGGAAGAAGAGGACTTTTTCCTAGCCCTGATCATGGTATTAACAACCGAGGCAGGCAGCCCTTTCTCCATCAAGATGGAGGTTTCAGCAGCCAGGCCATCAAAGCCAGCGTTTGTAAATTGGGGTGGCGTAGCTGCCCCTGAGTGAGCAGATCTGGAACCCTGGGCAGGGCATACTGATTTACTGCCAGCTGCATGATGTCTGCGAACCACACTCTTCTTCGCCAACAGGGGGCCACCAGTATGGCTGGCACCCCTTCCTAAGCTATCTTGCGCAGCACCCTGCCCAGCAGAGGAAACAGGGAAAACACATACAGGAGCTGAAAGCTCTTCCAAGAGGGCCCCAATGACCCTGGAATTGCAGGGACTTCCAGAAGCCCCCGCCCCAACTGGTCAGACTGGCATCCATAGTGACAGTCTCCCAGCAAGGGGCCAGAAAGGATCTGCCCCCCCAGCAGGTTCCTTGAGTCCAGCCACCACGATAGAGACCGCCTGGCCAGAGGGGACAGAACAAACACCTGATCCAGGGACACAGGGTCCCGATCCCAAACTGACAAGAGGTGAAGCTGAAGAGGCCTCATGTGAAACTGAGCATATGGAACCGCCTCGAAGCAGGCCACCATCAGGCCCACCAGCTGCATTCCCTGCCTGATGGATGGATGAGGACAAGACAGAAGGAGCTGTGCTTGCTCTTGACGACTCTCCACCTTCTGCTGAGGAAGAAAGATCTAGACCTAAGATGACTCCAGAATCATGCCCAGAAAGGACTTCACCATGGAATGAGACAAGGAAGATTTGGGGTGGTTGATCCCCCAGCCGAACGACTCCAGTGTGGAAACCACCCGCTGGGTATCCAGCTCTGCCTGATGGAAGGACTGAGAAGTGATAAGAATGTCATCCAAGTAGGGAAGAATGCGAATGCCCTGAGAACTCAGCACTCCTGCCAGCACCTTGGTGAATACCCTGGAAGCCGAGGTGAGACCGAAGGGCAAGGCCACAAATTGGTAGTGCTGATCCTCCAGAGCGAACCTGAGAAATCTCTGATGACCTGGAAAGATTGGTATGTGAAGGTAAGTATCCTTGATGTCTACAGAGGTCATGAAGTCCACTGGGCGTAGAGAATTCATAGGGGAGCGCAGAGTCTCCATGCGAAAGTGTCTGAATCTGACAAATTTGTTGAGGCGATTTAAATCCAGGATGGGTCTGATGGACCCGTCTTTTTTGGGAACAGTGAAAAGATTGGAATAGTAACCCTTACCCCTCTCCCTTAAGGGGACCCAGCACACGACCCCCAAATCTAGCAGGTTTTGGACAGCCAGGGAGAGACCCTGAGCTGACAGGGGGTTTTGAGCCATCCAGGATCTGATGAATCTTGGGGGCGGCCAGGCTGCAAACTCTATCTTGTAACCAGAGGACACAACCTCCTGAATCCACCGGTCCGAGACATGACGCCTCCAGACATGAGCAGAGAGCCGAAGCCATCCCCCCACCGAATGGGTGAGGGCGCCTCTTCATGCCTGAGGGGGCTTGGGGGAGGACTTAGGCTTGAGACACCAGGAGGGACCAGGGCAGCCACATCCTCTGCCCTGCCTCAAAAATCTCCGTGGGCCCCAGCAAAGGAAGCTCCCCGTCCAACTCTGGAAGGAAGGAACCACGGAAGGAAGGAAGAAAGGTACCTGAACCCTGCAAGGGCTGGGGCTGCCTTTTACGCTGAGGCAACTTGCCTCCCTTAGCAAACAAGTCCAGATGTTCACCAAAGAGGCACAGCCCCTTGAAGGGAAAACCAGTGAGAGCCTTCTTAGCAGCGTTGTCAGCTGCCCACTGGCGCAGCCAGACCGAGCGGTGTATAGCCACCAACAAGGCAGATGCCCTGCCACAGATTCTAATGGTATCATCCAGGGCAGAGAGAACATGTGCAACAAATTCCTCACAGCGCAAAAGAGCTCTATACTCTTCACTACCCGCATCATCGGGGGCCCCATCCAAGACACTCTTGAGTAGGCTCTTGATAGCAACAACTGTAATAGCAGAGGCACAGGCCGGACGCAGCGCGGTCCCCACACAGGCAAAAGCATGGCAAGACAGCTGATCAATGCGCCTGTCTTCCTCATCCCGCAGGGTAGTAGAGTCAGGGAAATGCATGACGGATGTGTTGGACAACCCCAAAACTGGTGCATCCACTTCGGGGGGACATGACCAACGTTTAACCACCTCAGCGGGAAAGGGATATCTCTTATCCCAAAACTCTTTGGTACCCTGGGAAGCCTGCTAGGCCGTTCCCACCAGAGCACCAGATTATTAAAGTGAGTTTGTTCAGGAAACTCCAAGCGTAGTTTAACAGTGTGAAACAGCTCCCCCTGCTGCTGCGGGACCATGGCAGGAGGAGAGATACAGAGTACTTCAAAAATGTGAGCTAAAAGCCTGTCAGTATCATCTGAAGCCCATGGGTCAGACCCAGACTCAACATAACCCCTAGGCTGTTCCTCAGATGATTCTCAATCAGAAAACAATTCCCCCTCTTCCAGGGGGGTATACCCGGTAATGTAAAAAAACTCCTCAGCCTCCATAGGAAAGAGAGTAACACCAGGTGCCAAATGCCGCTGCTTAGCAGAAGCCTTACGCGGACCAGACCCAGCAATTTGCCTTTAAATGCTGGCCACCCGGGTAGCCAAATCAGGTTGAGACTCCCCACTGATATGCACCTCACTAGGAGTCAGATGTAAGCGTGGGGGGAGTAGGCGAAAGCAGAGGCGCAGGCCCAGCCACAGGTAACTCAGACTGCAGCGCAAGCGTCTGCTGGGCGCAGGGTACACACACCCTGACATCATCACTTATAGGGGACACCCCGAGCACATTATCCTGAGAAGCCTCCATATGGTAATTATCACGGCACAACAGGCCAATAGGGATGGACGCTAATAATAGTAACCCGGGATGCCCCAATAGCCCGCTAGGGAAGTGGGAGGTAAAGGAATTCAATAGCCCTCCAATAAAGAGTTAACACTAAATAGAGGGGATTGGACCGGGAGAAACCACAAAAAGTTTGACCCGTCTGCAAGACATAAAGGAAAAGATCCCAAAGCTAAATGCAGTACAGAAAAATACAAACATAAGCCAGCCCGCAAGGGCACTTACGGACCGCGATAGGGAGATCCGACACATGCAGCACAGAAAACCAAAATGGCATCCGCATACACCTCGAGGGGCGGGCCGCGGAGACAGTGATGCAGAACGCATCATCCGCAAGGCCCTCCGAAGAGCGTGAAAAACTCGCCCACATGACAAGGCCAGCCAATGATGGCGCAGCAGCACCTGAGGCGAAGTCGCCGCCCAACATAGTTAAGACATGCACACCCCCCCCCCCCCCCCCCCCGGAGATCTACCAGGTAGAGCGAAGGGGAAGCACAACGGCCAGCCTAAAAGGAGCCAACTGAGGGGACAGGGGGCGAGGGGCATAAGGATGTGGGAGGGGCATCCCATAAGGCTCACAATGGGCCTGTTCCGCCTACCCTTTGGTGGGGGAATGCGGTTGGAGCAGCACTCCTTAGCACCTGACAGCGGTGCTGCCTGCCATCATCCGACCAGTGCAGCCTAAGCTGGGAGGCAGTAAAAGGGAACGGGTGGGAATAGTCCTACAGGGCCGCAGGCTAATAAGCCCCACTCACCTGCGAGTAGAAAGAGCCATCTTCTACTCATCGCAGCCCAGACTGCAGAGAAGATCTGGGGAATTTGTGGGAGATCCCTGGTATATATGGGGCCAGAAGGAGCCACTTTTCTGTCTCTGCAGTCCAGTGCCATCTTGTGGATGTATTACCCAGAAGTAAGGATTCAAGTGGAACAGGACGTGCTGTATACTTAGAATATAGGCCTGCAGATTCTCCACCCCCTGGAATGTGAACAGCCAAGAAGTTCCGCCCACCTCATGATGCAACTCACTTCCTGGAATACCTGCCAGCTCCTGGTAACCCCCCTGATGGTTTATGTAGGCCACAGCCATGGAATTGTTCAACTGTACACTGACCGGAAGGCCCCCGAGCTGGGCAGGCCAATGCCTGAGAACCAGCAGAAAACCCTCAGTGCCACTGGTCCCAGAAACCCAGAACCATCTGGATGTCCAAAATACCACCCCAACCTGTAGGACTGGCATCTGTGGTCAGGATGATCCACCGGACCGACAGGAAAAACCCGGCCCACTGCCAACGACTGCTGTTCCAGCCACTAATTCAGGGATCGCAGGGCATTGTCCGTCAAGATGAAGCGACAATCTAATGTCTGCACAGTCCTGCGCCATTTCGATAGGAGCAGCATTTGTAGACGCCTGGAGTGGAACTGGGCATACGGATCTGCCTCAATGGTAGACACCATCACGCCAAGGAGTCGCATGCCCCGTCTGATCGTGGACCAGTCGTCTGTCAACAGTGATCTCAAATCCTCCTGAAGAACAATGCACTTCTGCACCGAAAGAAGGACCTATGCCTGTTGAGTATCCAAATACCTAAGCAAGTTGCCACAATGGAGAGAACCACCTGGGACTTGAGGTGGCTGATCACCCACCCAAAAAGTTCCAGTTTGGACAGGAACGTTCGAACATCCCGCAGTGCCTAAGAGATTGGGCATGGATAAGCAAGTCATCCAGGTAGGGGTGATGTGCACAACTTGCCTCTGCAGGTGTGCCATCACCACCGACAGGACTTTGTGAACACAAATTGGAAATGTTGGGCATCCACTGCAAAGTGCAGGTATTGTTGGTGACCAGGGAAGATTGGGATATGCAGATAAGCATCCTTTATGTCCACAATGGCCAGAAAATCCCCCTGTTCCAGCGACGTCACGACCAACCGTCACTTAACAGTTCAGACGCCGGAGATAAGCCGAACGGACCCGTCCTCCTTGGGGATGATAAATAGTATTGAGTAGAAGACACAGCCCCGCTCTGAGGAGTACTACAACTACCCAGTCCAAAAAGAATTCTGTGAGCACTCACCTGCAGAATTGATTTCTCTTCCATTATTACTTCAGGACATCAGGAGAATTCAGTAACTGTAAGCCTATATCCTTCCGGCTGACTTCCTCCATTAGAGACATAGTAGCCTAGCAGACAGGGAGTGTCTGATGTCCTGAAGTTAACAGAAATCAATTCTACAGGTGAATACTCACAGAATTATCTTTTCTCTTCCATTTCACTTTAGGCCATCAGGAGAATTCAGTAAAAGCAGTGCCCTGAATTAGGGTGGGATCCCCAAAAACCTTATCCCTTTTTATCAGGAATAAGACATTCCAAAACCATCTAGGTTACTACAGTTTGTAATACCTTCCTACCAAGGCGGCATCCGCTGAGGCTTAAAACCTCTACCCTATAACATTTGGTAAAATGTATACACTGAAGATCAAGTAGCGGCTTTGCATACTTGTTCTACTGAAGTTTGATGCTGAAGCCCAAGAAGCTCCAATAGCTTGTGTCGAATGAGCAGTAATCCTAAAGTAGGAACCTTCCCCTTGGAGACATAGGCTCCCATCACTGCTTGCCTAATCCATCAACTGACGGTGGACTTAGCTGACGGAAGACCTTTCTGTGAACCTTCAGGTATGAATAATAAGGAGTCCGACCTGTGGAAAGATGTAGTGTAGAAGTGAGATAATACCTTAGTGCTCTAACTAAACTCACTCACTACATCCAGCCAGCGAAGAAACTTTTCCTTATCGGACACTGGAGCAGGACATAAGGAAGGCAAAACTACCTCTTCATTAAGATAAAAAACACTTTAGGAAGAAAATCAGGTTTAAAAAACAGAAGACTGCCATATCTTTATGTAACACTAAATAAGGAGGCTTAAAGAGGAACACCACACAGGAATTGCACTTTTTCATGTGTTGTTCTTCTCAGGGGGGATGCTCCTAGGTCACTGTAAAAACTCACCTTCATGTTGATACCATGGCGCAGGCTTGGCTAAAACCAAACATGCTAATTGGCTGAACGTCTCACTTGATTTCACTCAGCTTCATCAACAGTTAAACCGGACCTTCAGCATGATTTAATGAAATGCCCAAACCCGTAAAAAAACTATTCCCCCACATCTAAAATTATTATATTTTAAAGTTTTTATTCACTTATTATTCTTTCCGCCACCGGGCTGAAACTCTGTTCAGGACTCTAGGATACGGATGCCGCCATCTTGACTCAGAAGCATCACACATACTGAGGAGAGGACAGCGGGATAAAGTGCAGGGGGGCAGGTTATAGCTGCGCTTTGCACAGACAGAGCAAAGCTGGGGTCAGGGAAAGGACAGCAATCTCAGAATTCAGAGTAACACAGTCAGAAGGCACTTCCTGTTTGCAGGCTGCCTGATGACCCATGAGCTGCCATCTTGGATGTTTAAAGGCTCATAACATGCAGTAAATGCATGTAGGATGATTTTTAATGTGTGCAATCTGTATGTACGGGGTGTGGGAAGCATATAAGTTATGCTCTTATTTAGGGTGAAGGTCCGATTTAACTGATAAAGCTGCTAATTCAGAAACCCGCATTACCGAGGTTGTCGTCACTAAAAAGATAGCCTTAATAGTCATTAGACTTAATGATGCATCTACCAATGGTTCAAAAGGAGGACCCGGAAGAGCTGATAAAACTAAGTTCAGGTCCCAAACCGGCAGAAGTGGCTTACGAGGAGGTCGCACATGAGCGACTCCCTGTAAAAAGGTTCTGATAAATTTATTCTCAGCTGTGAGTTTCTGAAAAAAGATAGATAAAGCAGATACATGTCCTTTTAAAGTACTCAATTGAAAACATTCATCAAGCAAACTCTCTGGATTCGCACCAGGCGATAAATGCTCGCCAGACTCTATAGTAGATCATTGATGAAAGACTTCTTCCTGGCCTAAATCATACTCTGAATGTCTCTGGCAGAGAGACCTCTTTTTGCCAAGATGGAGGTTTCAATAGCCAGGCCGTCAAAGCCAGAACTCGTGAATTGGGGTGCCTTAGAGGTCCCTGTGTGAGAAGACCTGCATTGTCGGGTAACCTCCACGGGTCGCCCTCTGACATCCTTACTATATCTGAGAACCAGCTTCTCTTTGGCCATCGAGGAGCCACCAGAATGGTTGGGACTCCCTTGCAAGCTAACTTTTTTTAGTACTCGACCCAGGAGGGGAATCAGAGGGAATGCATGAAGAAGCTTGAATGCTAACCACTGAAGAGTTAGGGCATCTGTTGCTATTGCTAGTGGATCCCTGGACCAGGACACAAACCTCTGAGTCTGAAATCTCCCAGCGCATGCATAGGAATTGAGAGACCCTCTGACTCAGAGACCATTCCCCCTGATGCAGGACCTTTCTGCTGAGATGATTGACCTGCGAGAGGTCTAGTCTTGGTATGTGTACTTCCAAGATGCATGGAGCCTGTTTCTCGGCCCAAAGTAAAATTCAGCTCACCTCCTTGAGGGCTTTCCCAATTCTGGTGCTCCCCTGATGGTTGATATATGCTACCACCGTCCGATTGTCTGTCTGAATCCGGACGGGATGCCCCTTCAGATGTCCAATGTCTGAGACACAATAGAATCGCTCTCAGTTCTAGGATATATATAGGGAGTCTGCTCTCCTAAGGACTCCACTGTCCCTGGATCATTTGACTCTATGACACCTCCCCAACCAGTTAGACTGGCATCTGTGGTGATGATTTTCCACTGTACTGAAAGGAAGAATTTCGATCTGAAGAAGCCACCAAGCAAGTGACTGCCTTGTTGACTGTGGCACGCAAAAAGAATGATCCAGAGTCCGTATGTTTCGATCCCAGATCGTGAGCAATTCATAGTAACATAGTATGTAAGGCTGAATAACGACTTTAGTCCATCCAGTTCATGCTTCTTGTGTGAAACTGTGCAAAGGGCACTGCCTTGAAGCAAGCAAGTCTAGAGACCCTGTACCGTGACCTGAAGTAAAAATCTCTTTTGTTCTGGAAGAACACTTTTGCCTTAGACGTGTCTAATGACATTCCCAGAAAAGAAATCATTCTTGAAGGTATGATATTCGAATTTGACTGGAAAGTCAGTTATCCCAATGTCGATAAGACAGTGTGTATTCTTCTGACACAATGGGGCACATATCAACAGATGATCTAAGTAAGGGATTGTATGTATAAACATGAGACCTTCCAACACTTTGATAAACACCCTCGGTGCTGACGATAGACCGAAGGGTAGAGCCACAAGCTGAAGGTGAAGGCCACCTACTGCCAATATTTCAGATGACCCATCGGAATGTGTAGGTACGCATCAATATATATATATATATATATATATATATATATATATATATATATATATATATATACATATATATATTCCCGTCTGGAGTAACATCACTGTGGATCAAACTACTCCAATCACTAAAAGGCGAGATATGGCAGATCTCATTGCTTCTGCTTTCTGTGGAATTCGGCATACCCCTGACCAAGAGAATCTCAGAGGAGGTCTGGCTCCTATATCAATCTTGTAACCTGAGGATAAAATTTCCCGGATCCAAAGATCTGTTATATGGAGCCTCCCAATGTGTGCAAAATGCAGAAGCCGTGGGGGCATCCCTTCATGTCTGAGGGGTTTGGATTCTGTGGCAGATTAGTAGATTTACCACCAGCAGCCTCCTTTTCTATGTCAACCATGCACTCCTCAAACCCCTTAAAAGGGGAGGGGAATCCTGTCATTCCTTTTTTTTCCATCTTTAGAGTGTCAGCTGGCTATTGCTTAAGCCATAAAGCACGCCTTAAAACTACCACCAGAGCTAGGCCCCTGGCATTTAATTTAATCAAATCATCCATAGCCAAGATCACATACCTGTTGTATCCAAAACTGCTTTTGATAAACTAGGAGCATGACTTCCAAAACGAACAAGTCTTTGAATCCAGTTGTTTAACAACCTCCTGCTGGATTCTTTGGTTATGCCATCCTCTGATGCTTTTCCAAAGTCTTAGAAAGACCTGGCACCAGAGCATCCAATACAGGAGGGTGAGACCATAACTCAATCTGATCTGGAGGAAAGGGATACATAGTATCTAGTACTTTAGGAAGACTATGTGGCTTTTGCCACTCTATATGAATCAGATTAGAATAATGCGCATGCAACGCAAAAACCTTCGAAATGGAAGTAATCAAACTGAGCGGCCCCTTGTGTAGAGGACTTGTGTAGAGTTCCCCCCCCCCAATGGGAAATTCTTCCTGGGAGACTATGGCAGTCACCATATCCTCTAGCCGCTACTACTTGAACGACTCTCTAAGGTTTGGGTCCACTTGAGGACTGTCAAGGGGGCTTTTAAGGCTGAGAGGGCACCGGCGACAGAAGCCTTGCAGGGGGATGCAACTGTCTTCCATGTTAGCCACCACCACCGTAGCTTAAAGGCGCGCACATTTTAAATTTTACGACCAGTAAACTAAACAATTAACTCGTGGGAAAGAGCAATAGAGGGGGGAAAATAATTTCCCTGGTCACCCCCACTCAGGCTCACCAGACAAAAACCTGCAGCTGATTTGCTTTTCAATTAAAGACTTCAGCCCAGAGTGCCAATGACACCCCAAATCCCCCCAGGCGCTTACCCTTACCATCCTGATCCAGATACAGCTTAGCTGAGGAGGCATAGTGGGTCCATCCAGATCAGAGGAACATAAGGGACCTAGGAAGACAGTCAGGGTCTCTGCCCCCGGTATAATCTTAAAGACAAAAAATAAATGGGAGAGGAGTTTAGATACAGACCTGCAGTCCAGTCCAACTGCAAGAAAAAAACTGGAGTGGAGGAAGCCTTTGTCTTGCAGTCCACGCCCTTCGGCCGAGAGAGGTTAACGCGATCGTTATTGAATTCTCCTGATGGCCTGAAGTAAAATGGAAGAGAAAATAGACCTATCGTGCAGTCGGGGCAGCCGCCCTTTCCATGATGCAGGAAGGCTTGGACGCCACAAATCTGTGTGGAGGCCTGGTCCAGAACTCTTATATCTGGAAAAAGCAACCTCCTGGACCCAGGAGTGTAGAAGCCGTCCCCCAACCCGATCGGATGAGGGTGTCCCTCCCAGGGGGATTGGGCTGGCTGGCCCATTGGGGGTCTAGGTTTCCCACGTGGCTTTCGCTTAGTAGAAACATCCTGGTGGCCTCTGGAATCTGTCGAACCTCAAAACTTCCAGAAGGGAAAGAAATTCATCTACCAGAGAAATGAGGACCCTTGGTTTCCGTTTCTGTGGAAGCCTAGTCAACTACTCACCCGTGGCCTTCCAGACCAGGTCACCCAGAGGCTCACCAAAAAGATGACCCCCCCCTCCCCAAAATGAGGAGGGCAGTAAGAGTCTTCTTGCAACCCCTGTCAGCCAACCACTGTTTCCGTCAGACCGTGCTTCACAAGGTCAGCCCCCTAGCAACCAGACGCACCAAGTCGTCCCAAAGGCGGCACAATGTATCTGAAGACCTCCAAAGCGAAGGAGTTCGAGCCAAGTGCAGAGGAACGCAAACCTCCATGTTGCAAACGCCTCTTCAGCTGCTTCATCCAGACCTTGCCTGCTGTAGCAGCCATGGACATGGCGCAAGCTGGGCGCATGGCCGACCCCACCATGGAGAAATCATGCCTAGCCAGCTGGTCCAACCTCCTATCCGCTGAAGTAGTGAAAAGGCCAAGCCAGAGCCAAGACCCAGCTACCTCAGGTGGCGAAGACCAAACTTTGAGCGACTCATCTGGAAAAGGAGTACTTGGCGTCTAGGAACTTAGGAGGATACAGAAGCCTATCCAGTTTCTCCCACTCCTTTTCCACCAGCCTGTCAAAAATACAACTCTGTGAAGTACTCACCTGTAGAGTTGGTATTATATGCAGACAGCACGTCCTACTCCAGACATAGTCCTTACATGTGGGTATACCTCCGCCTTCAGCGCCGTGCACTGCAGAACATGAAGAAAACAAGCTCCTCCTGGCCCTACATATACCGGAGGACCTCCCACAAATCCCCAGCATTGAAAAGCAGTGAGAAGGAGATGCCAGAAGAAACAACCACCCAAAACTGGCAAAACAAAATATCAAGTATAACAATCGCCAAACAGGGGATCCAGAACAATATAATACCAACTCTACAGGTGAGTACTTCACAGAGTTGTATTATTCTAAGCAGACAGCACGTCCTGCTCCAGACATAGTCCTTACATGTGGGACATCCAATAGCAGTGTCCATAAAGAAGGGTGGGATCCCCAACAGAAAGCAACAGCAAGCCGTTTAAACAACTACGGCCTGCAGAACCTTGCGGCCAAACGCAGCGTCAGCTGAGGCCTTAACATCAACCTTGTAAAACTTTGTAAAGGTATGAACAGAAGACCAAGTAGCGACCTTGCAAACTTGCTCCACAGAGGCCTGGTGCTGAAAAGCCCAAGAAGCCCCAACAGCTCTAGTAGAATGAGCAGTAAGACGAAAGGGGGGAGTCTTCCCCTTAGTAGTATAGGCTTGAACCACAGCCTGACGGATCCATTTACTGATGGTAGACTTGGTGGGAGCCAAACCTTTCCTAGGCCCGTGAGGCACAACAAAGAGAGCATCCGTCTTTCTAAATGCCTGAGTGGTAACCAGGTAAGACTTGACACACCTAACCACATCCAGGGAATGTAAAACCCTCTCTTTAGGGTTATTAGGATTAGGGCACAAGGAAGGAAGAACAATATCTTGATTCAAATGAAACGCAGACACAACCTTAGGCAGGAAGTCTGGCTTGAAGCGAAACACCACCTTATCCCGATGTCTCTCAAAGTAGGGAGGCTGAATAGACAAGGCAGCCAACTCAGACACACGTCTAACCGAGGTAATGGCTACCAGAAAGACCACCTTGAGCGTGAGAACAGCAAGAGCTGCTTCATGAATAGGCTCAAAAGGAGGACCCTGTAGGGCCGACAAAACCAAATTCAGATCCCAAACAGGAACCATAGGTTTCCGAGGGGGGCGCACATGAGTGACCCCCTGAAAGAAAGTCTTGATAAGAGAGTGCTGGGCAAAGGTCTTCTGAAAGAATATAGACAGGGCCGAAACCTGGCCCTTCAAGGTACTAAGCTTCAGACCTAAGTCTAGACCATGTTGTAAAAAATCCAGCACCCTGGAGACTAAGAATTCCCGGCAGGGAAGAGACCTGGATTCACACCAGTCAATGTAGGCACGCCACACCCTATAATATATGGCAGAAGAGGTCTTCTTCCTGGCTTGGACCATGGTAGCTACTACAGAAGCGGACAAACCCTTTTCCTTTAAAATGGTGGTCTCAATAGCCAAGCCGTCAAAGCCAGAGTTAGTAAATTGGGATGGCGTAGAGACCCCTGAGTTAGGAGGTCTGGAATCTTTGGTAGATCGTACTGATCTACTGCCATTTGAACCACGTCTATGAACCACAATCTTCTTGGCCACCTTGGGGCCACCAGAATCGTGGGTACCCCTTCCAGGGCGATCTTGCGTAGCACTCTGCCCAGAAGTGGACGCGGTGGAAACGCATACAGGAGCCGAAACTCCTTCCAAGACATTTACAGAGCATCCGTGGCCAGAGCCAGAGGATCCTGAGACAGAGATACAAAGCTCGGTAGCTTGTGATTGTGACGGGACGCAAACATATCCACGTCTGGGACACCCCAACGGTGACACAGGGATTGAAATACCGAGTTGGAGAAAGACCACTCCCCCTGACGGGACGACCCCCTGCTCAGGGCATCTGCTAGCAGATTTTCCACCCCCGGAATGTAAACAGCCGAGATGCATTGAACATTGGTCTCTGCCCATGTTAGAATCAGAGACACCTCCTGGAGAGCACCCTTGCTCCGGGTTCCTCCCTGATGATTGATGTAGGCCAGACCCTTCAGGTGCTGTGTCAATTGTTCCAGCACCAACCTGACCGCCCTGAGTTCCAGGACATTGATGGGTAGATGGGCCTCCTGAGGACCCCACCTCCCCTGGAAACGCAGGGACTTCCAGAATCCCCCCCCAGCCCGAGAGACTGGCATCCGTTGTGACCGTCTCCCAGGAGGGAGCCAGGAAGGATCTGCCACTTGTCAAGTTCCCGTGGTCCAGCCACCACGCAGGGATTGGCTGACCGAGGGGGGAAGCACCCAGATCTCGTCCAAGGACGCTGGGTCCTTGTTCCAAACTGACAGAAGGTGAAGCTGCAGAGTTCTCAAATGGAATTGGGCAAATGGCACCGCCTCGAAGCTTGCCACCATCGAGCCCACCAACTGCATTCCCTGCCTGATAGAGGGGGATGAGGTCTCGAGAGCAGGGACCTCACCTGCTTTGTCAGAGCTTCCACCTTCCGTGGAGGAAGGAATATCCTTGACTGAACTGAATCCAGAATCATCCCCAGAAACGGTGTCACTGAGGAAGGGGACAGAGAGGACTTTGGGTAATTGATCACCCAGCTGAAGGACTCCAGGGTGGTCACCACCAGCCGCGTGTCCAGCTCTGCCTGCTGCAGAGACTGGGATGAGATAAGTATATCGTCCAGGTAGGGCAACACTCGTATGCCTTTTATCCTCAACAGAGACATTACTCCTGCCAGCACCTTGGTGAATACCCTGGGAGCTGATGTAAGTCTGAATGGCAGAGCCACAAACTGGTAATGCTGATCGAGCAGCGCAAGTCTGAGGAACCTTTGATGCCCCGGGAACACCGGAACGTGCAGGTAAGCGTCCTTGATGTCCACAGATGTCATGAAGTCCCCTGGGCGCAGCGAGGCAATGGCCGAGCGCAGAGTTTCCATACGAAAATGCCTGTTTCTGACAAATCTGTTTACGATTTTTAAGTCCAGAATGGGTCTGACTGACCCGTCCTTTTTGGGCACCGTGAACAGGTTGTAATAAAACCCCATGCCCCTGTCTTCTAAGGGGACCTTGCAAATGACCCCGAGATCTAGAAGGTCCTGCACCGCCAGCGTCAAGACTTGAGCTGAGGCAGGATCCTGTGGGATTCGGGACCCGACGAACCTGGTAGGGGGCAGTACAGCAAACTCTATCTTGTAACCGGACAGAGGACACTACCTCCTGAATCCACCGGTCTGGGATGTGGCGTCTCCAGACATGCTGAAAATGCTGTAGACGTCCCCCCACCCTGACGGGCGAGGGCGCCCCTTCATGCCTGGGGGGTCTTGGGGGGGGCTTTGGTCCCCAGGAAGAGCTGGGGCGGCGTCCTCTGTTCTTGTTCCAGGAATCTGTGCGAGCTCCGGCGGAGGACACCCCTCTTCCCTGTTTAGCCCCACCACGGTAGCGGGTCGAGTGGGAGCCTGGGCCACGAAAGGGCCGAACCGGACGCTTGCGCTGGGGCAGCTTGCCCCCTTTAGCAAAGATATCTAACCTTTCTCCAAACAGGCGCAGCCCTTTGAAAGGAAGCCCCGTTAGAGCCTTCTTGGCGACATTGTCAGCTGCCCACTGGCGTAACCAGACCACACGGCGTATGGCTACCACCAGAGCAGAGGATCTAGCACTCAGCTTGATAGCATCATCCGATGCAGACAGGATATAATTGATAAAAGTCTCGCAGGTAAGCAAAGCATTGGCGGCATCGGATGGCAGGTCATCCGCCCCTTCAAGAGCAGTCCTAACCACAGTCCTGAGCGCCACCACCGTGATGGCTAAGGCGCAAACCGGGCGGAGCGAGGCTCCCCCAAATGCAAAGGCATGACATGCCAATTGATCGACCCGCCGATCCTCCAGATCCCGCAGTGTAGTAGTGTCAGGGGAGTGCATAATAGAGGTATTGGACAGACCCAGGATCGGGGCATCGAATTCGGGCGGCGAAGTCCAACACTTGATCAGGTCAGCAGGGAATGGATACTTCTTATCCACAGTCTTAGGAACCCCCTGGAGTTTGCTGGGATGTTCCCACTCTTTTAAGACTAGATTATTAAAATGGGTTTGTTCAGGAAATTCCAACCGCACCTTAGCGGTATGGAACAGGTCACCTCTTTGCCGAGGAGCCGCAGGCGGGGGAGAGAGGGATAACACATCAAAGATCTCGGCCAGCAATCTATCAACGTCATCCTGGGACCAAAGATCAGAGCCAGATTAATCCTGACTCCTGGACTCATCGTCGTAGGACCCCGAGTCAGAAAACAGTTCCCCTTCCTCTGAGGGGGAGTGTGCGTAGGACAAATGTAAATCATCCGAGTCTACAGGAAGAATAGTGGCTTTTTAGCGGTAGCCTTGCGCGCCAAGGAGCCAGCGACTAAACTTTCCACGCTAGCCAGTCTAGCGGCAAAGTCAGCATGGGAGTCCCCGCTAGGATTGGGGGTTAGACTCAGGCTTGGGGGGTAGGAGAAACAAGGCGAGGCGCGGGCCCAGCCTCAGAAGAGGTGGGTAGGCCAGCTAGCGCCTGCTGGGCACAAGGGACGCAGACCCGTGCATTGTCACCACTGCTAGGTAAGACCCCACAAGCTACACACAGACGGGCTTGTCCCGAAGGAACCCCGTTCACGATATCCTGAGATGCCTCCATATGGTGATTATTATATTTATTATGCCAGTAGGGATTGACGCTGTAAAGCAACCCTGGATGCCCCAAACACCGGCTGGGAAGTGGGAGTGATTTGATAAAAGGTTCTGGGCCGGACTCTACAACGGCCGGGAGAAGCCACCGAAGTCTGCGGTCTGAAAGACACAAGGGGAAAAGGGACGTCAGAGCCAAGCGCAAAGAAGTAAAGTTAGGAAAGGGATCGCCCGTGAGGGCACTTACAGAACAGCGAGGGGAGGACCGTCTTCACCACGCGCATGTGAGAAGGAAATGGCACCAAGCGAACCTCGAAGGGCGGGCCAGAGCGGACGATGACGTGGAGCGCGCCAAACCGCACCACGTCCCCCCCCCCCCCCCCCGGAGAGCGCGAAGCTCGAAGGCGCACAGCCTATCAGAGGCGACAGATATTGTCAGGGAGACATCACCTCAGAGAGATCTGACAGGGTGAAAACAGTGATAGGACGCAAGCGTCTATCGAATAAAAAACTGAAGTACACGCCGAGTAATACATGAAGGCGCAGTAGGAAAGCAAGGCTGAGAGTGAAGCGCAGCTCTGACTCCGAGGACCAAATAAGACAATGGTTGACTAGTGTGATTAGGGCAAGGATTAGCCGTCGTATACACGACCCCGCCCCCCTTTTTTTTCCCCACTAACGGGGAAATCTAGGGAGGAAGGTGATCCAATATACTGGGTTCACCGCTACACCGGGCAAGGGGCACTAGTGCGGGAGGGGCATCCAATAGAAGGCTCACCATACGCCTTAACCACCTACCCTATGGAGGGGGATTGCGGTGGAGTCTAGCTCCGTAAGCACACTAGGTGCTGCCTACCTTCACCCGACCCGCGCAGCCCAGGCTGGGAGGCATTAATTCACAATGAGGACGGGTGGAAATAGTCCCGCAGGGCCTCGGGCTGTCAAGCCCCGCTCGCCTGCGAGAGCGTGATACTTTCATGTCTTCGCAGTTCCAGCACTGCAGAGAAAACTGGGGATTTGTGGGAGGTCCTCCGGTATATGTAGGGCCGGGAGGAGCTTGTTTTCTTCATGTTCTGCAGTGCATGGCGCTGAAGGCGGAGGTATACCCACATGTAAGGACTATGTCTGGAGTAGGACGTGCTGTCTGCTTAGAATATAGGCAAGCCTGGGAAAAACCTGTCTGACCCACTGGTGCTTGTAGTGTTCACCCTACTTCTGCCGCCTCAGCCGAGGAGTAGGGAGGTGCAGAACCTCCAATATTGCCTCCATAAGCTCCTCAATCTGATCCGTCGGGTGATCAAGAGGGTTCCCCAGTGCATGCGAGGCTTCCGGTCCTCCTCCACCGACGGACTTCACCTCCAACCGTCCGGAACTAGATCCTGATCCCCTAAATAGGTCCTCGGCATACGAGCTAGAATCTTTTCCGACTAGCTTCACTTTGTGTCCCCTTGTTCGATCATTCAGTCTTTTCTTAAAAACACTTCCCTTCTGAACCATATTCAATCCTTTCACACATTTAAAGGTCTCAATCATGTCCCATCTCTTGCCTCTTTCCTCTAGACAGTACAAATTAAGTCATTCCTGAAGAGTTTTAAGTTTATGTCCTTCTACCATTTTTGTTGCCCACCTTTGGACCCGTTCCATTTGAATAATGTCTTTTTGCAGGTAAGGTCTCCAGAACTGCACACAGTATTCTAGCTATGGCCTCACAACCTTCCTCTTCCTACTGATGATGCCTTCAGTTATGCAGCCAGGCTACGCTGTGCACTCATCTTGCAGCTTCCAGTAATCAGTATCCTTCTCTCAGTATCTCTCTCCCTCTGAAGTCCTGGCTAACACAGTACTGCCCATACGGTACTCAGAAAAGGGATTCAAGTCCATGATTTTACATTTAGAGACATTAAACTCCAGTTTCCCACAGTTTTGACCATTTATCCAGTAAAGTTAAATCCTTTTCCATGTTGCATACATCTCTATCCTATTACTCACCTGTGTATCATCTACCAAGCCTTCTCCTATGTCATTTGCAAACATAATAAAAAGAATGGGGCCAGGACAGAGCCTTGTGGTACACTACTAGTAACTGTCATAGAACCAGGTTTGTTCCTCTTGTTCCCCAGCAGAAGGTGCCAAGGTTTCCAGTGCGCTCACATTTGGGCACTAGACATAGTAGGGCATGCGCAGCGTTCGATTCAGTGGATTGTGCACATTGCGCATGCGCAGGGGCTTTTGCTATTGGCAAACCCTGACCTGCATTGCCAGTTGGTCTTCTCTTCTACCTGTTACTGTGTTTCAATCTTCCATTCCTGTGTTCCAACCAGGCTCGATTCTGACTACCTTGGCTTGTTTACGACCTCGATCCAGTTCTGCCTGCCCATGCTTCGACCCAGTTTTGTCAGCCATGACTTCAGCTTGTCCTACGTCTCTGCTCTGGTCTGTCCTCTACCCATAACTTGGCAATACCCACTCCTAGGTTGCCTGAGCAGGAACCTTCCTGCAGCCCAGCCTTTCATCACCTTTAGAGGCTCTAGTAAAAACCAGGTTGGTCCTTAAATTCCTGGCTTCCCGGTCGAGAGTTGAGCTGGTTCTTAGTCTCCGCAATCAGGGTTCATACCCGGTAGCCTTACAGTAATCTTGCCTTTGTTCAGATTGCATGCCATTAACAACAACACTCTGATACCTATCCTTCAGCCAACTGTGAATCCAGTGAACGATCCAAGGATTGAGTCCTAACTTCAATAACTTATCTGTGAGTTCTTTATGTGGTACAGTGTCAAAGGCTTTGCTAAAATCCAGATAGGGGATATCCACAGAACCACCTTCATCTAACACTTTAGTGACATTGTCAAAGAAATCAATAAGATAAGTGACATGATTTGCCCTCAGTAAAACCATGCTGTTTTGGGTCCAACAGGTTGTTAGATGGGAAATTATCTGTTTTTAAAGAGAGTTTCCATTACTTTTACCACTATATATGTTAAAACTAACTGGCCTGTAGTTACTGGCATCTTCTCTACCCTACTTCTACCATAGCTCAAAAAGGAGGACCCTGAAGAGCTGATAAAACAAGTTCAGGTCCCAAACCGGTAAAAGTGGCTTACGAGGAGGCTGCACAAGAGCGACTTATCTAGTTCTGATAAATTCATTCTCAGCTATGGGTTTCTGAAAGAGGATAAATAAGCAGATATTTGTCCTTAGAACGTACTCAATTGAAGACCTTCATCAAGCCTCTTCTACAAAAATCAATATATTCTGTAAACCAAACAGTACTACAAGCAAACACTCTGGATTCGCCCCAAGCGATAAATGCTTGCCAGACTCTATAGTAGATAATTTGATAAAGATTTCTTCCAGGCCTGAATCATAATCTGGATGACTCTGGAAGAAAAAAACCCTTTCTGCCCAGATAAAGGATTCAATAGCCAGGCAGTCCAAGCCAGAACTTGTGAATTGGGATGCCTTAGAGGCCCCTGTGCGAGAAGATCTGGATCATCGCCTCCACGAGTTGCCCTCTGACATCTTTACTGTGTCTGAGAACCAGCTTCCTCTTGGCCATCGAGGAGCCACCAGAATAGTTGGGACTCACTTGTGAGCTAACCTTTTTAGTACTCAGCCCAGGAGTAGAATCGGAGGGAAATGCAAAAAGAAGCTTGAATGCTAACCACTGAAGAATCAGGGCATGTGTTACTATTGTTAGAGTATCCCTGGATCCCTTCAGACTGTGCCCTGATGCAAGATCTACGTCTGGGATCCCTCAGCACATGCATATGTATTGAAAAAGAGACCTCTGATGCAGGACCATTCTGATGAGATGATCAGCCTGCAAGTTGTCCACTCCAGGTATGTGCACCACCAAGAGACATGGAACCGGTTTCTCGGCCCAAAGTAAAAACCCTGCTCACATCCATCAGGGCTTTACTGCTTCAGATGCCCTCATGGTGGTTGATATATACCCCCACCGTCCGATTGTCTGTCTGAATCCAGACGGGATGCCCCTTCAGATGGTATGTCCAATGTCTGAAATACAATAGAATCCCTCTCAGTTCCAGGATATTTATGGAGAGTCTGCACTCCTTCGGACTCCATTGTCCCTGGATTGTTTGTGACTCCATGACACTCCCCCAACCAGATAGACTGTCATCCGTGGTGATGTACTGGAAGAAAGGATTTGCTGATCTGAAGAAGCTGAAAACCAGGCTAGAGACTTCCTTGTTGATGGTGTCATGCAAAAAGAGTGATCCATAGAATGTGGGTCTCAATCCCAGATTGTAAGCAATTCCATCTGCAGGGGTCTTGTGAAAACCGTGCAAAAGGTACTGACTCAAGCAATATACCATCAGGCCCAACAGACATATTCCTTGATGAATAGTCGGGTGATGGCAGGACAAGAAATCCTGTACCCAGGCCTGAAGTAGATCATAGAATATGTAGTGCAATAATGTAATGCCCCACGGTTAGACAGCGATTATTGCTTTGATATGGAAATGATCCAGTTTCATTTTTACTACTGTATGATGCTGTGTTACGGATATATATATATATATATATATGTTCTTTTGAAAACTATAAAGAATGAAAAAAAAAAAATGAAAATTTGTAATGAGCAGGTTCATGCACAACATCAACCTGCACAACCAAACCAACCATCATTACCCATGCAGCATGTGCTTATTAATTTTTTGCCGAACGGCAAGTCTGAAAAATACCATTTTGTGAGTACTCACCTGAAAAATGGATATTGTCAGTGTGCCACACACCCCGCTTCACCTTTAATATTCTTCACGATTGGGTTACTCACCGCCAGGTGACGCCGTTGCAGAGAGGAAGTCTTGTAACGAGCCCCCTTCCGGCCTATATATACCTGGTACCTCCCATTTAACACCAGTGATTTAAAAAGCAGAAAGACAAGGTACCAGTAATTAACGGTAACCTCAAAATAAATAAAAGCTTCACCATATAAAGGATTCGGGATACCGAAAAGGGTGGGAGTGAAGCGGGGTGTGTGGCACACTGACAATATCCATTTTTCAGGTGAGTACTCACAAAATGGTATTATTCTCAGTGTGCCACACACCCCGCTTCACCTTTAATATTCTTCACGATTGGGACATCCAAAAGCAGTGTCCACAAGGGATGGGCATCCCAAGGCAAGGTGAAGCATAACTTAAATGACTGCAGTCTGCAGAACTTTGCGGCCAAAAACAGCATCCGCTGAGGCTCGCACATCAACTTTGTAAAACGTAGAAAAGGTATTAACAGAAGACCAAGTGGCGGCCTTACAAACTTGTTCAACAGAAGCTTGGTGCTGAAAAGCCCAAGACGCTCCAACGGCGCGAGTAGAATGAGCAGTGATACGAAAAGGGGGAACTTTCCCCTTAGCAGAATAGGCCGCAATAACGGCCTGACGTATCCATTTGCTAATGGCAGATTTGGCTGGTGCCAAACCCTTCTTAGGCCCACAGGGCACAACAAAAAAGGCATCCGTCTTACGAAAAGGAGACGTGATAATCAAGTAGTACTTAACACAGCGTACTACATCCAAACAATGCAAAACCCTCTCTTTGTCATTCTTAGGATTAGGTCACAAGGAGGGAAGAACAATATCCTGATTCAAATGAAAAGCAGAAACAACCTTAGGAAGAAAGTCTGGCTTGGACCGAAAGACCACTTTATTCTGATGCCTCTCAAAGTAGGGCGCCTGGATAGACAAGGCCGCCAACTCCGAGACACGCCGGACCGAAGTGATAGCTACCAAGAAGACAATCTTCTGAGTCAGGGTAGACAAAGCAATATCTTGCAGAGGCTCAAAAGGAGGAGCCTGCAGAGCAGAAAGAACCAAATTCAAATCCCAAACCGGGAGTAATGGTTTCCTGGGAGGCCGCACATGCGTAACCCCCTGGAAAAAAGTTTTAACCAAAGGATGAAGCGCAAAACGCTTCTGAAAAAAGATAGATAAGGCAGAAACTTGCCCTTTCAAAGTACTTAGCTGAAGACCAGAGTCCAGCCCAGATTGTAAAAACTCCAGAATCCTGGAGACCAAGAAGACCCTACAAGGAAAAGATCTAATCTCACACCAAGCGATATAGGCTTTCCAAGTCCTATAGTAGATGATAGAAAAAGACCTCTTCCGGGCACTGATCAGAGTCTTAACGACTGAGTCAGAAAGACCCTCCTCCTTCAAGATGGAGGTTTCAGCAGCCAGGCCGTCAAACCCAGCGCTGGTAAATTGGGGTAACACAACCGACCCTGAGTGAGCAGATCAGGCCGAAGAGGCAGAACGAACTGGTCCACTGCCAGCCGAACGATGTCTGCGAACCACACTCGCCTTGGCCACCTTGGGGCCACGAGAATGGCGGACACCCTTTCCAGAGCCAACTTCCGAACCACCCTGCCCAGCATGGGTATCGGAGGAAACAGGTATAGAAATCCCAGATCCCCCCAGCTCAGGGACATGGCCTCCACTACCAGAGCCAGAGGATCCTGGGAGAGCGACACGAAGTTCGGGAGCCTGTGATTGTGACGAGAGGCAAACAGGTCCACCTCCGGTGTCCCCCATCGGAGACATAGTGAGCGAAAAACCTGAGGATGGAGAGCCCATTCTCCCAGACAGGGAGAGCCCCTGCTCAACCGGTACGCTTCCTGGTTCTCCACTCCTGGAATGTATACCGCCGAGAGACAAGGAACATGGGCCTCTGCCCAGGTCAGGATCAGGGACACCTCTCTGAGAGCACTCAGACTGCGAGTCCCTCCCTGATGATTGATGTAAGCAACCGCTGTTCGATTGTCTGAACGCACCTGGACCGGAAGGCCCAGAACGTGTTGAGTCAGGAGAGCAAGCACCCGACGGATGGCTCTCCGTTCCAGAACATTGATGGGTAAGTGGGCCTCTTGAGGTCCCCACTGCCCCTGGAACTGAAGCTCCTTCCAGAATCCGCCCCATCCCGAAAGACTGGCGTCCGTGGTGACAATTTCCCAAAGAGGGGTCAGGAAGGACCTGCCCCTCACGAGATTGGCCGAGACCAACCACCACTGGAGGGACTGCCGGACCCAGAAGGACCACTGGAAGGGCTGATCCAGCGACCGAGGCTGCCGGTCCCAGGACGCCAACAGATAAAGCTGAAGCGTCCTCGTGTGAAATTGAGCAAAAGGAACTGCCTCGAAAGAGGCGACCATCAACCCTACCAGCCTCATCCCCAGACGGATGGACGGCCGAGGATTGGAAAGAAGGACCCGAGCCAACTCCTGAATCAGATGAATTTTGGACTGGGGGAGAAACACTCTGTGTTGATGAGAGTCCAACTGCATCCCCAGAAAGGACACCACCCTGCCCGGAGCGAGGGAGGACTTGGGGAAGTTGATCACCCAACCAAAGCTTTCCAGCGTGGAGACCACCATCCTGGTGTCTGTCTCCGATTGAGTGACGGAGCATTGATGAGAAGGTCGTCCAAATAAGGTACGACACGAATGCCCCGAGATCTGAAAATAGCCATCACCCCTGCCAGCACCTTGGTAAACACGCCGAGGTAAGGCCAAACGGAAGTGCCACGAATTGAAAATGCTGATCTTCCATCACGAATCGAAGAAAACGTTGATGAGTGTGGCAGATGGGAACATGAAGATAAGCATCCTTGATGTCTATGGACGTCATGAAGTCCCCCTGCCGAAGGGAACCGACGGCCGTACGTAAAGTTTCCATGCGAAACTTCCGAAAACGGATGAACTTGTTGAGTAATTTCAGGTCCAGGACGGGATGAACCGACCCGTCCTTTTTGGGGACTGCGAAAAGATTGGAGTAGAAACCGAGGCCCATCTCTAAGCGCGGTACCGGCCGGATGACCGCCATTTCTAACAGATTCTGACGCCAGGAGCCCCTGTGCGGCCAAAGGATCGGTGGGCACCCGAGACCGAAAGAACCGTGAAGGAGGACGAGACTCGAATTCCAGCTTGTAACCGGACGACACTACCTCCCGAATCCATCTGTCCGGAACCTCCTGGTCTCAAACCTGGGAGAAGTGTCGCAATCGTCCCCCCACCCGCACGGGTGAGGGCAGCCCCTCATTGCTGAGCGGGCTTACCAGCAGGCTTGGGCTTGGTGCCCCAGGACTGAGTGGGACGGCCACGACCCCTCCCCCGAGTCCAACCTGCACCTCTGGTAGCGGGAAAGGAAGCCCCCCCCTACCCGCTCTGAATCCCCGAAAGGAAGGCCTACCAGAACTTGCCCCCCGAAAGGGACGACGAGGCCTCTTGCGTTGCGGCATTTTACCACCTTTTGCAACTGAATCAATTTTATCACCAAACAGTCGCAATCCCAAAAAGGGGAGAGCTGTGAGCACCTTTTTAGAAGCTAAGTCCACCGACCACTGGCGCAGCCACACTGACCGACGAATAGCCACAGAACATAGGAAACAAAAGACTCACACTGCTTGAGAGCAGTAAACTCCTTACAAGTGGGATCAAGATCCACACACAGATCCTGAATAACAGATCTAACCGCCAATAGAAGAAGCGTCGAAGCACACACCGGGCGCATCGTTGATCCGGCACTAATAAAACCATGGCGAGCGTACTGGTCAATCAGACGATCCTCACCATCCTTAAGGGCAGTGGTCTCAGAAGACTGCACCATAGCCGTGCTAGGGAGCCCTAGCACAGGGGTATCGACGTCAGGAGGAACCGACCAAAGCTTCACCAATTCTGGCGGAAAAGGATAACGTTTCTCCCAACTGGAAGGAATTCCAGTTAACCGCGTGGGATGTTCCCATTCCTTAAGCACAACCCTCTCAAAGTGTTGTTGTCTGGGAAAAACCAAACGCGGCTGAGGCACATTAAACAACTCACCCTTTGGCAGGGTGACAGCCTCAGGCGGATCTAAATTCAAAATTTCAAACATTTGAGCCAGAATGGAGGGGGTGTCAAGGGAAACCCCCGCAGACAAATCGCCAATAGCATCAACCTCAAGCTGATCTGCAGGCTCATCTGACTCCACCAGGAATTCTCCCTCCTCGTCCAGGGAGCAATCGGACCAATGCACAGGCTCACATACTTCATCCTGTGAGGCCGGAGGTACAGGAGAAAGGTGCTTCCGTTTCGCAGTGGCCTTCAACCCTGCTTTAACGGAAATTATCTTCTCGAGTTTGGATAACCGTGCAGACACCTCGGATTGCGAATCCCCACCTTTGACGATGTCACACGGGGTCCGGAACAGGGAGGGAGGGGTAGGGGATGATGGAAGTTGCGAAGAGCCAGCAGCCGGAGCGACGGACTGACGCGCAATATTCTGCCTTGCACAAGGAATGCATAATATAACATCACACACCCACACACCTCCACACACCCTGGATGGCCCAGAAGAACCATTTCCGGTATTATCGGAAGCCTCCATATGGTGATTTATGGTATTCGCAAAACCCTGGGTTTAAGGCATAAGCCACCCGGGATGCCCCTTTTATGTTAATTTCCCGGGAGGGAGGATTTAATTTATAATAAAGATCCCCTTTAAAAATAATTAATTTAACAAATCATTATATTATATATCTATTTTTTTTTTAATATATATATATATATATATATATATATATATATATATGTCCCAATTTAGAGAAAAAGGACTAGTCATGTAGAATAGAACCGGGAGGCCACTGTATTGAGGGAATCCCAGGATCTGTGGGGGAAGAAAAACCAACAGTAAGACCCCCAGAAACAAATGGCAACATGCAATACAACATTCATGCAACAAGTAACACATGATAATGCACAGCACCAGAGTGCTTTAAAGAGGCAAAAGAAACTTGCCTCTGTTTTTCCTCCTTTTCTTATTATATATAAATATTTCTCTAGACATGATAAAAAATAGACGGCCCCACGCAAGGTGAGGCCGCTTACCTGCCCAAGTAAGGCTGAAAAGCCCAGGCACCCGACCAGTAGAAACGGTAGAAAAGGCAGCAATGTTCAGCAAATGTAAACAGTAGCAGCAGTAGCGGCAGTAGCAGCAGGGTGGCAGTAGCGGTAGTAGCGGCAGAGCGGCCAGTAGCAGCAGCAGCAGTCACAACACTTATGCGGCTGAGAGCCCCGCACGTGTCCTCCTAATAACAGGAAGGAAGTGCGGCTGGGGCCGGGTAAAATGACGCCGCCGCCGGAACCACGCCCCCGCCCCTGAAGTCATCCGGGCCCCGCCCTCCTGCCAATTTTTAACAGTGCGGCCCGCCAGACGGCGGTGCCGAAACAACAAGAGGGCCAGCAACGCCCTCAGTAAAGGGAGGAGGGGGGAGGGGGAAACTAGAGCTTCTAGGCAGCCTGCGCTGCCCACCAATAACGCTGACAACGCGGCCCGCCAAACGGCGGCCGTTTAAAAGAGGAGACAAGGGGAGAGGGGGGAGGGGAGCTGTAACGACCTGGGAAAGGCGCAGGCAGCCTCAGGCAAGCCTGCCACAGCGCGGCCCGCCCCGGCCACCCTTAAAGCTGACCCAAAACTCTGGCCATACAGGCCAGCAGCAGCCCGCAGAAAAAATAACAGAAACTGCCAGAGGACAACGTGCCATGTAAGGAGGAATTTAGTCAGGCCAAATGCACCCTTGCTTGCGGTGCAGCCTGACAAATGTTAAATAAGTAAACACATACGAAATAAACATACAGTAAAAACATACATACAAATACACATCCCTCTACCCCCCCCCCTCCCATAGTGAAGGGAGAAGGGACCGTAACGGGAGAGCAAGGGTCCAAGGGGAACCTCGGGACAGGGGCACCTATAGTGCCATCTACCAATTGCCCAGTGAGCAGCCTAGGCTGGGAGGCTTCCATTTAACCACAAAGGTAACAAACAAGAGAGGAGACTTCAATCTTCTGTCTTGTCGTCATGCAGAGAGAAAATGGGAGGTACCAGGTATATATAGACTGGAAGGGGGCTCGTTACAAGACTTCCTCTCTGCAACGGCGTCACCTGGCGGTGAGTAACCCAATCGTGAAGAATATTAAAGGTGAAGCGGGGTGTGTGGCACACTGAGAATACTTGCGTTGCACTTGGTCCACATCTTTGCTCTCCTGGCTCGCGCAATTCACCTGCCTGGCGATCTCCTCCCACAGTTGCCATCTGTGTCTTTTGGTGGTAGCTCGGGAACTGCTCCCATATAGTTGATGAAAATTGTCCGACACCCCAGTAGCCAACGCCATACATTGGCCCTCACTAAAGCACCCATTAATACTGCCATGGTGCAGGTTTCGCCCAACAGATGGCCTGTCTGAATGATCCTGATACTTTGCAGAATGGGTGACATTTGTGGTTGAGGTGTTGAGGAGGGATATGAATCAGGAAACCATAATGCGAGTGTATTTGCAGGCGAAATGCATGCATAGGCGGTCAGACCGCTCGGGCGAAATTAGTGAGGAGCAAAAGTGTATAAGAACACATGTAGTCCACACATTTAGTCCAGTCTAAAGAATCAGAGAAAATATATTTATGCAAATAAGCCAGGAACCCATCTAGCTAAATAGTTAAACTGTTTCAACCTCATTAAATCACCTATACAATTACAAACTAGAACAGAAAAGAGACTCAGGCCAGATGGGTTAACGGCTACATTCTATAAGGTGGTTGCACCCGTGGTAGCCCCATATCTAGCTGCAATGTTTAATAACATAAAAACAGAGGGTTTTTTAGTCAGACATGCCCAAAGCAACAGTAGTGATGCTACATAAGCCAGGGAAAGACCCCAAATCTGGAGCCATTACAGGCCCATATCTTTCCTAAACTTGAACCTTAAGCTGTTTTCTAAAATACTTGCTAACCGTAAAAACTGTTTTCTATCTAAATTAACAAAGACCAGGTGGAGTTTGTCCCACACAGACAGGTGAGAGATGGTAGTTCGTAGAGTTGTTCAGCTGATTGAATGCTGTGATGACTTTCTTGCCAAATCTATGTTGCTTTCGCTTGATATAGAGAAGGCATTTGATTCTCTCCTGGGACTACCTGTCCTACTCGCTCCGCCAGTGGGGGTTTTAAGATGGCCTTCTGTCCTGGGTCACCAAACTTTATAAACACCTGACAGCAATAGTTAGATACAGTGGCATTGAATCACCCTAATTCAACATTAGGAGGGGAACTAGACAGGGGAGCCCCAATACTTTTTATCCTAGCATTAGAGCCAATGGCGATGTAAAATACAATTCTGTGATTACTCACCTTGTAGAATTGGTATTATAAGTATGCAGCACGTCCTGCTCAAGATAGTATTCATACCAGCTGGGTTTACCTCCACAAGAGGGCGCTTCACTGCAGAGATGGCAAAAAAGAGGCCCCTCCCGGTCCATATATAACCGGGACCTCCCACTAATTCCCCAGTATAGAAAAGCAGTAAGGGAACCAGGAGAAGCCAATAACAAATTCAACAAGGTTAACAAGGAACAACAATCACCATATAGAGGATCCAAGAATAAAGCAATCAGGGCGGGATGGAGCAGGACATGCTGCATACTTATAATACCAATTCTACAACGTGAGTAATCACAGAATTGTATTATTCTAAGTATGCAGCACGTCCTGCTCCAGATAGTATTCATAACAGCTGGGACATCCAATAGCAGTGTCCATAAACGGGTGGGGATCCCCAAAAAGGCAACAACGCGCAGTTCAAACCACTGCCGCCTGCAAAACCTTGCGTCCAAAAACAGCATCCGCTGAGGCCCGAAAATCAACCTTGTAAAACTTGGAAAAGGTATGAACAGAACACCACGTAGCAGCCTTGCAAACTTGTTCAGCAGAAGCCTGGTGCTGGAAGGCCCAGGAAGCCCCAGCAGAAAGGGTAGAAAGAGCAGTAACACGGAAAGGAGGATCCTTCCCCCTAGTAGAATAGGCCCTAACAATAGCCTGACGAATCCATTTGCTAATAGTAGACTTAGCAGGAGCCAAACCCTTCTTGGGACCCGAGGGAACCACAAACAAGGCGTCCGTCTTTCTGAAAGGCGCAGTAGCCACCAGGTAGAATTTCAAATTCCTGACAACATCCAGAGAATGTTACTTGGAATTATCAGGCTTAGGGCACAAAGAAGGAAGCACAATGTCCTGATTGAAATGGAAGGCGGAAACAACCTTAGGCAAGAAGTCTGGTTTAAAGCGGAAAACCACCTTGTCCTGGTGTCTCTCAAAGTATGGGGCCTGAATAGACAGAGCCGCCAACTCAGAATCACGCCGGACAGAGGTGATAGCCACCAAAAAGGCAACCTCCAGGGTAAGGATAGACAAGGCAGCCTCATGCACAGGCTCAAATGGAGGAACCTGAAGGACAGACAATACCAAATTCAAATCCCAGACCGGTACCATGGGTTTGCGGGGAGGGCGCACATGAGCGACCCCCTGGAAGAAAGTCTTGACCAGAGGATGTAGAGCGAAGGACCTCTGGAAGAAAACAGCCAAGGCGGACACGTGACCCTTCAAAATGCTGAGCTGAAAACCCATATCCAAACCATGTTGAAGGAACTCCAGGATCCTAGGAATGGAGAACACACGACAGAGCATGGCCCTAGACTCACACCAGTCAATGTAGGTCCTCCAGGTCCTATAGTAGATAGATAGTAGAAGAGGATTTCTTCCTAGCCCTTACAAGAGTATGGACAGCCGAATAAGACAGTCCCTTCTCCTTTAGGATGGAGGTTTCAGCAGCCAGGCCATCAAAGCCAGCGTTTGTAAATTGGGATAACAGAGCCGTCCTTGAGTGAGAAGGTCCGGAACCAAGGGTAGAGACGTCTGCGAACCACACCTGTCTTGGCCACCTGGGGGCCACCAGAATGGCTGGCACCCTCTCCTGAACCAACTTGCGCAGAACCTTGTTCAGAAGAGGAAACGGACGGAAGAGGTACAGGAGAGTCCCTGCCAGGACAGAGACAGAGCATCCACTGCCAGAGCCTGGGACAGGGCTGGCAGCTTTTAAGTGTGGCGAGAAGCAAACAGATCCACGTCCGGCATCCCCCAACGGTGACAAAGGGATAGGACGACCTCGCTTTTGAGGGACCATTCCCCCCAGCAAGAGGTCCCCCTGCTCCAGATTCGCCGATCCCGGAATATAAACTGCTTAGATGCACGGGACATTGTCCTCGGCCCAGGACAGAAACGACACCTCCTTGAGGGCGCT
This sequence comes from Gastrophryne carolinensis, assembly GCA_027917425.1. Classification (NCBI taxonomy): domain Eukaryota; kingdom Metazoa; phylum Chordata; class Amphibia; order Anura; family Microhylidae; genus Gastrophryne; species Gastrophryne carolinensis. The sequence goes on along the minus strand of CM051235.1, from coordinate 299,536,800 downwards.
CTTGCTCCGGGTCCCTCCCTGATGATTGATATAGGCGACCACCGTCTGGTTGTCGGAGTGAACCTGTACCAGCCGGCCCTGAAGGTGAGGAGTCAACTGCGCCAACACCAACCGAACCGCCCTCAGCTCCGGGACGTTGATAGGAGCATGAGCCTCCTGACGGCCCCACAGCCCCTGGAATTGGAGGGCTCTCCAGTAGCCCCCCCAACCTGACAGACTGGCATCCGTAGTGACTGTCTCCCAACATGGTGTCAGAAATGATCTGCCCCCCAGAAGATTCCAGCCACCACAGGAGGGACCGCCGGACCAGAGGAGAGAGAACAAAGGCCTGATCCAGAGAAAGGGCACACTTGTCCCAGGCTGAAAGGAGATGGAGCTGAAGGGGGTCTCATGTGAAATTGAGCGTAAGGGACTGCCTCGAAGCAGGCCACCATCTGTCCCACCAATTGCATCCCTTGCCTGATGGTAGGACAAGGACTGGACAGCAGGAAATGAACCAGAGCTTGAAGAGAATACACCTTCTGCTGAGGAAGAAAAATCCTGGCCTGAATTGTATCCAGATTCATGCCCAGGAAGTGGGTCACCCGGGGACGGAGAGAGGGAGGACTTGGGATAAATGATCACCCGAACGTTTCCAGGGCAGTTACCACCGTCTGGGTATCCAATTCTGCCTGCTGGAGAGAACGAGATGTAATGAGAAGGTCATCCAGATAAGGGAGAATGCGAATGCCCCCGGCTCTGAGAAGGGCCATCACCCCCGCCAGCACCTTGGTGAACACTCTGGGGGCTGAGGTGAGACCGAAGGGAAGTGCCACAAATTGGTAGTGCTGGTCCTCCACGGCGCACCTGAGGAACCACTGATGCCCTGGGAAGACTGGCACATGAAGGCAAGCATCCTTGATGTCTATGGAAGTCATGAAGTCCCCCGGGCGCAAAGAGCTGATCGCGGAGCGCAGGGTCTCCATGCGAAAGCGTTTGGTTCTAATGAACTTGTTGAGAAGCTTTAAGTCCAGGATGGGCCTGATGGAACCATCCCTTTTGGGTACTCTGAAGAGATTGGAATAATAACCTTGACCTCTCTCCCCGGGAGGAACCGGACAGATGACCCCCATATCCAATAGGCTCTGTACAGCCAGAAACAGACCCTGAGCTGCTAGGGGGTCTAGAGGAATCCGAGATCTGAGGAATCCCCGAGGGGGCCATGCAGCGAACTGTAGCTTGTAGCCGGAGGACACAACCTCCAGAATCCACCTGTCTGAGACCTGTTGCCCCCAGACATGAGCGAAGAGCCGCAGCCGCCCCCCCCACCCCCACCCGTAAGGGTGAGGGTGCCCCTTCATGGCTGAGCAGGCTTGATGACAGATTTGGGCTTGGATCCCCAGGAGGATCCGGGATGGGCACGGCCTTTGCCCTTGCCCCAGAAGTTTCCCCTGTGCCCCGCAGAGGAAACCCCCCTCCCTGACCTGGATCCACGAAAGGAAGCAGTAAAGGACCCTGAACCCTGAAAGGGCCGCGGCTGTCTTTTGCGTTGGGGCAACTTACCTCCCTTTGCAAAAAGGTCCAAACGGTCACCAAAAAGGCGCAGCCCCTTAAAGGGTAGCCCTGTGAGAGCCTTCTTAGCAGCATTGTCAGCTGCCCACTGGCCCAGCCAGACCGAGAGGCAAATAGAAACAACCAGAGCCGAGGTCCTGCTACATATCCTAATGGTGTCATCTAAGGCAGAAAGAACATAAGCTATAAACATCTCACATTGTGATAAGGCTCTAAATTCGGCACTAGAAGGATCATCGGGAGAGCCTTCCAAAAGGCCCTTGACCAGAGACCGAATGGCCACTGCAGTAATGGCAGAAGCACAGACCGGGCGCAGGGCCGATCCTGCACAGGCAAAGGCATGGGAGGCCAGCTGGTCAATACACCGGTCCTCACTATCCTTCAAGGTAGTGGAATCAGGGGAATGCACCACAGAAGTGTAAGACAACCCCAAAACAGGGGCATCCACTTTCAGGGGAGTAGACCAACATTTAATCACATCCGAGGGAAAAGGGTACCTTTTATCCCATCCCTTAGGGATACCAGGAAGCCGGCTAGGCTGCTCCCATACTTTGAGAACCAGATTATTGAAATGTGCCTGTTCTGGAAATTCCAAACGTGGCTTTGCAGTACCAAACAATTCCCCCTGTTGCTTGAATGCCGCAGCAGGGAGGGAAATGGAAAGCACTTCAAAGATTTGAGTCAAAAGTCTATGGGTGTCATCAGCATCCCAATGCTCTGAACCGGCATCAGCGCCAAGGTAATGCTGATCATCAGAACATTTTGAATCAGAGAACAATTCGCCCTCATCAAGCGGGGTATAGTCAGATAAATCAAGGAAATCTTCAGTCTCCAAAGGAAAGGCTGACGCAGCAGGCGCGATGTGCCATCTTTTAGCTGGGGCCTTACGGGCCGCAGAGCTAGCAATCAATCTCTCAATATTAGCCAGCCTGGAAGACACATCAGGCTGAGACTCCCCACTAGTATTGATCTCTTTGGGAGTCATAATTAAGCGAGGGGGTGTGGGAGAGGACATGGTGGGTGCAGACCCGGACACAGGCAGCCCAGAGTGCCGCGCAAGCGCCTGCTGGGCGCAGGGTGCCCAGACCCGCACATCATCGCTAACAGGGGATGCCCCACACGTCACACACAGCCGGGCTTGTCCCGATGGGACCCCGATCACAATATCTTGTGAAGCCTCCATATGGTGATTTCAGTGGCACAACAAGCCAATGGGAATTAAGCTATACAGCTACCCGGGATGCCCCAAATGTCCGCTGGGATAGTGGGAGGATTTAAAGTGGACCAACACCCAGGATTTTGACTATCCTGGGTCTTGGTCCACTTCGGTGGGGCACCCCCGATCGGGGTGCCCCGCTGTGTGAAACCCCCCCGAACCCCCCGAACAACTCACCTCTCCCCGCGCCGACGTACAAGGTAAGAACTTGAACGTCTAAGCGGCGGCGGCCGCCGCCGCCTCCCTCGCGTCACTTTGAACGCGCGCGCCCCCGCGCCGGCCATTCGCAGACGGCCGGCGCGGAGGCGCGCACGCCTACAGGGGCGCGAGGGAGGCGGCGGCGGCCGGCCGCCGCCGAAGATAAGGTAGGTGGGTTGGGGTGTTTGGGGGGGGTTTCACCCCGCGGGACATCCCGATCTCGGATGTCCCGCGGGGTGGGGGGTGATCGGCCCGGGAATCTTATAGATTCCCGGGCCGATCACCCCTGGGTGTTGGTCCACTTTAACCACTTAGGGAACTAATAGAGGGGACAGGACCGAGAGAAACCTCTAAAGCAGTTTTCCCACCTGTAAGACATAAAAAAATACACACATGAGAATGCAATAAAGTGATAATTAAAAACACACAGCCGCAGGGGGCACTCACGGACCGCGGAGGGACCAGCGACGAGCCAGTCGGGGATCCAAAATGGCGCAGGAAGGATCCTGGAGGGGCGGGCAGCAAGAAGGAAAACGCGCAGAACGCGCCGACGGTTAAGCCACGCCCCTCCAGGAAGCGCGGGGACAGGCTGAGAGACAGCCTCCCCGCAGCCAATCAGCACCAAACAGGCCCCCCGATGACGTCACCGCTGACGCCACAGGGCGCACGTGTCAGCGGCGGCAATTTTAAAAAAGAGAGTAGGCAGCATAATGGCGCTGGATCAGATAGGACTCCTGGACTAGCCCTGATAGCCAGTGCGGTAGCTCCATGCAACAGTGCACACATAAAAACACACACATACAAGTACAGTGCAAGCACCTCCCCCCCCCCCCGCCCCGACCCGACGAACCAGGATAGCAGGAGAAGGGGGAGATGGATGCTCATAATGATACCCAAGTTCTGCTGGGGAGGGCACATAGCGGACGGGGCATCCCAATTCAGGTTCATCAAACCTGGACCGCCTACCATCACCCGAACACGCAGCCAAAGCTGGGAGGCAGAATAAAAGGTGGAACGGGTGGGAATAGTCCTACAGGGTCATGGGCTGTAAGCCCAGCTCACCTGCGAGAAGAGAAGCCATCATCTTGACCTTCGCAGCCCACTGTAGAGAAGAATCTGGGGAATTAGTGGGAGGTCCCGGGTATATATGGACCGGGAGGGGCCTCTTTTTTGCCATCTCTGCAGTAAAGCGCCCTCTTGTGGAGGTAAACCCAGCTTTTATGAATACTATCTGGAGCAGGACGTGCTGCATACTTAGAATATTAGACAATCCAATTACATCAAAGGAATCAAACTAGGGGACACTGAACATAAGCGCTCTATGTTTATGGATGACATGTTGCTCACGATAGGTTCACTCCACACTACACTCCCCTCTCTCTCTACCAGCTTGCAGGCGTTCAGCGAGATTTCTGGGTTAGAAGTGAATTAGTTCAAATCCTTGGTACTGAACATCTCCCTGGACCCCAGCACAAGAGACCTCCTGACCTACTTGGGAATCAGGTTGAAAGCCTCCTCTAAGAACCTCTTTAAGGCCAGTTACCTCGCTCTTATAAAGCAATTGGACAAATCGTTATTAGTCCTATCCTGGCATATAATGCCGCTGTGAAAATTACATATACAATAGTCCTACTCTTCAGCAAGTACAACAACTACCGTCCTTCTGAATAGCCACCCATGTATTCCGCACTAAAGCAAAAGATCGCTAAAGTGTGGAAAACACCCACAGTCTCATGGTCCGCAACCAAAAGACGAATATCTAGTATCCTGGTTAACGAGAAAACTTACAGCTATAACAATGGACAAGTTAGAGAAATTCATTTTTTCTCCATTTTTACTACAAGCTACAAAATTACTGCCATCCAACATTAAACCTGTAACCTTCATAGCAGGTATAGAACCACCACATAAACATGAACGTATGGGACAACCACACACACTTAGACACAACCACTCATACTCACCCGCTATTAGTCAGATCTATCCCTGTGGGAAGTAGCATGCAATCCAGGGGGGACAAGCCAAATTACATTCCTAATTATTGGTTGAGCCAGGAGCGCTGAGCCACGCCTCCCATATACGATCAAATTTGTCTGGGCATTGCCTATCCAGGTAGGTCATCTTGCATAGAATTAGTTTTCTATTTACAAGATTTTTTCAGGCTAGGAGAGTTGGTTTATTTGGATGCTTCCAAGTTAATAGAATGCATTTCCCTGCATAGAATATCAGCAAACATGAAAGAGCTTTCTGCGGGCTGTCATCCACCATGGGTTCGACCACACTTAGATACAAGGCGGCTGACTTCCTAACTGGCAGGTCTATGGAGGTAGACATAAAGTTAGATACCTCATCCCAGAACGCTGAGATTACCGGGCATTCCCAAATCATATGTACCAGAGTACTGGGCCTGGTATTGCATCTAGGACACAAGTCTGACTGGGGTCAAATAGACCTGGTGGAGCCACTTAACCTGGATCAGTTTATCTTTCATGTCTATGACTGTGGCGTACACATTATGCACCGCCTATTCCCAGTGTCCCCCCATCCAGGACCAGCATCTCCCATTTTCACAGTGCTTTATCCAGAGGGGAAGGGTGGATTAAAAGGAGAGCCTTGTATAGTGTTGAAGTGGGCTTTATTAAGGTCCACCGACCTTACTAGGGATTCCACTGAGGACTCAACCAGCCACAGACCCTCCAGAGAAATCCGGGACCTCAGAGCGTGGCGGAACTGCAGTTAGCAGAAGAAATCCCTTAGCAATAACGCAAACGCATGGCATATCTTTTCCTATAACATCGAGGCTCCCCCAGAAAATATCTGCCCTAACAAGGTTATACCCAGTCTTGTTCCAAAAGGTTGTATCCGGGAGGGAGAGCAGCCCCAGCAATTTGGGGTTGTCACAAATAGGCGTATTGGGAGACCAGTCTGAGGGCAGATGGGAGGGTTCCCCCATATTCTGAACAATCTGCCACACATGCCAAGTTGTTCTCATGCACGTAATGGACCGTGGAAGTCCCTTTTCTCCCCTATGCACTAGACCCTGTATGGGGGTTGCTGGACCCATCAAGGACTGCCACCGGGTTGTCTGCCGGGGGGGTTCATCTACCATGTAGTATACATTAGCTGAATGGCATAGAAATATAGTTGCATGTGTGGCACGGCCAGGCCCCCAAATCTCAGTGGAGCCGAGATGGACCTATTCATTTTAGGGGAATTCAGAGATATATGGCTCCCGTGGATCAATCATTGCAGCTTGGACACCTCGCTGGCCTCCCTACAGCTATGACTCAAACACTGGGGGGTTCCCCAAGGATCTGGGGTGGGGTGTCCAGCATCACTAAACTCCTCTGTACTTCTTGTTTTTCTTTCCTCTTTTCTACAGTCTAACCTTTCCCTTTCCATATTTCTCTCTGAGTTAATGTTAAACGGTAAAATATCTCTTTATCATGGTACTATGAGAAGCTCTAAGGCAATCCGGTTGTCCTGTCTCTAAAAATACAATTCTGTGATTACTCCCCTGTAGAATTGGTGTTATGAGTATACAGTACATCCTGCTCCAAATACTAATACTTACACTTGGGATATACTCCACCAGATGGCGCTGGACTGCAGAGACATCGAAAATAGGCTCCTCCCGGCCCCTGAAATACCCGGGGACCTCCCACAAATCCCCAGCATTGAAAAGCAGTAAATGAGAAGCCGGGAGAATTAAACAATCCAAACTATCAACTATAACAAGGATAACAATCACCATACAGGGGATCCTAATGCAAACCAAGGGTGGGTTGGAGCAGGACGTACTGGATACTCATAATACCAATTCTACAGGTGAGTAATCACAGAATTGTATTATTCTTAGTATACAGTACGTCCTGCTCCAAATCTAATACTTACACTTGGGACATCCAATAGCAGTGTCCATAAAGTAGGGTGGGATCCTCAAGAAAAATCAGCAGCAGACAGTTTAAACCACTGCCGCCTGCAGAACCTTTCGGCCAAAAGCGTCATCAGCTGAGGCCCTAACATCAACCTTGTAAAACTTTGAAAAAGGTATGAACAGAAGACCAAGTAGCGGCCTTGCAAACTTGTTCAACAGAAGCCTGGTGCTGAAAAGCCCAAGAGGCACCAATAGTACGAGTGGAATGAGCAGTAAGGCGGAAGGAAGGATTCTTCCCCTTAGCAGAGTAGGCCTGACTCACAGCCTGACGAATCCACTTGCTGATAGTAGACTTGGCAGGAGCCAAACCCTTCCTAGGACCAGAAGGGACCACAGAAAGAGCATCAGTTTCCCTGAAAGGTGCAGTCGCCACCAGATAGTACTTCAGACACCTAACCACATCCAAAGAGTGCAAAACCCTCTCCTTAGCATTGCTAGGATTAGGGCACAAAGAAGGAAGAACAATATCCTGATTCAAATGAAAGGCAGACACTACCTTAGGCAGAAAGTCAGGTTTGAAACGAAACACAACCTTGTCCTGGTGTCTCTCATAGTAGGGGGGCTGAATGGAAAGCGCCGCCAACTCAGACACACGCCTGACAGAAGTGATAGCCACCAGAAACACAACCTTGAGCGTAAGAATGGCCAAGGCAGCATCCTGCACAGGTTCAAAGGGAGCACCCTGCAAGGCTGACAGAACCAAGTTCAGATCCCAAACAGGCACCATAGGCTTAGGTGGGGGGCGCACATGAGTGACCCCCTGGAAAAAAGTCCTGATCAGAGGGTGCTGAGCAAATGACTTCTGGAAGAAAATAGCCTGGAAGAAAATAGCCAGGGCAGAAACCTGACCCTTCAGAGTACTGAGCTGGGGTCCCATCTCCAACCCATGCTGCAGGAACTCCAGACAGAATCCTGGGAATAGAGAACACACGACAGGGAAAAGACTTAGACTCACACCAGTCAGTCAATGTAGGCACGCCAAACCCAAAGTATCCACAACCGAGGAAGACAGCCCCTTCTGCATCAAGATGGAGGTTTCAGCAGCCAAGCCGTCAAAGCCAGAGGTTGTAAATTGGGATGGCGTCATGAGCCCTGAGTGAGCAGATCTGGCACCAAGGGCAGAGTGTACTGATCTACTGCCAGCTGCACCATGTCTGCGAGACACACTCTTCTTGGCCACCTGGGGGCCACCAGAATTGCTGGCACCCTTTCCAGAGCAATCTTGCGCAGAACCCTGCCCAGCAGGGGAATTGGAGGGAAGACATACAGGAACTGAAAGTCCTGCCATGACATTGCTAGCGCATCCGAGGTCAAGGCCAGAGGATCCTTGGACAGAGAGACAAGCTGGGAGCTTGTGATTGTGGCGGGACGCAAACAGATCCACATCTGGTTGGCCCCAACGATGACAGAGAGATTGAAACACCCTGCTGCATAGGGACCATTCTCCCTGGCAAGAGGTCCCCCTGCTCAGAGAGTCCACCAGGCGATTTTCCACCCCCGGGATGTACACAGCTGATATGCAGGGGACATTGGCCTCCGCCCAAGTCAGAATCCGAGACGCTTCCAAGAGGGCCCCCTTGCTCCGGGTCCCTCCCTGATGATTGATGTAGGCAACTGCCGTCTGGTTGTCCGAGCGAACCTGAACAGGCAGGCCTCGAAGGTGAGTATTCAAGTGAGCCAGAACTAGCCTGATCGCTCGCAGTTCCAAGACACTGATAGGTGTGTGGGCCTCCTGAGGGCCCCACCTCCCCTGGAACCGCAGGGACTTCCAAAAACCCCCCAACCTGACAGACTGGCATCCATGGTGACTGTCTCCCAGGAAGGGGCAAGAAAGGATCTGCCCCCCAACAGGTTCCTTAAGTCTATCCACCACGAAAGGGACCTCCTGACCAGGGGGGAGAGCACACAGACCCTGTCCAGGGACACTGGGTCCTTGTCCCATACTGACAATAGGTGAAGTTGCAGAGGCCTCAAGTGGAACTAAGCATAAGGGACCGCTTCGAAGCATGCCACCTTCAAGCCCACCAGCTGCATCCCCTGCCTGATGGAGGGATGGGGACAAGCTAGGAGGGACTGAGCCTGTGCAATCAGACTGTCCACCTTCTGTTGAGGAAGGAAGATCCTTGCCTGAACTGTATCCAGATTCATTCCTAGGAATGGAGTTATCAAGGAAGGAGACAATGAGGACTTGGGGTTGTTGACCACCCATCCAAATGACTCCAGAGTGGACACCACCAGCTGAGTATCCAACTCTGCCTGATGTAGAGACTGGGAAGTGATGAGAATGTCGTCCAGATAGGGAAGCACGCGGACATCTGAGCAGAGACACCACGCCAGCCAGCACCTTGGTGAACACCCTGGGAGCTGAAGTGAGGCCGAAGGGCAAGGCCACAAACTGGTAGTGTTGATCCATCAGAGCGAACCTGAGGAACCTTTCATGACCTGGGAACACAGGAATATGAAGATAAGCATCTCTGATGTCCACAATGAAATCCCCTTGGCGCAGGGAACTGATGGCAGAGCACAGAGTTTCCATGCGAAAGCGCTTGCCCCTGACAAACTTGTTGAGGATCTTCAAGTCCAGGATGGGCCTGACTGAACCATCTTTTTTGGGTACTGTGAATAGGTTGGAATAAAAGCCCTTGCCCTTTTCTCTTAAGGGGACCTGGCAGATGACCCCCAGCTCCAGAAGGCCTTGCACTGCTTGCACTAGCTCCTGAGCTGACACAGGGTCCTGAGGAATCCGGGATCTGATGAATCTTGGAGGGGGACAGGCAGCAAACTCCAACTTTTAACCGGAGGACACTACTCCCTGAATCCACCGGTCTGAGACATGAAGCCTTCAGACGTGAGCGAAGTGCTGCAGCCGTCCCCCCACCCGGATGGGTGAGGGCGCCCCATCATGCCTGAGGGGGCTTGGGAGAGGATTTTGATATGGGACCCCAGGAGGAGCCAGGACGTCCACGTCCTCTGCCCCTACCCCAGAAATCTCCCCGGGCCCCAGGAAAGGAAACCCCCCTTCCCTGTCGGGCCCCAGGAAAGGAAACCCCCCTTCTCTGTCTGGTACCACAGTAAGGGGAGGAGAAGGAACCCTGACCCCGAAAGGGCCGAGATTGCCGCCTGCGCTGGGGTAACCTGCCTCCCTTAGCAAAAAGGTCCAGGTGGTCCCCAAACAGGCGCAGTCTTTAAAGGGAGACCCAGTGAGGGCCTTCTTGGCAGCGTTGTCAGCAGGCCACTGGCGCAGCCAAACCGAGCGGCGTATAGCCACCACGAGGGCAGAAGTTCTGGCACACATTTTGATGGTGTCATCCAATGCCGAGAGGACAAAATTTACAAAAACATCACAACTGGAGAGTGCATTAAACACCTCACAAGGCAAATCATCAGGGGCACTATCAAGCATATTTCTGATAAGGGTTCTAGTGGCCACAGCAGTAATGGCAGAGGCACAGACCGGGCGCAGCGCCGTCCCCGCACATGCAAAGGCGTGGGATGCCAGCTGGTCAATGCGCCGGTCCTCGGCATCCCGCAGGGTAGTAGAGTCAGGGGAATGCATGACAGAGGTGTTAGATAGCCCTAGGATCGGGGCATCCACCTCGGGGGGGGGGGGGGGGGGAATGACCAACATTTAACCACCTCACCATACTTCCTATCCCAACTTTTTGGAACCCCGGGAAGTTTACTGGGGCGCTCCCATTCCTTGAGCACAAGGTTATGGAAATGCTCGGGAAATTCCAAACGTGATTTTGCTGTATGGAAAAGCTCCCCTCTTTGCCTGGGAGCCGCAACAGGGAGAGAGATGGACAGAACCTCAAAAATCTGGGTAATTAATCTGTCAGTGTCATCCGGGGCCCAGGGGTCAGAGCCACAATCGGCATGACCCCTTGGTCTCTCATCAGATGAGCCTGAATCAGAAAAGAGCTCCCCTTCATCAGACGGGGTATAGCCACAAAGATTCCAAAACTCCTCAGTTCCCATAGGGAAAACAGTGACATTTGGCGTCAAGTGCAGCTTCTTAGCAGGGGCCTTACGCGCTAAGGACTTAGCAATCAACTGCTCAACAGTAGCCAGTCTAGAAGACACATCAGGCTGAGAATCCCCACTAGTATTCAACTCAGTAGGAGTGAGGTTTAAGCTTGGGAGAGTAGGCGAAGTGAAACAAGGTGCAGCCACTGGCAGGCCAGATTGCAATGCAAGCACCTGCTCAGCACAGGGTACACAGACCCGCGCCTTGTCAGCATCAGCATGAGGCTGCCCACACGCTACACACAGCCGGTCTTGTCCCGAAGGGGGCCCGGTCACATTATCCTGGGATGCCTCCATATGGTGATTATAGCAGAGCTATACGCCGATAGGGAATAACGCTATATAGCAACCCCGGCTGCCCCAATAACCCGCTAGGGAAGTGGGAGTATCATTTTTACAAGGCCTACAAGTTATATACTAATACAGGGCCGGGAGAAGCCAAAAGGGTTCGCCCTGCCTGAAAGACATAAGCAGACAAGACCTGTAAGCACACAGTAACAAAAGTGAAAGATATAAAGCCGCCCGCGAGGGCACTTACGGACCGCGGTAGGTAGGGGTCCGTAGCGCATGGGCCAACCAAGCAGGTTAAAGATGGCGTCGGTATACCTCAAGGGGCGGGCCGGTATCAGCGATGACGCTGAGCGCACCATAGACGGTCCCCGCCCTGCCACCCAAAAAGCGCGAAGCCAGAACATGCAAGCAGCCAATGACGGCGCACCAGCTCCTGCGGTAATGCCGCCGCCAAGGGTGGAACCAAGACAGCGCGCGCCGGCGGCAATTTTAATAAGACAGTAAAGGCAAGACAGCGCGGCGGCTGACTCAAGACTAAACAGAATGGAAAAAGAGTGTAGAACACAGAATGCACATTTTCACCCCCCCCCCCCCTTTTCCCCCGAAGGCTACAAGGAGGATCAGGGAGGACAGCGGCCACTTAAACAGGGCCCACCGATGAGCAGGGGCAAGGGGGCACTAGTGCGGGAGGGGCATCCCACAGAGGCTTACCATAAGCCTGAACCGCCTACCCTTTGGTGGGGGATTGCGGTGGAGCAGCGCTCTTAAGCACCTAACAGCGGTGCTGCCTACCTTCACCCGACCAGCGCAGCCAAGGCTGGGAGGCATATTACTAGTGGAACGGGTGGGAATAGTCCTACAGGGCCGCAGGCTAATAGCCCCGCTCACCTGCGAGTAGAGAGCCATTTCTCGTCCTTCGCAGCCAGACTGCAGAGAAATTCTGGGGATTTGTGGGAGGTCCCCGGGTATTTGAGGGGCCGGGAGGAGCCTATTTTCAATGTCTCTGCAGTCCAGCGCCATCTGGCGTAGTATATCCCAAGTGTAAGTATTAGATTTGGAGGAGGACGTACTGTATACTAAGAATATATATACCCCATTAGAGATCAGCAATAATCCCTGATAAGCATTGGTTAAGAGCTGGACCAGAATTCACAGTTCATTGATATACTCCAAAGATGTGACGTTTTTATGTATGCAATGCTCAGATGTACCAAGAAAATGGCTAATAAAGTATTTGTAAAAAGAGATTCATTATTAGTCACAATGTTTGTAAGCTACAGTATGTTGCTTACCTGCAGGTAGTGCTTGCTGAATTGTAATAATAGGCTGCTGTTTTGGTAGTAGAGTTGTTAAGGGCTGAATTAAAATAGTTTTGGAAGGTGCTCTTGAAATAGGCTGCTTATTTGCTGTGGTAGGAATATGGATGGTTTTTGGCTGAATGGCTAACTTTGGTGCCACCGGAAGAAGTCTCTTCTGCCTTACTGGTGCATTACCTGTTTAAAAAAACTTATATTAAAAGGTATTCTTTTCTACCAAAATTCATTTTTCAAATAAATAAAGTAATGGTGTCACTTTAAAATGTATGTAAAAGGCACTGCCCAAGCTTATACTGCACAAGAAAAAAATACAATTCTGTGATTACTCACCTGTAGAATTGGTATTATAGCACGTCCTGTTCCAGAATATTCCTTACACATGGGTAATACATCCACAAGATAGCGCTGGACTGCAGAAAACAACTTGTGGCTCCTCCCGGCCCTATATAAGCCAGGGACCTCCCACAAATTCCCCAGTATTGACAAGCAGTTACACAAGAAGCCGGGAGAAATAATAACAAAAAATCCAAAATGAACAATTGAACAATCACCATACAGAGGTAACTAAGAATAATGATAACAAGGGTGGGATGGAACAGGACTTGCTGTATACTTAGAATACCAATTCTACAGGTGAGTAATCACAGAATTGTATTATTCCAAGTATACAGCACGTCCTGTTCCAGAATATTCCTTACACATGGGACATCCAATAGCAGTGCCCGTAAGGTAGGGAGGGATCCCAAAAAGTAACAGCGGGCAGATTAAACCACTGCCGCCTGCAGAACTTTGCGACCAAAAGCAGCTTCCGCTGAGGCCCTAACATCAACCTTGAACAGAGGACCAAGTAGCGGCCTTGCAAACTTGTTCAACAGAAGCTTGGTGCTGAAAAGCCCAAGAGGCACCAATAGCAGGAGTAGAATGAGCAGTAAGGCGGAAGGGAGGGTCCTTCCCCTTAGCAGAATAGGCTTGAACCACAGCCTGACAGATCCACTTACTGATAGTGGACTTAGCTGGAGCCAAACCCTTCCTAGGCCCTGAAGGGAGAACGAAAAGAGCATCAGTCTTCCTGAAGGATTCAGTAGCTACCAAATAGAACTTCAAGGTCCTGACCACATCCAAAGAATGTAGGACCCGCTCCTTAGGGTTACTAGGATTAGGGCACAAGGAAGGTAAAACAATGTCCTGATTGAGATGAAATGCAGACACAACCTTAGGCAGAAAATCTGTCTTGAAACGAAACACCACCTTGTCCTAGTGTCTCTCAAAGTAAAGAGGTTTGAAGGAAAGCGCCGCCAACTCAGAAACAGAAGTGATAGCCACCAAAAAAGCTACCTTAAGCGTCAAAATGGACAAAGGGGCCTCACGCAAAGGCTCAAATGGAGACCCCTGCAAGGCAGATAAGACCAAGTTCAAATCCCAGACTGGTAACATAGGCTTACGTTGAGGACGCACATGAGTAACCCCCTGAAAAAAGGTCTTAACCAGATGATGGTTGGCAAAGGATCTTTGGAAAAAAATGGCCAAAGCTGAAACATGACCTTTGAGGGTACGAAATCGAAGACCTAAATCCAAACCATGTTGCAGGAATTCCAGAATCCTGGGGACAGAAAACACCCGACAGGGAAGCGACTCACACAAGTCAATGTACGCATGCCATACCCTATAGTAGATAGATGACGAGGACTTCTTCCTAGCCCGAATCATGGTACTAACAACAAAAGCAGGCAGCTCCTTTTCCATCAAGATGGAGGTTTCAGCAGCCAGGCCGTCAAAGCCAGCGTTTGTCAATTGGGATGGCGTAGCTGCCCCCTGAGTGAGCAGATCTGTAACCTTGGCCAGGGCGTACTGATCTACTGCCAACTGCACGACGTTTGCGAACCACACTCTTCTTGGCCAGCAGGGGGCCACCAGAATGGTTGGCACCCCTTCCTGGGATATCTTGCGCAGCACTCTGCCCAGCAGAGAAAACGGGGGAAACATAAAGGAGCTGAAAGCTCTTCCAAGACATTGCTAGTGCATCCATGGCCAAGGCCAGAGGGTCCTGGGACAGAGAGACAAAGACTGGAAGCTTGTGATTGTGACGGGACGCAAACAGATCCACATCCGGCTGCCCCCAGCGGTGGCACAGGGAGCGAAACACCCTGCTGCTGAGGGACCATTCTACCAGACGAGAAGTCCCCCTGCTGAGGGAGTCTGCCTCCAGATTCTCCATGGGATGTACACAACTGAGATGTAGGGAACATTCTCCTCCGCCCAAGACAGTATCAGGGACACTTCCTTGAGGGCCCTCTTGCTCCGGGTCCCTCCCTGATGATTGATGTAGGCAACCACCATCTGGTTATCCAAGCGGATCTGAACCGCCCGACCTCGAAGGTGTGGAGTCAATTGGGCGAGAACCAACCTTATCGCCCTCAGTTCCAGAATGTTGATAGGGGTATGGGCCTCCTGAGGGTCCCACTGACCCTGGAATTTCAAGGATTTCAAGAAGCCCCCCCCCCCCCCCCCAACCTGTCAGACTGGCATCTGTGGTAACTGTCTCCCAGCAAGGGGCCAGAAAGGATCTGCCCACCAACAGGTTCCTTGAGTCCAGCTACCACGAGAGAGACCGCCTGGCCAGAGGGGACAGAACAAACACCTGATCCAGGGACACAGGGTCCCAATCCCATGCTGACAAGAGGTGAAGTTTAAGAGGTCTCATGTGAAACTGAGCGTATGGAACCGCCTCGAAGCAAGACACCATCAGGCCCAACAGCTGCATCCCCTGGAGGGATGAGGGCAAGACAGAAGAAGCTGAGCTTGAGCTAGAAGACTCTCCACCTTCTGCTGAGGGAGAAAAATCTTGACCTGAGATGTATCCAGAGTCATGCCCAGAAAGGACCTCACCAGTGACGGGGACAGGGAACAGTTGGGATGGTTGATCACCCAACCGAAAGACTCCAGTGTGGACACCACCATCTGGGTATCCAGCTCTGCCTGCTGGAAGGACTGAGACGTGATGAGAATGTCGTACAAGTAAGGAAGGATGCGAATGCCCTGAGATCTCAGCAGAGCCATAATGTCCGCCAGCACCTTGGTGAATACCCTGGGAGCCGAGGCGATACCGAAAGGCAAGGCAACAAATTGGTAGTGCTGATCCTCCAGATCGAACCTGAGGAATTTCTGATGACCTGGAAAGATAGGTACATGAAGGTAAGCATCTTTGATGTCTACAGAGGTCATGAAGTCGCCCGGGCGCAGAGAATTGACTACAGAGCGCAGGGTTTCCATGTGAAAATGCTTGAATCTGACAAACTTGTTGAGACGCTTTAAATCCAGGATGGGTCTGAGGGACCCGTCCTTTTTGGGGACAGTGAAAAGATTGGAATAGAAGCCTTTGCCCCTTTCCCTGAAAGGCACCGGGCAGATGACCCCCAGCTTCAGAAGGTTTTGGACAGCAAGGCACAGACCCTGAGCTGACAAGGGGTTTTGAGCCATCCGGGATTTGATGAATCTTGGGGGTGGCCAGGCTGCAAACTCTATATTGTAACCGGAGGACACTACCTACCTGGATGGGTGAGGGCGCCCCTTCATGCCTGAGGGGGCTTCGGGGAGGACCTTGGCTTGGCACCCCAGGAGGGGCCGGGGCGGCCACGTTCTCTGCCTCTGCCCCAATGGTCTCCGCGAGCCCCAGCAAAGGAAACTCCTCGACCAGCTCTGGAACCACGGAAGGAAGGCAGAAAGAAAGGCACCCGTCCCCCTAAAGGACCGGGACGGCCTCCTACATTGAGGTAACCTACCGCCCCTGGCAAACAAGTCCAAGCGTTCACCAAAGAGGCGCAGCCCCTTAAAGGGAAAGCCAGTGAGAGCCTTCTTAGCAGCATTATAAGCTACCCACTGACGCAGCCAAACAGAGCGGCGTATACCCACCAAAAGGGCAGATGTCCTCCCACACATTATAATGGCATCATCCATGGTAGATAGAATATATGCAACAAATTCATAGCAAAGCAGGAGAGATCTATACTCTTCTCCTCCCGTGTCAGAGGCCCCATCTAAGAGACTCTTAAGCAGTCCTTTAATAGCAATAGCTGTAATGGCAGAGGCACAAACCGGGCGGAGCGCGGTCCCCAGCCAGGCAAAAGCATGACAAGCCAGCTGGTCCATGCGCCGGTCCTCACCATCCCTCAGGGTAGTAGTGTCAGGAGAATGCATGACAGATGTATTTGACAGAACCAGAACAGGCGCGTCCATCTCGGGAGGACATGACCAACGCTTAATCACATCAGCAGGAAAGGGATACCTCTTGTCCCAACTCTTGGGCACCCCAGGGAGCTTGCTAGGCCGTTCCCATTCTTTAAGCACCAAATTGTTAAAGTGAGTCTGCTCCGGGAACTCCAAGCATGGTTTAACCGTATGAAAAAGCTCACCCTGCTGCTGCGGAGCCACTGCAGGAGGGGAAATACAAAGCACTTCAAAAATGTGAGACAAAAGCTTGTCAGTGTCATCTGAGGACCATGGGTCTCCTCCAAAGGAAGACCTGGTACCACCATAAATCTTAGGCCGTTCCTCAGATGATTCTGAATCAGAGAATAATTCCCCCTCCTCAAGGGGACAATAACAAGAAATGTCAAAAAATTCCTCAGCCTCAACAGGGAAGAGGGAAACAGCGGGTGATAAATGCCGCTTCTTAGCAGAAGCCTTTCGCGGGGCAGACCCAGCAATATGTTTCTCAATGCTGGCCACCCGTGCAGCCAAATCAGGTTGAGACGCCCCGCTAGTATGCCCCTCGCTGGGGGTCAGATGTAAGCGTGGGGGGGTAGGCGAAGCCAGAGGGGGCGCAGCACCAGGCCCAGTAACAGGCAACCCAGACTGCAGCACAAGCACCTGCTGGGCGCAGGGTACACACACCCTGACATCATCACTTATAGAGGATACCCCACACGCAACACATAGTGGGGCTTGTCCCGAAGGAACCCCAAGCACATTATTCCCAGAAGCCTACATATGGCGATTTGAGGGGCACAACAGGCCAGTAAGGGTTAACGCTAAAAGAGCTACCCGGAATGCTTCAAGGACCCGCTAGGGAAGTGGGAGATAGCGAGGGGAGAGGGCCGGGAGAAACCACAGTTGCTGAAGTTTTAACCCGCCTGAAAGACATAAAAAGCATCCCCATAAATATATACACTTGATAAAATAACCAGAAGTCCACCCCGCAGTACTCACGGACCGCAGGGAGCCAGAAGCACGCAGCCCAGTAGAGGGGAAAATGGCGCCCGCAGAGACCTCAAGGGGCGGGCCGTGGAGACGTGATGCAAAAAACGTCATCCACGTCATCGCACTTCAACAAAATCAGCCCATAGCATTACGTGGGATTAAAACACTCAAATATATTTTGCTCCACCGCCCCAGGTACATTGACATTTGGATGTTTTCTGCCCTCAATGCTGCTTGGTATTCCTGTTCTAGTGATTTTCATTTTCCCTCAGCTATATTATTGTATGCAGTTTCTGACAGAATACCATTATTTTAAACTAGTCGCTTAAGTCCCCCTTCTTTCAATCTCATGATGGGAGCAATAAGTGGCTATTTTTTTTTTATTCTTTATTTAAGGTTTTCACATGCACGTACATAGCAGCATTTCTGCAGGACAGTTCTCATGTACAAAATAAGAAAGGGTCATGCACATCTAAAAGGTCATGCAAATTTTACAGCCAGTCACAACAATCAGATTATGTTCAAGTCGCTATAGGACAATCTATAATTGAATGCGGGGGGGAGGAATGGGGGGGTACGGACCTCTGGGCTTCTCCCAGCAGCGCTCGACACTCATTGGATTCAGAGAATCTCAACCAGTTGAACCATGTGCATGTGAAGCTCTCGAATCTATTCTCACGGGAAAAGATCACACTTTGAATCACATGAGCTCATTGACTTTCAGTATCCACATTGCAATCGAAGGGGGGGGGGGGGGGTCTGGGCTTTTCCATTTTTGGGGGATATAGATCCTAGCCGCATTAAGAAGATGGCACAGTAGCGATTTCTTGTAAGACTTCAGGGGGGTAGCTGACAGGTGAAGAAGACAGGAGGCTGGGTCATCAGCCACTTCTGTCTCTGTCACTTTGCTCGCCAACTCCCTCGCAGAGTCCCAGAAGGGTCTGAGGACGGGGCATGTCCAGAATATATGCATCATGTCTCCCCTCGCTATGCCGCATCTCCAGCAGTTTTCTGAGACATCGGGGCACCATTTGTTAATCGACGCTGGCACTCTATACCATCGCGTCAAGATTTTATAATTGCACTCTTGAAAGCGAGTGCAGATGGAGGTTTTGTGCGGCATAGCCAGGAGCCTTCTGCATTGATCTGGGGTAAAGGAGACATGAAGATCTCTCTCCCACTTCCTCAGAAAAGAGGGCATTTCTCCTTCGGGGGGGGGGGGGGGGGAGGCTAGTGATCTATGTATATAAGAGAGGGTATGCTTGACCGCTTGTTTGCTGAGACACAGACTTTTAAAGGGCGTTGGTTTCCTCGTTCCCCCAGAGTACTCCTGAAGTGAGTGTAGAAAGTGTGTGCACTGGCTTCTCTGCCAACTTGTCCACTCCGTCAGACCCTTTGTGCGTGCCAAATCCCCCAAGTTCGCCCAGCCTCCTTCTGCCTGCTTCCCTCCATTCTTTTGCTTTTGACCCTTCAATGCCTGGGGGGGAAGCTTAGATTGTCTAGAATTGGGAACATTGGGGAAGGAGCAGGGGAGATGTCTTGGTGTCCTGAGTGTCGCTGACATACTTTCAGAGTGGCACCTATTGTGGGATGTTTGACTGCTAGGGGGATATCCGTGGTATACAGCCAGGGGGGTAGCTCAAGGAATCCTTGTTCCAGGCTCACCCACTGTTTATGGCTTCCATGCAGGCACCAATCTACGATCCTATTAAGGTGAACCGCAATGTGATATCTAGTCGGGTCAGGAAAACCCAGCCCTCCACTCTCTTTGGAGAAGGGTTCTGTTTAACCTGGGCTTCTTGCCCCCCCATATGAATCTAACAAAAAGTGCCCTGGTCTTCCGTAAGAAGCTCTGTGGGATTGCCCCCGGGAGAGCCTGCAGAACGTATAATAGACGCGGGAGTAGGTTCATCTTGGTGGCATTACACCTGCCAAACCATGACAACCTTCCTCTTTCCCATTTATCCGTCTCCTCCTCGAATCTCTTCAAAAGTAGCAGAAAGGTAAATTCAAAGATTTTTGCCAGGTTACTTCCCATTTTCATACCCAAGTAAGTAACGCTTTCCCTTGCCCATTTAAATGGGAATGAGTTCTGTATGGCGCAGATATGCTCTGAGGAAATGCTTATATTAAGAACTTCAGATTTTTGGTTTTATAACCTGCCAGATCCCCATATTCTCTCAGTACTGACATTAGATTTGGGAGGGATGCCTCAGGGCAGGTTAGGCTGAAAATTAGGTCATCTGCGTAAGCAGCAACTTTGTAGTGTGCAGCAGCGTTAGTTAACCCCTTAATGTCTGGGTTTCTTCTAATCTGACAGAGAAAGGGCTCAAGGGTAAGTATGAAGATTAGGGGCGAGAGTGGGCAGCCCTGTCTCATTCCGTTTGTGATCTTAAAGGGGCTCGAGAGTACACCGTTCACCTGCACTGCGGCGGGCGGGGATTCATACAGAGCTCCGATTAAATTTACCATATTTGGGCCAAGGCCAACATGTCTAATCGTGGCCTGCATGAATTCCCAGTTGGCCCTATCAAAGGCTTTTCAGCGTCCGTCGCAAGCAGGAGAGAGGGTATCCTTTTTTTCTGTGCTAAGTGGATCAGGTTCAGTACCTTGATAGTGTTATCCCTCGCCTCCCTGTGTGCCATAAACCCCGCCTGGTCCAGTCCTATTACATGGTGTAGGTGAGGAGAAAGCCTGGAGGCCAAGATCTTAGCAAACAGTTTTAGATCTGTATTCCAAAGGGAGATTGGCCTATAGCTAGCACATTGAGCGGGGTCCCCTCTTTTGGGATGACTGAAATATGCGCCCGCAAAGTGTCTGCCGGGAATGCTTTTCCATCTTTAATGGAGTTAAAGACGCCTAAGAGTTTAGGGGCGAGGATCGGGAACAGTTTCTTGTAGTACTGTGGGCTCAAACCATCAGGTCCCGGGGCCTTCCCATTCGCAGCCCCCGATACTGCTTTATGCAGTTCGGTCATTGAGATGGGGTCCTAGAGTTCCTTTAAAACCACCCTCAGCAGCTTGGGCATCCCTGAGTCCATTATGTATTGTTCTAGTTTCCCCCCAGGGTCGGGCCTCTGTTTCTCTTAGGCATTTATAATAGCTGCGGAACGCTTGCCCGATTTCACTAAACAGGTGTGTAAACCGTCCTCCCGCTTTAGTAGTTTTCGGGACGTATGCTCTAACCTGTTCCTCCCTCGGCGCTCTTGCCAGAAGTTTGCCGCACTTGTCTCCTGATTCATAAAATATTCTGCGGCAGTTGCTTATTTGCGCCTTGATTTTGTCGCAGCAAAGTGCTTTGAGTTTCTCTCTCAGGGAGGTTAAGGTGGCCAGGCATTCTGCTGCAAGGGACTTCTTATGCTTTCTCTCCAGTACCCCAATCTCTCTAACCAGTTTCCCAACTTGCTCTGCCTTATCCCTTTTGATTCTGGATCCTATTTTTATGAAAATACCCCTGATAACACATTTATGGGCCTCCCAAAGGATCCCAGGGCTTATGTCTGGGGTGTCGAATTAGTTTGAAAGAAGTTTTTGATTTCTGTCTATACTTATTTTAGGATGGCTTGGTCTTTAAAGTGGTCCTTCACTCTGAATAAGTCTATCCTATATGTTTCCCCCACCCTGTACATACAGATTGCTCACATTAAAAATTATCCTACCTCCAGGACGAGACCACCCTCCTTAAATGAAGATAGTGTCTCCAGGACCTTTTCCATGAAGGCCACCTGACCCGTGTTCGGCACATATACATTGGCAAATGTAAAGCTGCAGGAGGCAATCTTACCTTTGAGGAAGATCCACCTTCCTTCCTCGTCCGTAAGAAAGTCCCCCAATTCCCAGGGGGAGGGCCGCATCTATAAGGATGCTGACCCCCCTAGACCTGGAATCAGTGCAGTGACTATGGTAGGCTCTCGTAAAGTATCTGTTGCCGATCGAGGGTGGGTTTTTAGCCTTGAAGTGGGTTTCTTGTAGAAAGGCCACCTGTGCCTTTAGGCCTCTCAGGTTCCTAAGTATAAAAGAGATCTTTTTTCGGGACTGTTAAGACCCTTGGCGTTTAGGGACACTACTCGTATTTCGGCCATGGTGTTCAACAGTCGATGGCAGCTGTTCCTGTATCTGCTACAACTAACGATACCCAGAGATCCGCACCAGGGGATAGGGGGTGGGAGGGATACCCGCCTCTAGAGGCGGGGCGGGGAACTTTGAAGGGTTATAACTAAATTAACCAAAAATACAGTTTTGTGATTACTCACCTTTAAAACGAATATTATAGGTATGACATACACTCCGCTTTAATTCTTCATGACATTTGGGGTTATTCTCCAGTAGAGGGCGAACTTCTGCAGAGATGAATGCAAAAAAGGAGCTCCTCCCAGTCCATAAATGCCTGGGACCTCCCACCAATTCCCCAGTGTAAAATAGCAGTAAGGGGACCAGGAAGAACCAAATATAAAAATACTAACAACCAAGAAAACAATGGTTCACCATATAAAGGATCCGGAATACCAAAAAAGGGTGGGTGAAGCGGAGTGTATGTCACACTTATAATATCCATTTTAAAGGTGAGTAATCACAAAACGGTATTATAAGTGTGACATACACTCCGCTTCAATTCTTCATGATATTTGGGACATCCAATAGCAGTGTCCGTCATGGGCGGGAACCATAAACAGTAAAGAATGCACCAACTTAAACCACTGCAGCTTGCAGAACCTTGCGGCCAAAAACGGCATCCGCTGAAGCCCGCACATCAACCCTGTAAAACTTGGAAAAAGGATGAACGGAAGACCAAGTAGCAGCCTTACAAACTTGTTCAACAGAAGCCTGGTGCTGAAAAGCCCAGGACACAAACATTCCCTGGGCGCCAAACCTTTCCTGGGCCCGCAGGGCACCACGAAAAAGGCATCCGTCTTGCGGAAAGAAGAAGTAGTCACCAAATAGTACTTAACACAGCGAACCACATCCAAATTGTGCAAATCCTTGTCATTGCTAGGCTTAGGACACAAGGAAGGGAGAACAATATCCTGATTGAGATGGAAAGCACCACCCCACCTTAGGAAGGAAATCTGGCTTAAAGCGAAAGACCACCTTGTCCTGGTGTCTTTCAAAGTAAGGGCCCTGAATTGACAGAGCCGTCAACTCAGAGACACGCCGAACAGAGGTAATAGCCACCAAGAAGGCAACCTTTTGAGTGAAAACAGAAAGAGCAATATCCTGTAATGGCTCAAAAGGAGGACCCTGGAAACCCGAAAGAACCAAATTCAAATCCCAAACAGGAACCATAGCCTTCCGAGGAGGTCGAACATGAGTGACCCCCTGGAAAAAAGTCTTAACCAGCGGGTGTAAGGCAAAAGATCTATGGAAAAAATAGAGCAGAGACCTGCCCTTTCAAGGTACTAAGCAGGAACCCTAAGATCCAGACTGTGCTGAAGAAACTCCACAATCCTAGGGATCGAAAACACCCTGCAAGGCAAGGCCGTAGCCTCAAACCAGTCAATATAGGACCGCCAAGCCCTATAGTAAATGCCAGACGAGGACTGCTTCCTAGCTCTAATCAAGGTCTGAACCACAGCCTCAGACAAACCTTCCTCCTTCAGGATGAAGGTTTCAGCAGCCAAGCCGTCAAAGCCAGCGTTTGTAAATTGGGGTAAAGTAGTTGACCCTGAGATAACAGATCCGGAAACGTGGGAAGCCAGTACTGATCTACAGCCAGCCTTACATCGTCTGCGTACCAAACCCTTCTTGGCCACCTTGGAGCCACCAGAATTGCTGGTGCCCCCTCCAGAGCCAGTTTGCCCAGCATAGAGAAGGGAGGAAACAGGTACAGAAACCCCAGATCCTTCCAAGCAAGGAACAAGGCATCCACCGCCAGAGCTAGAGGATCCTGAGATAGAGACACAAAGGCCGGGAGTTTGTGATTGTGCCGTGAGGCAAAGAGATCCACCTCCGGAGTCCCCCACTTGCGACAAAGAACCCGAAAAACCCCGGGGTTGAGAGACCACTCTCATTGGCGAGATAACCCCCTGCTCAGGGAGTCCGCCTCTGTGTTTTCCACTCCCGGAATGTAGATTGCCGAAATGCAAGGAACATTGCTCTCCACCCAATGCAGGATCAGAGAGACTTCCCTGAGGGCACTCCTGCTGCGAGTCCCTCCTTGGTGATTGATGTAGGCTACCGCCGTCCGATTGTCTGTACGAATCTGAACCGAAAGACCCTGTAAGTGCGACATCAGCCGCGACAGGACAAGCCGGATGGCTCTGAGCTCTAGGACATTTATAGGGTTGTGAGCCTCCTGAGGACCCCACACCCCGCTGAACTGATGATTTTTCCAGAAACCTCCCCAGCCCGACAGGCTGGCATCCGTGGTAACCGTCTCCCAGCGAGTAACCAGAAAGAATCTGGCCCTCAAAAGGTTGCTCGACTCCAGCCACCACCGAAGGGACTGCCGAACCCTGGGAGACATCCTGAACAGTTGATCCAATGACAGCGGACACCTGTCCAAATGCGTCAATAGATGAAGTTGAAGGGATCTCATGTGAAACTGCGCAAACGGGACCGCCTCAAAGGAGGCCACCATCAATCCCACCAGTTTCATCCCCTGACAGATAGAGGGGCAAGGATTGGCCAGAAGAAGGCGGATCAGATCCTGAATCCCCTAAACCTTGGTCTGGGGTAGAAACACTCTGGCCTGAATGGTATCCAGATTCATGCCCAGGAATGAAATTACCCTTGATGGGGAGAGAGAGGACTTGGGGTGGTTGGTCACCCACCCGAACCTCTCCAGGGTCGACACCACCTGGTGGGTGTCCAACTCCGGCTGACGGAGGGAAGAAGCTGAAATCAATGGGTCATCCAGATACGGCACAATGCGAATTCCCTGAGCTCTGAATAGGGCCATTATGCCCGCCAGAACCTTGGTGAAGACCCTCGGCGCTGAGGTTAACCCGAAGGGAAGGGCTACAAACTGAAAATGTTGATCATCCACCGCGAACCTGAGGAATCTCTGATGCGCTGGAAAAATTGGAACATGCAAATATGCATCCTTGATGTCTATGGATGTCATGAAATCCCCTTGACGAAGGGAATTGATGGCCAAGCGCAGAGTCTCCATGCGGAACTTCTTGGTTCTGATGAATCTGTTGAGGACCTTGA
The DNA here is from genome assembly GCA_027917425.1 of Gastrophryne carolinensis. Taxonomy (NCBI): domain Eukaryota; kingdom Metazoa; phylum Chordata; class Amphibia; order Anura; family Microhylidae; genus Gastrophryne; species Gastrophryne carolinensis. Next base: position 299,511,918 of record CM051235.1, on the reverse strand, counting down.
GGTCCAGAATGGGTCTTACAGAACCTTCTTTCTTGGGAACCGTGAAAAGATTGGAATAGAAACCCCTGCCTCTCTCCGACGGAGGCACCGGGCATACAACTCCCATGTCCAGAAGGTTTTTTTACTGCTAACAGGAGCCCCTGTGCGCCTAAAGGAGGCCACTTCCAGTTTGTACCCGGAGGAGACCACTTCCAAGATCCAATTGTCTGTGACCTCCCGAGCCCAGACTTGGAAGAAGGGCCGCAGCCGTCCCCCCACCTGAGCGGGTGAGGGCGCCCCTTCATTGCTGAGCTGGTTTACCCACAGGCTTGGGTTTGGAACCCCAGGCCGAAGCGGGACAGGCCCGACCTCTGCCCCTGTTCCAGGAAGAGCCTCTGACACACAAGATGGCCAAACCTCTACCGGCTCTGGCGCCTCGAAAGGAAGGATTGAAAGAACCTGCCCCCCGAAAGGGACGGCGCTGTTTTTTCCGCTGTGGTAACTTACCTCCCTTTGCCACAGCATCCAACTTATCTCCAAACAGCCGTGTACCCAAGAAGGGAAGAGCTGTGAGCGATTTCTTGGCCGCAAAGTTCGCCGTCCACTGACGGAGCCATACCGATCGGCGCATGGCCACCAATAAGGCTGAAGTCCTACTATACATAACAATAGTGTCTTCCATAGCGGCCAAGACAAAATCCATGAACAATTCAAACCTTTTAAGCGTAGTGAACTCCGCGCTGGCCAGATCAAGGTGAGCATCATTTAACCAGTCCCTAATCAGAGACCTAGCACCCACCGACACAAGCGCAGATGCACAAACAGGCCGCAAGGCCGACCCAACACTGTCAAAGGTATGGCATGCCAGCTGATCAAGGCGTCTATCCTCACCATCCTTTAGGGAAGTGGCATCTGGGGTGTGAAGCATGGAGGAGTTGGTCAACCCCAAAACTGGTGCATTGACCTCGGGAGGAAAAGCCCAGCACTTAACCGCTTCCACCGGGAAAGGATACTTCTTATCCCATTCCTGAAGAACACCTGGAAGCCGACTAGGTTTCTCCCACTCCCTAAGGATCAATGCATCAAAATGACCCTGGGTAGGAAACTCTAAACGAGGCTTGTGGGCCCCAAAAAATTCCCCCTTCTTGAGAGGGGGCGCCTCAGGCGGCGCAATATCCAAAACCTCCAGAAGATGTGACAAAAGCGTTGCCATGTCAACAGCATCCCCCAGCGCCTGCCCAACATCAGCGTCGCCAAACCATACATAGTCAGCCTCTCCTCATACAATTCCCTCTCCTCTAACGGGGAATAATCTGACATATCAAATTAATCATCATCAATATCCCAAGTCGCCTGGACCGACGACAAATGTCTCTTTTTAGCCTGGGCCTTCTTGCCCACCGCACTAACCATAAATTTCTCTATGCTGGCCAACCTAGCACAAACATTGGAATGCGACTCCCCGCTGGCACCAATGTCACTTGGGGTACGGATAAGGCGGGGAGGGGAAGGCGATGAAGCGGGGGGGCCGACCCAGAAGGCTGGGCACCCGACTGCCGCGATATGGCCTTTTGTGCACATGGTATACAAATAAGTACACTCACCCGTAAGGGATGCCCCACAACCCACACATGGCAGGGATTGTCCCAGAGGGAGCCCGAGCCCGGTATCCTACGGAGCCTCCATATGGTGATTTTTGTGGTCAGTCGCAAGACTGCAGGGAATTTAAGCAATAAGCAACCAGTGATGCCCCTTAAAAGTCCCAGTGGGAGGATTTGTGGCGATCTATATTAATTAAAGCAAAACCAAAAAGCTGGAATTCACACCTGGGCACTCCATTCAAAATAATTGAAAATTTATTGAAGCACAATCATTAAAAAACATAAAACACACATCCAACAAGGTTAAAAAACTAAACAAACCTGGATAAATAATCAATTAATATTACAAATAACAATAAGTATAGTAAATACAAATCTAATAATAGCTGTGGTACGAGTTTCCTAAAAGATATTACTATTAACACAGAGTTTCTATGCAGAATGCTCCTGCCCCCAACTGGTTATCTAAGGTAATTACACCCACAATAGTTCTCCTAATGAATATATATACTTATAACTTACTTAAAAAACCTGATGGTGCTATATCTATAATGCTTCTATCCACCAACTATGTGTCTGTATGTGAAAAAGATTTTTTTGTGATACTAAATATTACTAATATAAATAATCATAAAGTGCAATGTGCCTATCTATTAGGAAAATACAATCATAATACAACTCCTATTTAACAAGTGCTAAGTGCCAATAAACTTGTTTTATACCCATACAAGGGTCCAGAGATTTTCTTAGGGGTATGTATGAGAAGGAGCAAGGGAAAGCAAAACAAATCAATACATATCAAATCATCATAAAGGTACAACTCTATTACCACCAGAGTAGCATATCCAGGAATGTAAACAACGCAGACCCCATCTATATTAAGTGATCTATATTAAGTCTAGGGACCCCAGGACTAGGAGGAACCCCTTAACATGCACATAAACGATGCAATCTGAAACACACAATGAAGCATTCAAGTCAAAAAAAGTATATATAACGAAGCAAAGTGGAGTGGTCCCCTACCACCCCCAAATATCTATCCACAGGGACTGACACTTGCACTCAAAACGTATCAAAATGTAATCAATTTATAGAAGTTAATCCATTAAAAACATGATTTAAAAACAATTATACTGTGCCATAACATTGTTACGCCACCAGGGGGAGCCACAACTCTAACTCTATCTACATACTGTGACCAATTCATAACCTAACCATCTAATCCATATAAAAATATATTATATATATATAATATATATATATAATATATATATATATATATATAAATTATATATATATATATATATATATATATATATATATATATATATATATATATATATATATATATATATATATATATATATATATATATATATATATATATATATATATGTTATAACAAAGTGCCAGTGCTTTTAAAGTGCATCCATCTCGACAGAACAATAACCCACACACTTTAGCTAGGTGCAGAATAATAAAGACCCAATCAGAATGATAAGTGCAAAAAACGCCAATACAACAAATAAGAAAAAAGTGCTTACATACACAGGCTGTAGAATGGCCCCCCCGGGCCATAATAACATATAACCATGCACTAAGCGATAAAACCGGAGACCCCCCTGCCACATAGGGGCCCCCGCATAATCTAAGGAAGTGGCCAACAGGCCCATACCGGCCAGGAGCACCCAGGATCCCGCAGCAGCACCAAGATGGCCCCCGAGAGGGGCCTCGTGAGAAGAGGAGGAAGAGGAGGGGGGGCGGGCCAGCGCAGAACGCGTGTCGCCAGGCCACGCCCCCCTCCCAGCAACGCAGATCCCAGCAATGGGCTGGCCCGCAGCATTGCACCAAACGAGGGGGCGGGGCTACCGCAGCCGCGTCGAGAGCCCCCTCCCCGAACAAGCCTGAGGGGGAGAAGCTCCCCAGGCTGCGTGAATGAGGCCAGCATCGTAATGGCCCTGAGTAAAAAGCAAAGATCCTGTCAGCATCCAAAACCAGTAAAAACACACACACACACACATAAACCAAAGGGTATACAGGCCGACACCCCCCCCCCCCCAGAGGGAAGTAAGGGACCCGGAAGGGGGGGAATCCCGGCCAGAATCTGGCTCTAGGAATGACAGGGATGGGGCATCCCACACCGGGATCACAGAACCCGGGCAACCGCCCACCCCTTGTAATGGGGTCTCACGGCGGAGCAATGCTCCTTGCGCACCTACCCTTACCAGGACCCGCAGCCAAGGCTGGGAGGCTCAAATTAGGGATAATCTAGGAAGGTCCTGGCAGCAATAGGGGCAAAAAATGGCCGGGCGTGAGCCCGGCTTACCTGCAAGTAAGAGAGGTCTTCATCTTCTGTCTTGCTCGCCTTCCTGCAGAGAAGAAAACTGGGGAAATGGTGGGAGGTCCCAAGTATTTATGGACTGGGAGGAGCTCCTTTTTTGCATTCATCTCTGCAGAAGTTCGCCCTCTACTGGAGAATAACCCCAAATGTCATGAAGAATTGAAGCGGAGTGTATGTCACACTTGGAATACAGATCTATCAATCCCTCAACGGGAGTGTACTCAGTCTACGGGGTCACTATGTGTCCGCCGGACCAATCCTACTGGGGGTGCTGCGTCCGTCAAAGAGGAAAAGCGTTTTTCGGGGGGAGGGTGGGAGTGGGGACATGGGGGACCTCAGAAGTGTGGAATCGTTATCAGTCACCCCTCTCGTGGCTCTTTTCTCCTCCTGATGTTTAGACTGCCTTTGAAGGAGACCTGGAGGCGGTGCTTAGGGGGGCAGCTGCTGAGACTGTTTGGGGGAGCAGGGGAGGGGTGCGTCCCCCTCCATTATCCTGGGTGTGTAGGCGAACTTCACTAGAGCCGCTGCGTATTTGCTGTGGTGGCCGTTATGTGCGCTGTTTCCAGCTAAGTCTGCCTCACCTAGCCTCACTTCTTTATGGGTCCCAGATATGTTCGGGGGCCAGCATGAGTTGTTGACATCCGGGGGTGTACTGCTCTGTGGTTGTTCCACCTCTGTCCTCTGCCTGCCCGGACTGTGATTCTGTGTTTCCTCTAGTCTCTCTATTCTGGGATGTTCAGGGGGGGGGGGGGGGGGGTTCCCTCCCGTTGTGTCCTTTCCTTCTCCTGGCAGTTTGCCACTGTTCCTCTCTCATGTCAGGGGCCTAGGGCTGCCTGCTGGCCTCATGTGTGGTAACGGCCGCCATCTTGGTGCTCCCGGCTCTATTGTGGTTTCTGCTGGGGCTCTCCCTATGCCTGGGTTCATTCAGCAGGCTCCTGTATCTCACCCCCAGGTCACCGTCTCCTACTTTTGCCCCACAAAGATCAGCAACCCCCTTGCTTCTCCATCTCCGCTACGGGTGTTGCGCTTGGTCCTCCAGCGGCACCCATCTTGGTACACCCATTCTTCTTTGCCGCACATCCAGTGCCGCTCCTCTCATGCCGCGGCCCTGCGGTCAGCTGGTGGTCTCTCCTGATCGTTGCTACCATCACTGTTTTCTTCTCCAGAAGACGAGCAGACGCGTTCTCCTTCCTCCTCACTGCCGTCACGGGACACTCCTGCCACCGCCATCTTGGTCACTTCAGCCTCTTCCAGTCTCCTCATTTTCTCTGAGAAACTGCAACGGTGCGAGGTTCTTCCATCCTCCTTCCTTCTTCTGTTGCCCTTCATACGCCTGGTCATCCTGAAGTCGCTTCTCCAGTCGCCCGGTGAACGCTATTTTAAGAGGGTTGGGAAGCAAGAGCTTGCTCACACACACCTCATCCGCTCCAAGCCGGGACACGCCCCCAATTAGTGGCTATTGAAGGAAGAAGGAGCCAAGAAGGAAGATAAGAGCCCAAAGAAGATTTAATGTCCCCTTAATTATCCCCCAATTTTTCCTTTGAAGCCAAAATAGTTTTTGAGTATTTTTATCCAATTCAGAACCAGGACACTAAGAGGAGTTGATACATGTTTTTTTCTCAAATTTGACCTTTCATACAACATGGTTGGTGTGCTATAAGCCTTGCAAGTAAGTGAGATTTTTTTTATCCAGCCTAGACAGTCCCTTAACCCTTTAAACGCCAAGCACGTAGAATCTACCTAGCTGCTTTGCTGACCTATAACTGCCAGCTGCGTAGATTCTACATACCTGGTGTTAGCTCCAGTTTCCAGCCTCCGATCTTTGGTCTGGGGTCAGAGAACAGCTATTCTCTGGGCTGTGCTCCGGCATCATGTTTGCCACTCTTTTATGCCAGAGAGTAAATGACATCAGCGTGGGGCAGAGGTTGATCATTTACGGTTTTCAGTAGTGGCAATCACCTGGAGATAAATAGTGAAAGACAAAATATATATATATATATATATATATATATATATATATATATAGTGATGATTAGCTCTGGTAGACAGCAGGATGTTTGCAGTATAGAGGCTCAGAGGCGAAAAGTTAAACTTAAAGTCTGTGTTTATTCACACCAAAATCCATAAAAGCATATGCCCTTTCGGGTTACATCATCTTTTCAGGAAAATGCAGCATAAGTCAATCAGACAGGCAAACAGCATTTTTAGTCCTTGGGCAAAGTTGCTGCTTTGCAACCGAATCGTCCGCATGAAAGCGCCTGCATAGGAGTTTTCAGCCAGGCTCACAGAGTTTCACTCCACAAGTGAGCTCCAGTCACAGACAGTGCACAGCTGATTCCCGGGGCTATTTATGCGGCCTGTAAAACCCGGACCTGGGTAGTGGGATGGAGTCCCACCCTGCTCTACTCCATCCCAGTAAAACCGTCCCGGGTTAGCCTTTCAGCTATACTAACCTCAGCACCAGACTGCCATTAGCAGCTGATGCTGGGAAACAAAACACATGGTTTTACTGCACCAAGGCAGGTACCTTGGTGCCACATACCTTCCGTCAATGACGGCCCCTTGCACCTTACCACAATATATATATATATATATATATATATATATATATTTGTTAGTGGCATAACTAAATCTGAAGGAGCCCTGGTGTAAACATTAAATTGGGAGTTGTAAAAGGCTTATTAATTAAATATAATTTAAAAATGACTTTAGACCCCTATACCAGTTCAGAGGGCAGGAGGGACCAGCAACTTGCCATAATCCCCACTACATTACCCACATCCCCCCAAAGCCAGGGGAGCACAGAAGAGCCCGCAGCCCATATGGGCTATGCAGGCTGGTAGCCATCAGGGCCGGGGGGAGCGGTCGCTGATCTACCAGCCCCATAGCTTATACTAAGGCTGGAGAGGGGGTCCCATGCCATTTTTTTAATTTGTGATAGTTTAATACTTTTGAAAAAGCATGAGGTCAAACTCCCTTGACCTTTGAATAAACCCTTAACTGCAAGGTTATTTGAACATCTCATAAAGAACTCTTTTTAGTTTGGGGTTTGTCCTGGGCAGGAGCAGGTGTCTATTGATACATATAAAACAATAAACTTTCTGGTCTACTTGAAGTTGAGAAACAGAACAAAATGTATTCCAATGCTGAGTACCAATATTAAGGAGGCTTACGGTCCCATTAATAGTATTAATCTTGGCCTCGCTCTCTGTCCCTTACGAGGGGGTACCCCCACTGGTCCAATCTCCAACGGCCACCAGGTGAGCAGTCTGGGGCGTGACTTTTAAACGACCTACAATAGCATCTACCATTCACCCTTCACAGCTCTAGCCTCTAGCTTTACAGACTGCAAACCCAGGCAGGGGCCCTTTTCTATTTCGTGCCTAGATAAGAGCCATCTGTAGAGCAAAAATGACACCTAGTATATACTGGCTCTTAAAGTGGCCCAAAACCCAGCGGAATCGGCCCAAGATTCCTGGGCCGATCGATCCCCCCCCCGGGGAATCCAAAATAGGGGTTCCCTGCTGTGTGAAACCCCCCAGTTCGCCCGCTATACTTACCTTACTTCCCGGTCCAACGGCTCATGCGCGGGCCGCATCCCCACTATCATTACAGCAGGGCACGTGCCCATGCCAGCCATTTGTGAATGGCCAGCGCAGGCACGCTCCCCGTTAGAGGGAAGCGGGGGGGGATGCGGCGGCCAGCCGCTCTGCTAAGACGTTGCTCAGACATACATAACTCAGCGGCTCCGACCGAACTGATTGGACGAGTGGCCGCGCATGCGCCGTAGGAACAGGATGAAGTTAGTTTCCTCGGGCGATCTGGGGGGTTTCACGTAGCGGGGCACCCCCGATCAGGGGTCCCCCTGGGGGAAAAGGACCAAAACCCAGGATAGTCAAAATCCTCGGTTTTGGTCCACTTTAATGACATTTAATTATCTAATCTTGCTTTGTGCTTAATTCTACCTAATCTTCCCTAAACTTTAGCCATAGCTAATCCACCAATCTTTCACAGTGCCTAAAGTCAAGAACCGTAGAACTGATTTCAAGAAGCCAAGTACCTTGCAAGCTTAAAAATAAGAGGATTCACCCTCAGTTGCTCGCACCACCTGAAAAATGACATAGGGTCCCCCCTCCCGGGGAGGGGGACCCCATTTGTTTTTGGAATTTTAAGGGTTAAAAACCCTTAAAAATCCAAAGAAAAAAAATGGCGTGGGTCCCCCTACCCAGCTTAACTAGCCTGTGACCAGCTATGGGGGCTTGTAAAACAGGGCATAGCCTAGGGCCACGGCTCTTCTGCCCCCGCCTGGGCTTTGGGGAGGCAGGTAATGGGGGGTCTGGGGGGTTAATGGCAAGTCACCCACTAGCCGCAGGTGACTTGCCAGACCCAGAGCATTGTGAACTGGTAAAGGGGTCTCATAGATCCCTTACCAGTTCACAAAGGGTTAAATGTAAAAAAACACACACTGACACAGGGAAAAAAAAACTTAAGTTAGGCACCTGGTAACTTTTTTTCTAAACATCCGAAAGGGCAGCATATGCCTGAGACCTCCGGGCTCCCCCCACCAAGGGGAACACGTGCCCAACAGCCTAATGCATTCTTGACTCCTCCTACTCTTCCCCAGTTGTTGTAGAGATCTGAAAGAGACAAAAGAACAGACCCACAACTCCAAACAATAAAATACATAATCCAACACCTTATCAAAAACAGGGGAGGGAAGCCGGCGTATGCTGCCCTTTCGGATGTTTAGAAAAAAAGTTACCAGGTACCTAACTTAAGTTTTCTCAAAACATCCTTCGGGCAGCATACGCCTGAGAGATGGGCGAGGGTTGTTTTGGATATCCTTAGACCCTTTCTAGGTCCTGAGAAGGAGATCAATAAGCCATCAGCTTTCCTGAAATTATTTGTTGGAGATATCGTAAAAAATGAGATCTCACATCCAGAGCCCTAAGCTCAGAGTCTTCCTGGTTGATAGACGGAATAACAATCTCCCGAGTTCTGTCTGAAATCTGAAGCAACCTTTGGTAGATAACAGGGATCCACTCTCAATACTATGTGATCTGGGAAAATCTGAAGAAAAGGATGACGACATGATTAGGCTTGTATATCACTAATCCTGCGTGCGGAAGAGATAGCCACCAAAAACAAGACTTTCCAGGTGAGCAACCTGATGTCCAAATTCTTGTTTGGAAAAAAAGGGGAAGAACTCAGCATAGATAAAACTTTAGCCGAATCCCACTGTGGAACTATCTTGGATGGGGCGGGCTTAGACCATTTGACTGCCAGCAGGAATCACTTGCCAACTGAAATAGATGATAATCTTTTATCTAGAAAAACTGATAAGGCTGCCAATTGCACCTTTAGGGTATTAACACTGAGTCCCATGTCAACTCCATGTTGTAAGAAATCTAAAATTACAGGAATCTTAAATGAAAATTTCCTATTTTCAATCCTCCAAGATTTAAACGTCTTCCAGACTTAAAGATACATTTTCCTAGTTACCATCTTTCTGCTTGAAATTAAAGTGTCTATGACACGCTCTGATTATCCCTTCTTCTGAAGTAAGGAGACCTCAGGGTCCACACCGTCAGCTTCCACCATTGCGGGTTCGGACAAAACAATGGGCCCTGGGACAGCAACCGTGTGCTCGCTGGAATCACCAATGGATCTTGAACTGACAGCTCTACCAAGGTTGAAAACCAAGGTCTCATGGGCCACCAAGGTGCTACCGGGAGAACTGTAGCTGGTTCCCTGATGATCTTCAGTACAAACGGAATCAATTGGACCGGGGGAAAGGCATAGGCCAGATTGAATTCCCGCTTCTGTGCCAAGGCATCTACTCCTAATGCCTGATCCGTCGGGTTCAATGAGAAGTACTTGTCGATCTTGTGATTCTTCGCTGAAGCGAACAGATGTACTTCCGGTAAACCCCTCAGCTCGCAAATTTGTCTGAAAACATTCGGATCTAGAGACCATTCTGATTCCTTTATCTGTGATCGACTCATAAAATCTGCTACTTGATTCAAGGACCCTTTCAGGTGTACCGCTGTTAGGGACCCCAGATTTTCCTCCGACCAACACAAGATTTCTGTTGCCACTGTCATCAGTCTCAAGGATCTTGTCCCCTTTGATGATTTATGTAGGCCACTGAAGTAGCATTGTCCGATCTGACCTGTACATGTTTCCCTATTAGATGAGGGCTCAATGCCAATAAGGCTTCCTTTATTGCTACTATTTCTCTTAGATTTGAAGAGGATTGACTCAGGCCCTTAGACCATTTTCCCTGTACTGTCCAAATCTTGCAATGGGCTCCCCAGCCCCAAGCTGAGGCATCTGTCGTCACTATCACTTCTTTGAGATCCATCCAAGGTAGCCTCTCTGAAAATTGTTTATCTTCCAACCACCAACTCAAGGAGCATCTCACTTCCTCTGAAATTGGTAAAGGTAGTTCCAATACGCCTTGAGTTCCGTCCCAGTTCCTTAAAATGTGCATTTGAAGGAATCTGGAGTGTAGCTGTCCCCATCTCACCTCTGGGAACGTTGAAGTCAAAAGTCCCAACACCCTCATCGCCTGTCTTATGGTAGGTGTTGGTCCAGTGCAGAGAAGACAAACGGCTTCCCGTAGAGTCAGAATCTTCCGAGGAGGCAAAATCAGGACCTGATGGACCGAATTGATTTCGAACCACAAGTAAGTCATTACTTGAGAGGGCACCAAGGTTGACTTGTTGAAATTCACAACCCAACCCAGGTGGGATAACAGCTTTAGGGTGTAATTCAGATTTCCCAATAACTTGTCCTTTGATTGGGCAAAAAAGAAGCAGGTCGTCCAAATAGGAGACTATCCCTATTCCTTTCTGTCTTAGATAGGCCATAGGTTCTGCCAGAACCTTTGTGAAAATTCTCGGAGCTGAGGCCAGACCGAAAAGAAGACAAACAAATTGGAAATGGCAAGTCTGGTCTCCGTCTTTTATTGCAAATCTCATAAAAGATTGGGCCAGAGGACTCATTGGAATCTGCCAGTAAGCATCCTTTAAATCTATTGATGCCATGAAGGCACCTCTGAGAAGCATGTTCTTGACCGAAAAAATCGTTTCCATACGGAAATGCCTGTATTGGAGGTAAACATTGAATTTCTTTAGGTTCAGTATGAACCTGAACCCCCCTGAGGCCCTTTTTACTAGAAAGATGCTGGAGTAAAACCCCTTCCCCTGCTGATTGCGAGGAACTGAAACAATAACTCCCCTTGACCTCATGTCCAAAATACTGCCGTGAACTGCTTCTCTTTCCTCTCCGCTCCTGGGCAGAGAGGAAATCAAAAATCTTGAAGGGGTCTCATGGACCCCCTTACCAGTTCACAAAGGGTTAACAGTAAAAAAAAAAAACACACCACACACTTTAAAAAAAAAAAAATTCTTTACTCACCGCCGATCGTCAGCTCCTGTGTCCCTCAGCGATCCGATGCCAGTGATGGCCGAACAGAGGAGGGGGGAGGCAGGCGATCCTCTCCTCCTCTGCCTGGCATCTGACAGCAGAACCGCTGGGTGCCCCAATGACACCAGGCGGTGACGTCATCGGCCCCGCTAGCAGTAAAGATGGCGGCGGCCATCGGAGCTACGGAGGGAGGAGGGCTGTTAGGCCCTCTCCAGAAGGTGGAAGAGCGAGGGGGTGATCGAAGAACCCCCTTGTGAAGAGGAGAGCTGGCGGGAGTGATTGGGCATGAAGGTGAGTAAATGTCTTTTTTTTTTACAGGAATATCAGGCGACTGGTGAAACGGGGGGGGCCTATTTTGGGCACTCCCCTGCAGCTGGAGGTGCCCCAATGGGTGATCGGAGCCCCTCTGGTTGAAGAGGAGACCCGGCCGGATAGAACGAGGGGTCAGGTGAGTGCCTTTTTTTTTTTACTTTTTCTGCTAGCGGGGGGGGGGGGGGGGGGGGTTGGAGATCAGGCACGTACAATGCACGTGGCTGGCGGGTAACTGCAGGGGAAGCAGCCATGTAAATTTTACGTGGCTGGCGTTTAAAGGGTTAAAAAATGACGTGGGGTCCCCCTTACCCAGCATAAACGGCCCAGGACCAGCTATGTAGGGCTTGTAGGAACAGGGCGCAGGGGCCAGCTTTGGCCCTTCTGCCCCCCTCCAAACGGGATTTGGAGAAGCAGATAATTGACAGCGGCCGGGGGTTAATGGTTAACGCTAGCTGCAGGTGATTTGCCAGCCCCTAAGCCTTGTAAACTGGTTTAGGGATCTCATGGGTACCTTACCAGTTCACAAAGGGTTAACTGTAAAAATAAAACACACAGACACACTGAATAAAAAAATGAAATTTTTCTTTCCTCATCGCCGCTGTTCCCCGGCAATCATCTCTGATGACAGCTGCCGAGTGATCAGTGGAGGGGGCTAGCGGGGGCAAGAGATCACAGCCCTCCAACCTTCCTCCTCTGATCACCCAGAGAGACTGAGTTTCTTGTGGTGGAAGAGAAATGCTGGCTGCCGGCATAGATGATGTCATCCGCCCCGGCCATAAAGCAGCCGACGACCTGGGAAGTGGCACGACGGGAGGGATCGCGGCCGTTTTTTTTTTTTTTTACAGCAGTCAGCGGTGGCAAGCGCCGAAGGGTATTTCGGGAGCCAGAAGAAGTCAGAAAAGGCCCGGGGGGGGGGGGGATGGGATGGCCCCTGGGTGAAGAGGAGACGCGGGCGGATTGAATGAGGGGTCAGGAAAGTAAAGCATGCAACACCTACGTGATTGTCACTTAATGACCTGACAAGCGAGCATGTACGTGTTAGGCACTAAAAGGTCTTCTTAAGGCAGCATTAAAAAAAAAAAAAATTGGGGGAATTTAAAGGGACACCGTAGGCAAAGTGCAATCATCCAGTAGCTCAATTTATCATGGCTGCACTCTCCCTTCCTGTCAGCACACAGCTGCTCCTGGAAGTAGAAACAAGGCAAAGCGTAGTGGCACAAAACCCCCATTCCTTTGCTGACCAACTATATGACTTGCCTGGTGGTCTATAGCTCCACCCCCATTTGTCAGCTCAGCCATCAATCAACATGTCGCTTCCCTCTCCCCCTCCTCTCCAACCAACCAACCCCCCCATGCCTTTCACTCTTGTTGGCCCTATTTAACATTTGAAGCATATTAGCCATTGCGCCTAATTAATGTTTCAATCACAGCCTCACCCAATTAGCACTTGTTAGCAATCACCTGTGGCTGTCTGTGTTGTTCAGTAGCTGTGATTTGGAGTAAGAAAATGCCTGCACCTTGGACTGGTGTGTGTAAACTGATTCTAACCATGGCATTCAAACAATATTAATAGTTTATAAATGCACATAATAAATTGCCATATATATTGTTTCCACATGAATGCTGCTGCACAACCAGGGTGAATATGAAGAGAAAATAATTATTACAGTCGGTATACTAAAATTCCCTTTGTCTTTTATTACACTCAGTCACACAGATTAGTCTTTACATGTCCAAAAGCAGTAAAAGCATTGGTGGCAAAAACAAGTCAACTGCATTACAGAGGATAGCTAATCAATACATTCAGGAACCACAGGCATATGGAGAACCGCCGGCAAAAGAATTATCTGTCCAGCACTTGGCCTCCTATCAGGTTTCAGAGACCTCATTCTGAAGTAGTCTGAACATTAAGTGACCCTATTTTATACCCTCAAATGACGAGGTCTCCTGCTGCATCTTGCCCCATTATTCTCTTTGTGTGGGAACAGGTGTGCTGCTGCCTCCATTGGTATTCAATTGGTCTGGTAACTTATTTCGGATTTATTTCGGATTTGACTGTATACACTTTAGCTCTTTTTGCACATTTGGGGTCTGTTTGTGGCCCTAATTATTTTTGGTGGTTATGGAGGTCAGATATTTATAGTGAATAGTTATAAAGTATATTGATAACGTATTTATATGTGCACATTACTTGTGGTTTAAATGTTATTCATATTACTTTTGCAGGTTTAATCTAAGCTCTTATCTAAGCACAGCACTAGTCACTTTATAGTTAGGATTTAACAACCCAGACATTTAATTTTGTGCCGGCACAAATGAATTTTAACAGATTCCCCCACTCCTTTAACTAATCAGGAGTGATTTTTGGGGGGTTCTGTTCCCCAACGATACTATAGGATTGATATTGTTGTGGATACTCATCTTGGGCAGATGCAGCCATTTTTAATTTTGTCTTTATGATTGTAATTGTCAGTTCCCCTGTACATGTGCGTATACATTTTGTGAATAAAGTGTTTCGAAACTTTTTATTGCTGCTGCTCCTATTTGTGGTGGATGTGGTGTGCTGTACACAGTCCTCCCTGTGCTTTTGTACATGTACAAAAGCAGTAAAAGCATGTGTGGCAAAAAGTTAATCAATACATCCAGGCACCACAGGCATATGGAGAACCGCCGGCAAAATAATTATCTGTCCAGCACTTGGCCTCCTATCAGGTCTCAGAGACATCATTCTGAAGTAGTCTGAACATTAAGTGACCCTATTTCATACCCCCAAATGACTAGGCTCTGAAAATAACTTACGGTGTACTAGTGGGCAACAAAAACACTGAAGCGCTAAAAACAGATCACAGGGTTAGCAAACCAGCGCCATCCTTGTAAATCTAACCTTGCAATGGTATACCATGGTGACCAAAGAAACCACCTCAATTATATAGTGATAGATAAAACAGGCTGCAAGCAGTGTTGGTAACTCCTAAGAGCTACCTTGGCCAAAATGCCAGAGAGTTCCACCCCCCATTTGGCAGACCCTCTATGAGGCCTGAACATGAAACTACAGAACGGGTTTCCTGTAAGCAAGATGGCAAGACTGAGACTTGGCCCTCCCAAGAGCCTGTTCTAACAATGGAACAAATCCCTCCATAGAGAAGACATACCCAGCAAGACTTTTTTTTTCTCTTACATCTTTTGTCCATGGTTGAAGTTGACCTGAAGTAACCTGAACTGAAGGAGCACTTGAGAACCCACTACGAGGGCTAGTGTGACTGTTACATGCGCACCCCCTAGTGTATGCGTGGGACCCCATCAACAACATGCTGTGGAAGGGTCCTGAAAGGATGAGTCCCTTCTACAGGTTGGATCCCCTAGCCACAGAGGAAGCACGTTTATCGATTGGTACCCATGGAATACGACTCTACTTAGAAAGTCGTAACCATAGAATTGCCAGCAGTCCAAGGTTGGACCTTCCTAGTGCTGCGTGTGACGAGTATGCCACCCATGAATTGCGCTCAACCAACAGTAGCAAAGAGACAAAAAGCAAAGACAGATCAAGGGTGGAATAGAAGCTGCAGCTTTGATGCTCTTGGCCTCACAGCCTTAACCCCCTTACTGGTTGTGCTGAAGATATCTTGCTTCAGAAATGTCACCCATCTCACCCATGTGATGCAGTCATGACTGGCGAAAGCTTGTATTGCTTCTGGGATGAGATGTAACCAAAGGCCTTCCAGAAGGCCACCATGAAAAGCACTGGGCAACGCAGCCTTAAGCAAGGCAGCTTATCACAAGGGCATTCTATAAAGAGAAAACTGGGTTCTCCTACTGTGGCTGTGTATACCTTCTAAACCTTGAACCCCAGGAATAAAAAAAAGGGGCTGTTTGGTCCAGCGGAAATAGTACTGACGGTTGACTCTTCCAAGCATACTGCTCTACTGGAAAGATGACATAAAATCTTAAAGGTCTAGTGCTGGTGAATTATGATATGATTATGATATTTTGCATGAGAAAATAAAGGCATACGCACATACCAAAACAGGAGTACCCATCCTTCCTTAAGTATACCGAGCAAGCCATTATTTTCTGCTAGAGGGGCTTGCAGATAAGTGGCAAGGTAGGACCGTATGGCATCAGGCAGGCCGAGCCTCAACTCCTGAAGAAGCTAGATATGAGGGAGAGGACCTGCAAAGCAGGATATGGCCACTGATCGCCTATTGCAGACTTGGTGGCAAAAACACAATTCTGTGATACTCACCTGTAGAATTGGTTTCTCTGCCACATCCATGCCGGGCCGTCAGCTTCATTTACGATAGGGTAAATTCCTGCCCGGAGGGCGTAGACTGCAAGATTGAAAGGTGTGGCTCCTCCTGGGCCTATAAGCAAGCGGCTGCCTCTACCAAGCCAGTAATTAAAAAGCGGTAGAATCACCTACCGGGAGGCTAAGGTCTTTTATGTATAGGAGACAATGTTATGCCACACCGAACTCTCTTCGAAAAATTATTTTTTTCAATGCTAAATACTATTTACATATATACAAAAAACACCAAGACAAGGCATTAAAAAGATAGGATCGTAACCCAGAACGGGGAGGGTCTGACGGCCTGGAATGGATGTGGCAGAGAAACCAATTCTGCAGGTGAGTATCACAGAATTGAGTAGTCTCTTCCAATCCATTCCAAGGCCGTCAGCTTAATTCACGATAGGGACCTCCAAAAGCAGTGCTTATATATTGGCGGGATCCGAACGCAGAAGCAGCAGGTAGTTCATTTCACTACCGTCTCTAAAAACAAAAACAGTGCCTGCTGAGGCCCTAACATCTACCTTGTACATTTGGTAAATGTATGAACTGAAGACCAAGTGGCAGCCTTACAATCTTGTTCCACTGAGGCCTGATGCTGAAAAGCGCAGGAAGCACCAATGGCCCTAGTGGAATGAGCTGTGACTCGAAAAGGGGGCTCCTTCCCCTTGGCAGAACAGGCTCTTACTACTGCCTGTCTCATCCACCTGCTGATAGTAGATTTAGCTGGCTGAAGTCCCTTTCTAGGCCCTTCCACTATGACAAATAGAAAATCCAACTTTCGAAAGTATTCTGTAGAGAACAAATAATATCTTAAAGCTCTGACTCTGACTCAGCTCATCCAGGGAATGAAGGACCCTCTCCTTTGGATTAGCCGGAACAGGGCAAAAGGAAGGCAAAACTACCTCTTCATTAAGGTGAAATGGAGAAACCACCTTGGGTAAGAAATCCGTCTTAAAACGGAAGACCGCCTTATCTCTGTGTAATTCCAAATAAGGGGCCTTGACCGACAAGGGGGCCAACTTAGAAACTCAACGTACAGAGGAAATAGCCACCAGAAAAATGACCTTGAGCGTCAAGATGCTCAAGGGACCGTCAATCAGAGGCTCAAAGGAATGCCCTACAGAGCTGATGGCACCAAATTTAAGTCCCACACCGGTAAAATAGGCTTGCGTGGTGGACTGACATGGGTGACATAGATAAAGCCGAAATATGACCCTTTAGGGTGCTTAACTGGAGGCCAGACTCTAGGCCATTCTGCATAAATTCTAGAATTCTGGAAACAATATTTTCTGCAAGAGAACTTCCTGGACTCACACCAGGTGATAAATGCCCGCCAGACACTGTAGTAAATCTAAGATGATGTCTGCTTTTGGGCCTGGACCATGGTATGTTCTACCCTGGCCAATAAATTCTTTTCTGTCAAAATCAAGGTTTCAATAGCCAGGTCATCAAAGCCAGCATTCGTAAATTCGGGTGCAAAAGGGATCCCTGTGTGAGAAGATCTGGATCGTCGGGGAGCTGCCAATGATCTCCTGCCGACATCCTTGTATGCGTTTGGTCCTGTGGAAGGGGGCCCAAGTGTACCCCGAAATGTCGACCAGTAACATTTGCCTTGTTTTGCAAGTTTACTTTGATTGGATAGAATAATACACTTTGTTTCTTATGAACATATGGAGTGCAAACATTTGGATTTCGGCGGTGTCTCCACGAACCATGCACCCGCATATCAGTAAGAATATTTGGGTAAGAGTGCGGCAGCCGCCAGAACTTTTGTGCACAATCTGAAGCTAGTTGGGGGGGGGGGGAGATCAGGAGCAATGTTAGAAAATATTATTTTAAAGAAAGAGTAATAGATGCTTGGAACAAAATAGTCAGTCAGTGAATTTAAACATGCCTGGGATAGGCACACATCTATCCTAAGATAAAGAGTATATACAGTATACACATAAGGGCAGACTAGATGGAGCGTATGCCGTCAACTTTCTATGTTTCTATGATGTGAACTGCCGAGATGCAGGGAACAGTCTCCTCTGCCCATAGCAGAATTCGGATCACCTCCTTTAGAGTACTTTTGCTCCTTGTACCCCCCTGATGGTTGATGTAAGCTACTGCTGTCTGATTGTCTGAAAGGACTCGGACAGCATGTCCCTTTAAACTGGGGGACAAATGTAGAAGTACTAACCAAACCGCTCTTAATTCCAAGAGGTTTATGGAAAGCAGACCCCCATTGTCCTTGGATCTTCTCCCCAGCCTGTCAGACTGGCATCCGTGGTGACGATCTCCCAAAGGGGCGTCAGAATTAGATTTATGGGATCCAACCACCACAGGAGGGATTGCCTGGCTGAGGAAGATAGAACAACTGTCTGATCCAGAGACTTCGAGGACCTATCCCAGATAGACAATAACTCCATCTGAAGAGGCCTCATGTGAAACTGAGCAAAGGGCACTGCCTTGAAGCAGGCCACCATTAAACCTACCAACCTCATCCATTGATGAATTGTTGGCTGTTGGCAGGCTAGAAGAGTCTCTATCTGGGTCCGGAGTAGTAGAACCTTCTGTCCAGGAAGAAAAACTCTGGCCTGGGCAGTGTTCAGAGTCATTCCCCAAAACGACCCCAATGTCAATGGGATGATGTGCGATTTTGGATAATTGATATCTAGGGTTGATAACACTGAATAACAGAGTCTCGCTCGATCTCCTGAAAAGAAGGAGCCGAGATCAACAGATCGTCCAGGTAAGTGATTATGCAAATCCCTTGATCCCTCAGGATGGCGATGAGCTAGACCAACACCTTGGTGAATACCCTTGGGTCTGTGGATAGACCAAAGGGAAGAGCCACAAATTGAAAATGCTGGCCATCCAGGGCAAATCTCACAAACTTTTGATGTCCTGAAAAAATACCATTTTGTGAAATACTCACCTGTAAAATGGGTATTATAAGTATGTCACACACCCCGCTTCAGAATATCCATAACATGTGGGTAATACCGACCTGAAGGGGTGTTCCTGCAGAGATGATAGCAAAAAAGAAAGCCCCTCCCTGATCCATAAATACCTGGGACCTCCCACTCATCACCCAGTATATAGAAGCAGTAAGGTAAGGGACCAGGAAGAGGCAAATATAAATCAAAATAACGCAAAGTTCACAATATAAAGGATCCCGAATACAAGAAGGGCGGGTGAAGCGGGGTGTGTGACATACTTATAATACCCATTTTACAGGTGAGTATTTCACAAAATGGTATTATTCTAAGTATGTCACACACCCCGCTTCAGAATATCCATAACATGTGGGACATCCAATAGCAGTGTCCATAACAAGGGCGGGGATCAAAAACAAGGCAACAATGCACAACTTAAACCACAACAGCTTGCAGAACTTTGCGGCCCAAAACAGCATCCGCTGAGGCCCGAACATCAACCTTGTAAAACTTGGAAAAAGTGTGAACAGAGGACCAAGTAGCGGCCTTACAAACTTGCTCAACAGAGGCCTGGTGCTGGAAAGCCCAGGACGCTCCAACCGCACGAGTAGAATGAGCAGTAACACGAAAAGGGGGACTCCCCTTGGCAGAATAGGCCCCAATGATGGCCTGACGAATCCATTTACTAATGGAAGATTTGGCAGGAGCCAAACCTTTCCTAGGCCCAAAGGGCACCACAAAAAAAGCATCAGTCTTACGAAAGGAAGACGTAACCACCAGATAATATTTCACAACACGGACTACATCCAAGGAATGCAGCGCCCTTTCCTTGTCGTTGCTGGGGTGAGGACATAGAGAAGGCAGAACAATGTCCTGATTCAGATGAAAGGCAGAGACCACCTTAGGAAGAAAATCCGGCTTGAAACGAAAGACAACCTTGTCCTGATGCCTTTCGAAGTACGGAGCTTTAATGGATAAAGCTGCCAACTCAGAAACACGCCTGACCGAAGTGATGGCCACCAAAAAGGCCACCTTTTGGGTAAGTGAAGACAAAGCAATCTCATTCAAGGGCTCAAACGGGGGACCCTGAAGAGCAGAAAGAACCAGGTTCAAATCCCAAACTGGAACAAAGGGCTTCCTAGGAGGCCGTACATGCGTAACTCCTTGGAAAAAAGTCTTGACTAAGGGATGAAGAGCAAATGACCTTTGAAAAAACACCGCCAGGGCAGAAACCTGCCCCTTCAAAGTACTAAGTTGAAGCCCCAAATCCAGACCATGTTGAAGAAACTCCAGGATTCTGGAAATGGAAAACTCCCGACAAGAGAAAGACCTACTTTCACACCAGTCAATATAGGACCTCCAAGTCCTATAGTAAATAGTAGAGGAAGAGCGCTTCCTGGCGCTAATGAGAGTCTGAACCACCGCGTCAGAAAGACCTTCTTCCTTTAAGATGGCGGTTTCAGCAGCCACGCCGTCAAAGCCAGCGAAGGTAAATTGGGATAGCGCAGCCGACCCTGGGTGAGCAGGTCCGGCAGAAGAGGCAGAACGAACTGATCCTCTGCCAGTCTTACCAGGTCTGCGAACCAAACCTGCCTTGGCCACCTTGGTGCCACTAGAATCGCCGACACGCCCTCCAGAGTCAGCTTGTGCACCACTCTGGCTACCATTGGAAACGGAGGGAACAGGTAAAGGAACCCCAGATCCCTCCAGTTCAGAGACATGGCATCCACTGCCAGAGCCAGAGGATCCTGCGAGAGAGACACAAAGACTGGAAGCTTGTGATTGTGTCGAGAGGCAAAGAGGTCCACCGCTGGGAACCCCCACCTGAGACATATCGAACGAAACACCTGGGGACTGAGAGACCACTCCCCCTGACGAGAGGAGGCTCTGCTCAGCAAGTCCGCCTCCGTGTTCTCCACTCCCGGAATGTAGACTGCTGAGATACACGGGACGTGACTCTCCGCCCAGTCCAGAATCAAAGACACTTCCCTGAGGGCACTCCTGCTGCGAGTCCCCCCTTGGTGATTGATGTAAGCAACCGCCGTCCTGTTGTCCGACCGGACCTGAACTGGCAGGCCTCTCAACTGATGAGTCAAGCGAAACAGAACCAACCTGATGGCCCTCAACTCCAGAACATTGATGGGCTCGTGAGCCTCCTGAGGACTCCACAGACCCTGAAACTGGAGGTCCTTCCAAACACCCCCCCCAACCTGACAGACTGGCATCCGTGGTGACAGTTTCCCAGCACGGGGCCAGAAAGGATCTGCCCTGCGACAGATTGGCCGACCCCAGCCACCATTGCAGGGATCGACGAACTCGGGGGGTCATCAGGAAGGACTGATCCAACGATAGAGGAGACTTGTCCCAAACCTTCAACAGATGAAGCTGAAGCGTCCTTGTATGAAACTGCGCAAAGGGAACTGCCTCGAATGAGGCCACCATTAACCCCACCAGCCTCATCCCTAGCCGGATGGACGGACGAGGGGCCGACAAGAGAAGCCGAGCTAATTCCTGAATCAAAAGAATCTTGGCCTGAGGCAGAAACACCCTGGCCTGCGAAGTGTCCAGAGACATTCCCAGAAAGGTCACTACTCTGGACGGAGAGAGAGAAGACTTGGGGTGGTTGACCACCCAACCAAACCTCTCCAGGGTGGACACCACCATTCTGGTATCCAACTCCGCTTGGTTGAAGGAGGAGGCCATGATCAGAAGATCGTCCAAATAGGGCACAATGCGGATGCCCTGAACCCTTAGCAGAGCCATCACCCCCGCTAGCACCTTGGTGAACACCCGAGGGGCCGAGGTGAGGCCGAAAGGGAGTGCTACAAACTGAAAATGCCGATCCTCCACCACGAACCTGAGAAACCTCTGGTGTGCTGGAAAAATTGGAACGTGTAGATAAGCATCCTTGATGTCTATGGACGTCAGAAAGTCTCCCTGACGAAGAGAGTGAATGGCCGAACGTAGTGTTTCCATGCGGAATTTCCGTGGCCGGATGAACCTGTTGAGAAACTTCAGATCCAAGATGGGTCGGACCGATCCGTCCTTCTTGGGTACCGTGAACAGATTGGAATAAAAACCCCTGCCCTGATCCGAAGGAGGCACTGGGCAAATGACATCCATGTCCATAAGGTTCTGCACTGCCGACAGAAGCCCCTGCGCCGCCAGAGGTTCTGAAGGCATCCGAGACCTGAAAAATCTGGAAGGGGGGCGGAGCTCGAACTCCAGCTTGTAACCGGAAGACACCACTTCCCGGATCCATCGGTCCGAGACCTCTTGATCCCAAACCTGGGAAAAGAGTCGCAGCCGTCCCCCCACCCGCAAGGGTGAGGGCGCCCCCTCATTGCTGAGCCGGCTTGGCAGCCGGCTTGGGCTTAGAGCCCCAACTGAATCCTGGACGGGCACGACCTCTGCCCCTGCTCCCAGAATCTCCTCTGGAAGAAGGGAATGCAAATCCCCTGCCAGATCTGGCCCCACGAAAGGAGGGGGTAAAGGAAGTCGCCCCTCGAAAGGGGCGGCGTTGTTTCTTGCGTTGGGGTAACCTACCACCCTTGGTGACAGAGTCCAACGTCTCTCCAAAAAGCCGTAACCCAACAAAGGGTAGAGCCGTTAGTGACTTTTTGGACATAAAATCTGCCGCCCACTGGCGCAGCCACACCGAACGCCGAATAGTGACCAACAGCGCCGACGTTCTACCACACATCATCAAAGTGTCATCCAAGGCTGTCAACACAAAAGATAAAAACAGCTCACACCGTTTGAGGCTAAGGAACTCAGCACTACCGGGACGCAGCCCGGAAGAGGTCAACAGGTCCCTAACCACGGACCTGGCAGCCAACACCATCAGCGCCGATGCGCAAACAGGCCGCATGGCTGACCCAACGCTAGCAAAACCATGACAAGCCATCTGGTCAATACATTTATCCTCTCCATCCTTGAGAATAGAACAATCAGGTCTATTTAAGACCGAGGAATTGGACAACCCCAAAACCGGCGCATCCACCTCGGGGGGAGATGCCCAGCGCTTAACTGCCTCCGAAGGAAAGGGATATTTCCTATCCCATCCCTGAGGGATGCCAGGGAGCCGAGCCGGCCTGTCCCATTCTTTGGCAATAATTTTGTCAAAATGCCTTTGTGTAGGGAATTCCAAGCGCGGCTTGGATTCCTCAAACAATTCACCCTTCTGCTGTGACACCTCCTCAGGAGGGGAAATATTCAACACCTCCAACATCAGAGCCAGAGCGTGGGGAGTATCAGAGGATCTCCCCAAATCCCCCAGCTCGGCATCAGTGCCAAAGGACTGCTCATCGTCCGAAAAATCAGAATCCTCATAAACTTCCCCTTCCTCTAGCTGGGAATAATCAGACCAATCCAGATTATTAACATCCTCCAGGTCCTCTGCCAGCGGAGCCGGCGACAAATGCTTTCTCTTAGTCGGAGCCTTACGGGCGACCGAGCTGGAGATAATATTTTCAAGGTTAGCCAATCTGGCGCACATCTCAGATTGCAGCTCCCTGCCCATGACGACGTCACACGGGGTGCGTGTCAAAGCGGGAGGTGGAGATGAAGCGACAGGCGGTGCTGACCCAGACGTCTGTGGTTCGGACTGCCGCGTGATGGTCTGCTGTGCACATGGTATACACAGAAGTACATCGTCCCCAGAAATGGATACCCCACATAACATACACCTTCGGGGATGCCCCGAAGGGGCCCCGAGCCCAGTATCCGGGGATGCCTCCATAAGGTGAACTTTGTTTAGGAAAAGTCGCTATGACCCAGGGAATTACGCCGTTAGACAACCCGGGATGCCCCTTTAATGTCCCGAGTGGGAGGATTTATGGCAAAACAATTAACCCAGAAATAAGGATCAGGAGGGACCCCCTAAATGCTACTGGCGAACCTCCTGAACCACCATCTGAAACACAGAACAGAAAGACTGTTTTTAGATAAGTCTAATGAAAAAAAGACAACAATCAAACAAGAATAAAGAATGGCCAGAGGCCACTTACAGCACCAGCGACCAAAATGGCGACCGTGAGGGAAGATCCAGACGCTCCACAGCAACAGGCAGGGCCGCAGTCAGAGAGGGAGAAGGGGGCGTGGCCAGCGCGGGACGCGCGCGAGGCCGGGCCACGCCCCCCCCCTCCCCTCCAAGCGCTCCGTAGTGGCATCAGTGAGGGCAGGAGGCGGGGAGCGGTGACGCGTCGTCACTCCGGCCCCGCCCCTCCCCAGCCAGCGTGAGGTGAACTAAATCACCTCATGAAGAAATGTGCTCAGAGCCGGCCGGCGCCGCAATAGTAAGAAGCGGTCGCCGGCCCGGCCAAGTAAAAACACCACACAACACACACACACCATGGGAAAAAACGGGAGGGACAAGTCCCGGCCCCACCAACGGTCCGGCACCCGCCGCCCCCCCCCCCCCCCCACAGCAACATGGCGTGAGGTGAAAACCTCCGCCATTAACAGAGAGGAAGGGAGAAAGGAGGGAAGAAGGCAGCCAGCACCGCAAAGGCTGCAGCGTTTTGCAATTAAAGTGAAACACACGCACACACACACACACACTATGTAAGCTGACCATATAAAAGAACTAATAAACTAATGAATGTACACACTCCCCCACCTCACCTATGGAAGGGGATCCTGGGAGGGACAACTATGAAATTAAGGGACAGGGCATCCCAAACCGGGGTCACCAACCCGGTAATATCGCCTACCCTCTCATATAGGGTCTCACGGTAGAGCATAGCTCCTGAGCACCTAATGTGCTGAAATACCCTCGCCTGGACCCTCAGCCGAGGCTGGGAGGCATATGGATTTCTGGGGAAAAAGGTCCAAACGGAAATAAATAAATAACAGGCCGGGAGTTACCCCGGCTACCTGAAATCCGCCTGTGCAAGGAGGAGCCATCATCTTCTGACTTGCTCGCTGTCTGCAGAGATGGAAAACTGGGTGATGAGTGGGAGGTCCCAGGTATTTATGGATCAGGAAGGGGCTTTCTTTTTTGCTATCATCTCTGCAGGAACGCCCCTTCAGGTCGGTATTACCCACATGTTATGGATATTCTGAAGCGGGGTGTGTGACATACTTAGAATAATAGGTATATCAAGATATGCATCCCTTATATCCACCGTGGTCATGAAATCCCCGGGCTGAAGCAACCTCACTGCAGAGCTTCAGCAGCTTGTTTCATGCGAAAATCCCTGGCCATCAGTTGCTTTACCCGCCAAGGAAACTATAGAAGTAGCACATCCTTCCTTCTCTTGGGGGCTTTAGGGGATACGTGTAAAATTTCAAAAACAGAGGAAAGAAGGCCCTCCGTCTCATCTAAGAGTAAAAGATCCTCATCAGATGAAAAAATGTTAGAAATACTGTCTTCACTGGAAAGCAATTCGCCTTCAGAAAGTGGCTCCTCAACCACCTGAACCTCTTCCTCCTTCTTGGACCCAAAGGAGGCATATGAAATAGAGGGCTCCAAATGTCTTCTCTTACCGGAGGCCTTCCCTAGGGGGTTACCGACAACAGATGCTTCTTTAGGCGGGCTAATCTCCACAAAAGTATAGACAATTAGTGGGGGTGCTCATGAGATCCTGGGGGCATCGCCACACCTGCCCCCAACCAAATAGACTCAGCAATATATTTTTTGGATCAAAGGCACACCAATACACAAAGTTTAGTTTGCAAATAAAAGTTGTATTAAAGATAGATATATACACGAGTACTGGTAAATAGCTAATGTACAACACGTTTATAAAAAAGGATACAATGAGCAATCTCTGTTTCTGTTTTAAAATTAACAGTCTAAAAATACATAATATAAGATAAAAACACATATTATAATAATTATATATATATATATATATATATATATATATATATATCTATATATATAACAACTATATTAAGAAAAAAAACACTCACTCGCCCCCCCGTGAGTTGGAGTGCCTCCTTGGGTACCAGCAGAGGCAAGCGCCAGCAAGCCCGATGGAAGCCGCCCCAGGAGCGCGACCATGGTGGTGCCCCGGAGCCAGAGCATGGCAGGCCGTAGCCGCGGTGACCCGGAGCGGCAGCAGCAGATTCCAGAGAAGGTAGTGGCGGAGGTGGAGGCCTGGATGAGCGGTGGGCGTCTGGAGGGGAAGCCAGGAGGAGAAGCGGCCGGCAAGTGCAGCGAGAGAGCAGAGGAGACTGTCGGCAGCAGGCCACAATCCCCGCTCTGAAGTAGCAAGGCAAGCCAAGCGGTTACCTCTCTCAGAACCGGAGAGAGTGAAGCAGAGAAAACGCCATTCGGCTGCTTCCGCCCAAGACTCTGCCCCCTATCCGCCTCCCAAGCTGAGACACAACCCCTTAAAGTGAAAAGGAGCAACATTTAAAACTTACAATAAAAAAAGTAAAAAACATGTGGGAAGAAGGGGGGAGCACATATATAACAATATACAAAGTTCCCTGACAGGTTAACCAGACAAAAACCTATGGCTGACTTGCTTTTCTATGGGAAAGCCTACAGCCCAGAGTGAACTTACCTTACCACGCACAGATTCACATCAGCTAAGATGGGGAGACAAAATGGGCCAAGGCGATCTGGGGGGTGTTTCACACAGCGGGGCATCCCCGATCAGGGTGCCCCCGGGGAAAGGAACACAAGATAGTCAAAATCCTGGGTTTTGGCCCACTTTAACCCCCCCCCCAAAAAAAAAAATCCCTATGGCTGCTGCGGGGGGGGGGGGGGGGGGGGGAGGCTTTGCGCCAGCATGCAGGTGGGAGCAATGTTGTACACTTATAGAAGACCAAAAGCCAGGATTTTGACTCTTTTGACTCGCTTTGATCCTTGCCCCCAGGGACACCCGTGCCAGGGGTGCCTTGCTGTGTGAAAGCCCCCCAGGTCACCTGAACAAACTCACCCCTTCCCAGGTTTTCAGGTCCTATTCCTTACAATTATCCAGACAGGTCCCCTGCCTGCAGAAGGTGCACCCGCCCCCCTACCCAACGTACTGGCTGTCACGTTAGCAGGACTCAATTTTTCTGGGGAAGTGATAATTCTCAGTTTGCCAGGGATTAAAACAAAGGGTGGCACCAGCAATCAGGATGCCCCCCCCCCCCCTGTGCAGGAAACAACACTTATTTTGTATTTTGTCCTGGTTTAAGTGTCTTAATGGTATTGCTGTGTATCAGCATGATAAAGTATGATAAAGTTAAATGCTTTGATATAAAGGAGTATTTTCTCGCCTACTACATGTAGTGTGGATTTCTGATATTTTTTGGAAATGCAATAGTTTGGTCTGCAAATTAAAACAATTGTCTATGATGTCTGTATTTAAGGAGATGATCCTGTACAGCAATGCTGCTCACAGACAGGGCTGGATTATTATTGGATTGTCAGAAGGGCAAGACTGCAAGATAAAAAGGTGTGGTTCTCCCAGCCTCCCTCCACAATCCAGTAATTGAAAAGCAGTAGGAACAACCTGCCTGGGAGGATGAAGGAATCCTAAGAGATCCCACGTTTAGTTGGAAAACAAGAAGAAATGTTAGAACGCCTCTTTCCTATTTTCCTCCACTTTTTTTTTTTCAAATGCTAATATATATATATATATATATATATATATATATATATATATATATATATATGGCTTCACTAGGATTATGGCATCTAAGGAATGGGTGTAGTAGTCTAGCAGATAGGGTAGGTGTGAAGCCCTGGAGTGGAAGAAGAGAGAAATCAATTCTACAGGTGACAATCAAAGAATTGTATTTTTGCTCATATACCACTCCAGGGCATCACCGAATCTGATACGAATGGGACCTCCCAAAGCAGTGCCCTTTTTACAGGGTGGGAATCACAAGTGTTGAGCTTATTCCTCTAACCTGAAGTATAAGCTATTAAAAATCAAACCTCTGCTAAAGAGCTCACTACCGCTGAGGTTTTAAAATCTACCTTATACAATTTGGTAAATGTATGAACCGAAGACCAGGAAGCAGCCTTACAGACCTGCTCCACTGAAGCCTGGTGCTGAAAAGCTCCGGGGAGCTATTCAGGAAGCTCCGATAGACCAGATAGAATGTGCTGTAAACCAAAAAGGAGGATTCTTCCCCATAGAGACATAAGCCTCAATCACGGCTTGCCTAATCCATCGGCTGATGGTAGGCTTAGAAGGCACTAGACCTTTCTGTGGCCCCTCAAATGAAAATTTAAGACAAAGGGTGACACCAACTTGATCAATTTGGGTGTGCAGTGCTCTGGCCAACAAAAGCTAAAAATTGTGTACAATGGTTTTGCCCAGAAAAAAAACCCTGGTGGTATGTGTGCCAGAGACTGGTATTGCACCACCCCAACAAGTCAAAAAAGATTACATTAAAAATATCCTTATTAGCCAAAAACACACAAGAAAACGTTTTAAAACACACACAGCAAGAAATAACACAATCTACCAGGAGGGAAATAAGATAATTCTGTGAATACTCACCTATAGAATTGATTTCTCTTCCATTATTACTTCAGGAAATCAGGATAATTCAGTAACGATAGGGTTAACCTCTCTTGACCGGCAGGTGTGGACTGCAACACAAAGGCGTGGCTCTGCCTCCAGGCCTATATCCTTCCGGCTGACTTCCTCAACCCCAGTTAATTAAAAAGCAGTAGAACCAGTCTCCCGGGAGGCATAGCTCTATCCCCTGTTGGAAACAAAAGGCTGGAGACAAAACACAAGACCCCACTCTCTGATTATAAATATGTATCTATCTTTTTTTTTTTATACATATTTGCCACTCCAATAAGCCTAGGCATCCAAGACATGGATATATCAACCTAGCAGTCAGGGAGGGTCTGATGTCCTGAAGTAATGGAAGAGAAATCAATTCTACAGGTGAGTATTCACAGAATTATCCTCTCTCTTCCATTTTACTTCAGGGAATCGGGATAATTCAGTAACGATAGGGATCGCCAAAAGCAGTACCCCGAATTCGGGTGGGATGCCCAAAAACCTTATCCCCTTTATCAGGAATAAGATATTTTAAAAACTTCTAGGTTACTACAGCCTGTAATTCTTTAACTTTCTACAGACATTCACATCCGCTAAGGCTCAAACATCTACCCTATAAAATCTGGTAAATGTATGAATTAAAGACCAAGTAGCGCTTTATATACTTGTTCCACTGAAGCTTGATGCTGAAGCCACAGAAGCTCCACTAGCTTGTGTCAAATGAGCAGTAGTCCTAAAGGGAGGAACCTTCCCCTTAGGGATATAGGCTCTTACCACTGCCTGTCTAATCCATCGGCTGATGGCAGACTTAGCTGGTGGAAGACCTTTAAGTGGACCCTCAGGAAGTCCAAACTATGGAAAGATTGTGTATCAGTGAGATAATACCTAAGTGTTCTCTCTAAACTGACTACATCCAGCCAGTGAAGAACCCCCTTCCTTATCGGACACTGGAGCAGGACATAAGGAAGGCAAAACCATCTCTTCATTAAGATGAAAAACACCTTAGGAAGAACATCTTGTTTAAAGCAGTAGACTTGTTCGGTCTTATGCAACACTAAATAAGGAGACTTAACTAACAAACCTGCTAATACAGAAACCCGCCTTACTGAGGTTATTGCCACTAAAAAAATAACCACAAGCGTCATTAGACTTAATACCAGGTCCCAAACCGGCAGAAGTGGCTTACGAGGAGGTCGCACATGAGCGACTCCTTGTAAAACAAGTTCTGATAAATTCATTCTCAGCTATGGGTTTCTGAAAGAGGATAGATAAGCAGATATTTGTACTTTAAACATACTCAATTGAAGACCTTCTGGAAAAAAATCTAAAATTCTGGCGACAGAAAACGCTCTGCAAGAGACTCTCCTGGATTTTCGGATTTTTTGGATAAATTCACGCCAGACTCTACTTCTACAATAGATCATTGATGAAGATTTCTTCCAGCCTGAACTGTATTGTCGGTATGTGAAGAACTGCATTGTCGGTAAACTCTGACACCCTTACTATGTCTGAGAACCAGCTTGTTCTTGGCCACCGAGGAGCCACCGGAATGGTTGGGCCTCCCTCACGAGCTAACTTTTCTAATACCCGACCCAGGAATAGAATCAGAGGGAATGCATAAGGAAGCTTGAATGCAGACCAAGAGTCAGAGCATCTGTTGCATTGCTAGAGGATCCCTGGACCGGAACACAAACTTTGAACCCTTCGATTGTGCCATAATACAAGAGATCAGTGACTGGAATTTCCCAGCGCATGCATAGAGATTCCCTGACTCAGAGACCATTCCCCCTGATGCAGGGACTTTCCACTGGCCTGCACTCCAGGTATATGTACTGCCGAGATGCATGGAGCCTGCTTCTCGGCACAAAGTAAAATCCGGCTCACTTCCCTGAGGGCTTTCCTGCATCTGGTACCGCCCTGGTGGTTGATATATGCCACCGCCGCCCAATTGTCTGACTGAATGCGGACGGGATGCCCCTCAGATGGAATGTCCAATGTCTGAGACATAATAGAATTGCACTCAGTTTCAGGATATTATAGGAAGTCTGCTCTCCCTCGAACAGTACTGTCCCTGGATCATCCATGACACTTCCCCCAATCAGCCAGACAAGCATCTGTGGAGATGATCTTCCACTGTACTGGAAGGAAGGATTTGCAGATCTGAAGAGGCCGAGGCCACCAAGCTAGTGACTGCCCTGTTGACCATGTCATGCAGAAAGAGTGATCCAGAGACTGTGCCTTGATCCCAGATCCTGAGAAAATCATAGTGACATAGTATGTAAGGCTGAATAGAAACTTTAGCCCATCCAGTTCAGCCTTCCATCTGCAGGGGTCTTGTGTGAAACTGAGCAAAGAGAACTGCCTCGAAGTAAGACACCATTAGGCCCAACAGAAGCATTCCTTGACGAATCCTCGGGTGAGGGCAAGACAAGAGTTCTGTATCCTAGCCTAAAGTAAAAATCTCTTCTTGGGCAAAGGTGTTTCTTCCAGAACAGAAGTGTCTAAAGACATTCCCAGAAACTCTAGAAGAATTCGACTGGATAGTCAGATATGCAATGTCTATCAGACAGTCTGTGTATACTTCTGGGGCCCCTGACATGATGGGGCCCATATAAAGCAGATCGTCTAAGTAAGAGGTTATATGTATACTCTGAATTCTTAAGAGAAAACATGAGACCTGCCAGCACCTTGGTAAACACCCCTGGTGATGATGATAGGGAAAAGGCCCAGAGTATGGTCCCGGAATATTTGAGGTCCAGACCACATCTGCGGTAAAGTGGACCCAAACCCATTTTAGCTGGCTCTGAAGTCTATAAGACTCCAGGGCCACCTGATTCCAGCTCCTTAGGGCCTCCCGATTAAGGATTTGTAAATAGCTGGCACAGGTATGCCCCCCGCTGGAGGCTAACACGCATGCAGCCATTGGTGCACTTGCCTTCATCGAGGCTTTAGCCGAGAATAGAGCCAAGTGCACTGTCTGACTGCGCACCTTCAAATGTGCTATTGGGTTGGCAGACATGTAAGTTTTACAGGCAAACCAGGGGGTTTCACATAGTGGGTCATATCAAATAGAGTACCAAAACAAAGGATATTTAAAATCCTGGGTTTTGGTGCACTTCAACATGTGTGGCGAGTATAACGGTCATCCCAGGGGGATTCACACAGCCGAGATAGTTCCGTGACATAAGGGGCCCACTGAGATGTGGTTTGGAAATGTAAGTACACGAGGCATATATGGGGCGACCACACTAGCACAGTTACAAATATCTGCATGCTAATGATGACACTCAGGGCAACACGTACATTCACATATAAAATGGATCCACAGAGCAAAGTCAAAACTAAGAACTGTTTATCTACAAACCACACAAATAAATAGGTGCAATTGTAATAGATGTAAAGCAATGCAAAGCAAGAGAACAAAGGGCAACAAGGGATCATACTGCTCCGCTATAGATTAGGAAGCAGTAGAAAAAAATTCTCAAGTGATTTTCAACTGCACATGAAAAAAATTCTTGATTCTCTCTTTAGTGAATCAAGGCCTATGTCTGCAAAACTATTTCTCCTTGGCCAATGGGGTGCTACCAGGATAGTTGGGATACCCTCGCAAGCTATCTTCTTTAGTACTCGACCCAGGAGGGGAACTGGAGAGAATGCATAGAGAAGCCTGTATGCTGACCAAAGAAGGGTCAGGGCATCTCCTGCTATAGCCAGAGCATTAAAGGATCAGGAGTCAAACCTCAGAACATTTCAATTGTAGCGGAACGCCAAGAGATCTATATCTGGGAGCCCCCCAGTGGATACATAAGGCTCGAAAGATCCCCTGACTGAGGGACCATTCTCCCTGATCCAAGGTTGCCCTGCTTAGGTGATCGGCTTGCACGTTGTCCACTCCTGGTATGTGGATAGACGAGATGCACGGAACATTCTTCTCGGCCCAGAATAAAATCCTGCTCACCTCTAAGCGCTCGTCTGCTTCTGCTTCTGAGGTGGCCTATATCAACCCCCTAGCAGTTGATATAGGCCACCACCGTCATGTTGTCTGTTTGAACCCTGACAGGATGACCCCACTGTATGTGTAAGACAGTGGAATCGCTCTCAACTCCAAGATATTTACAGGAAGCCTGCTCTCCCCTGGACCCGGACCCCATGGCCCTGGGTTGTTTGTGACAGGGATTCAATCACCAGGCTAGAGACTGCTTGCTGAGTGTGTCATTCAAAAGGGGTGATCCAGGGTCTCCGTGGTTCGACCACAAAAAGACAGTAACTCCGACTGCAGGGGTCTTATGTGGAACTGTGCAAATGGCACTGCTCCTAAGCAAGAGACCATCAAGCCCAACAGACGCATTCCTTGACGGATCGTCAGGTGAGGGAAGGCCAAGAGAGCCTCTATCCCGGCCTGAAGCGAGAGTATTTTGCTCCGCTAGAAAAACCTTGGCCTGAAATGTATCTAAAGCCATTGCCAGAAAGGAGATCACTCTTGAGGGAATGATATGCAAATTTGATAGCTGACTAATCAGCCAAAGTCTTCTAGCGTCAAAAGGATGGCCTGTATCTCTCAAGGCCTCCTGAAAAGATGGGGCTCTGATCAGAAGATCATCTACATATGGGGTAATTCGTATTCCCTGGTGCCTTAGAAGAGTCATGAGGCCTGACAGAACATTGGTAAAAACCCTTGAAGCCGAGGACAGGCCAAAAGGCAAAGCCACAAACTTAAAATGTAGGCCATCTACTGCGAAACGCAAAAACCTCCAATGGCCTGGGAAGATAGGGATATGCAGGTAGGCGTCCATTTTTTCCGCTGACTGAAGAGCAGTTGCTGTAGATCTTAATGACTCCATGCATCTGTGAAGTTGGGCGAAACTGTTGAATTGGACCCACTGAGCCGGACTTCTTGGGGATTACAAAGAATTACTACATTACGTAGATTACTACAGCCCCCTACCCTCCAACCTGCCTCCAGTGATCAGCCCCAGCAACTGTCAGTTGGCAGCGGATCGCTGGAGGACAGGCTCACCGCGGGACACAGGATCAGAGGTGAGTGTCAAAAAAATACTATAAGTTCTTTTTTCTCCTGCCCCTCGACCACTGGCAGCGCTCCAGCTATCTGCCGTGAAAATGTAAAGATTTTTTTCCTGCCCATGTCTTCCACAATAAAAAAAGTATAATGCTGTTGCCCCACTGCCAAATAGCGCAAAGGAACAGGCAAAGTGGAATTATCTTCCCCATGGTTCACCCTGCAGGTCACCAGATGAAACCTGCATCTGGATGTCCCGCCCTTGGGGGTCCCCTTCATAAAAATTGAAGTGCGATCCGACACTATCGGCCTAACCGACTCCAGGAGGCATAGTGGGTCCACCGGTCAGTGGGACAGTAAGGGACTGGAAGACAGACAAGGTTAAATCCCCCGATTCCTGAACAAAATTTAAAAGAGATAACTGTACTGTGTATGTGTGGGCTGGGCCCTGTGAATGACATCCTAATAATCTGATCTGAGGTCTGTTTTGATTAAATCTTTCATTAATTAAATCTTTATTTAATAATAATCGCTAAATGAAAATCAATGTCCCACCACCAGCTCTTCACTGCAAAGGGGGGGTAAAGAGGGGGAAATATGCATATAGGGATACCGTATTTTCCGCACTATAAGACGCACCTAGGATTTGGTGGAGAAAAATAAGAAACCCATTACAGGCAGTGTGGCATTCCCCCATCCCATTCCTAATGGGCAGTGTGGCATTCTCCCCTCCCATGGGCAGTGTGGGATGTCCCCATCCCATTCCCCTAGGCAGTGTGGCATGCCCCTATCCCATTCCCATAGACCGTGTGGTAGGATGCCTTCATCCCATTCCCATAGGCAGTGTGGCATCCCCCCTTCCTATTCTCCATATAGGCAGTGTGGTATTCCCCCCCTCCTATTCCCCATATAAGCAGTGTGGCATTCCCCCCATACCATTCCCCACATAGGCAGTGTGGTATTCCCCCCCATAGGCAGTGTGGCACCCCCCCCCCCCGCATTCTTATTTAGGCAGTGTGGCATCCCACCCTCCCATTCCCACATAGGCAGTGTGGCATCCCCCCCATTCACATATGGGCAGTGTGGCATTCACCCCCCCCCATTCAAATATGGGCAGTGTGGCATTCACCCCCCCCCATTCACATATGGGCAGTGTGGCATTCACCCCCCCCCATTCACATATGGGCAGTGTGGCACCCCCCCATTCACATATGAGCAGTGTGGCATCCCCCCATTCACATGAGCAGTGTGGCATCCCCCCCCCATTCACATATGGGCAGTGTGGCCTTCACCCCCCCCCCCATTCACATATGGGCAGTGTGGCATTCACCCCCCCCCCATTCACATATGGGCAGTGTGGCATTCACCCCCCCCATTCACATATGGGCAGTGTGGCATTCACCCCCCCCCCCCATTCACATATGGGCAGTGTGGCATTCCCCCCCCATTCACATATGGGCAGTGTGGCATTCCCCCGTTTCACATATGGGCAGTGTGGCATCCCCCCATTTACATATGGGCAGTGTGGCATCCCCCCATTTACATATGGGCAGTGTGACATTCCCCCCCATTCCTTTATAGGCAGTGTGGCATTAACCCCCCCATCCCAATAAAGAGAAAAAAAAAAAAAGGAAACTCGCCTCTTAATCCTCCCCGCTGTCCTCGCCGTCTTCACACAGACATACTAGCTTGGTATAGCGGTGGCCGTGGCCGACACTCGAGCGTCGGCCACGCCCACCCGTTTAAGTCCGGATGTCTCTGTCTGCTGGCACCGTGGGGAGGTGGCAGGGCCAGTGCAAGCGGCAGAGCAGCTGCCTCCGCCTCTTGCACTGTCCCTGCCACTTCTCCCCGATGCCAACAGACAGAGACCCCCAAACTTAAACAGCGGTGGGCGTGGCCGACACTCGTGCTGCGGAGAGGGCGGCAGATACAGCTGCCCCCATTGCCTCCTCTCTGCGGCGCCAGCATAGAGTGAACACTCGGCTTGGTATAGGGGTGGGCGTGGCCGACGCCCTCGTCGGCCATGCCCACCACTTTAACAGGCTGGATGTCTGGCTCTGTGGAGAAGGCTGCCTCCGCCGCTTCCGGGACAGCGCGAGAGATGAAAAGGTGAGTTAACTTTTTGCTTTTAATTTATTTTTTTGCCCACCTTCGCCCGATAAGACGCACAGACATTTTTCCCACACTTTTTGGGAAAAATAAATGCGTCTTATAGGGCAAAAAATACGGTATATTTTTTAAATAAATATTCCATTAAATTGAAAAACTTTACATGGGCATCCACATTAAGATTTGTCTTGTGAGTGAAACACCCAGATAATACCACAGCACATGTACAGGCTTCTTCCCCGAACAGAAAAGATTGCTGGGTGAGGCCAGCCAATCAGAATAGATTGTGTCACCTGCCAATCTATTGTAAACGGCATGCCCCCTGGGTACATTCCTCCAGCTGCCCACCCCCCAGTGCTGGCCATTTAAAAATGCGCAGAGGGAGGCCGGTGATGTCACTGTGATCCACACATGCTGTGCTGTTACACAGTTAAAATTTCATCATTATGGATGGTATCTACATAGTTAAATCTTGTACTTCTATTCTATGGACATTTCTATAGTTAGTTATGCTGCCATCTTTGGACATTTTTGGTATTGCACTTGTATTTCATGTTTTTCCTTTCCTCAGATCTATGACTCATTTCCCTTTGTCTAAACCACTCCCATGCTCTCCAATGAGCATTTCCTGTTTCATTATTGATTGTCTTTCTGACTAATGTATGAGACACACATGTACCCTGCATGCTACTCTAATGAAAGCATCATATTTTGACCGCATAATACTGAAATCCATTCATTTTGCTGTACCCCACCGTTTGATGGACTGAATAAATTGTCTATCTGGATGAACACAGTATTGGTGAGTTCAGCTATCTGATAAGGATCGTTCCCAACATTTTGTCTACTTACACAGGCCAGGCATAGAGGTCTTACAGGGGATAGATCATTAGTACAACCATCTGAGTCAGAATACATGCACTGTAGAATCACTGGATGACCCAGGGGTTTCACAGAGTGGGATATCCCGATCTGGGGGATTCACCTAGCCCTGGAGTCTTGTTCTGCTTAAAGGCAGATAGTGAGTTTCCTAGGGCAAGTTATAATCACCCATGCCTATCGAACCCCACAGGTTTTCAGCAGTCACGTGTGGTCAATATATAGCAACTGAAGAGGGATGCCCTCTGCTGCTGAAACTGAAGTCCACATAATGTGGAGGTGGTATATAGCCTTGAAGGAGCAACAGCTCAGAAAGTGTCCAACTTCTGGTGGGTATAGATATATATATAAAGCGTCTGAGTGGTCGGCTGTTTAGTCTTTAGGACAACAAAGAAAAGTAGATTTGTAATCACAATATTCTCATTTTCAAGGCAAACAGGAAAAATCACATACTTGAAGTGGTTGCTAAGGGGATTGCAGGTGATCCAGGACTTCTTATTTCTTCAGAATAAAATGGTTTTGTGGGCTTCTGAACGTTGGTGGAAAGATTAATCTCTTCCTGAAGTAAAGTCAAAATTTGAAAATGAGTATGAATATACTAGCATTTCAAAAACATTGCTATTAATGAATATACCATTATACTATTAAGTATAGAAACATCAATATATATTTGGATTGCATCACAGATACCTAAATAAATAAATAGTGACACAATTTATTCTTCTTTCTCCACTGTTTAGTCATAAGACTGACTGCAGTACAAAAAGAAATACTGGGAAGTTCTCAGACTGTTCAATATGAAGCAAATAGTTTAAGATTTATAAGCTTTGAAGTGCCTGTCAAAACAAAAAAATCGATGCTCACTTTGTGTCCACGCAGTTGTTCAGTTCTGCTTCAATTTGGAGCTCTGTTATGGCTTGGGTTTTTTAAAGTGTTTTTTTTTAAGGAACAAAATTGTGTAATATTAAAAATCCATATAAACATGTCAGCTAATAAGAGGAGTCACTTCACTTATACACCTCAAACTGAATAAAACTCTGCCAAGCTTGTGGTTTTCTTCTCCTGGTAGGAATAATATCGAGGGGTGACAGGTTTCTGAGTCTATCAGGGGTGACAGGACCTGTCACTCCTGATTCCCTTTTCCTTCCATTAAAAAGAAAGAAACAAGCCTGGCTGGATATTTCTTGATGCCATGTGAATAAGTGACCCCTCTTCCCAATATGCAGCATCTTTGTATAGATATTTTATCATTGGCGGATTTATTCATGATAGTACTCCTTTAACCCTTTAAGTGCCAGCCTACTTAAGAGTTTTTGTCACCCTCTGTTGCCAGACCATGTTTCACCATTTAGCACTACACATATTCAACTGTAATTTTTGAAGGGATTTCCCAGGAAAATTATATATTATATATAGGCTTTAACGTGTTTTGTGGCCTTTTTTTAGTGTATTCTCAATACATTTGGGTGAAATAAGTGCAACAAATTTAAAAAAATCTATTTCTTACAATTTTAAGTGCTTTTTTGTAATAAAAAAATATAAGTTTCTCAATAAAATCTTATAGCGTGTGAAATCCCAATTTCTCCTGTTTACAACAGTACCACATATGTATTGATAAGACACCCTTTCCTGCCCAGGAGACTTCCCCAAACTGAAACAGTGCTTTATGAGCTTTTAAGATAAAATACAACTATGCTATGCGCACCTTGCAGTTTTTCAAGAAAAACAACCATTTATATTTGAAATACCCCCCACAGCTTGAAAGTACACACCTCAAGCTTTCTAGGCGTACCAGGCTTGTTGATGTTAGCAACGTTTTCTGGAAGTAAACCCTCAATGAATTCTTTGGTTTCACTGAGCTTCCCTAAAATAAGAATAAAAAAAGAAGAATCAAAGCCACAATTTCCTAAAAAAAACCTATATGCAAACAGAAAATACTGTAGGTCCCCTGACCAGAACGATACCCAACATGCATAAGTACTGTCAAGGGAAGAGTTACCAAGAGTTACCAAATATAACATTTACACATAAAATACAACTATCCACGCTATAAAGGATTAAGAAATTGGTGTTTTTTTTTTTTTTTTTGCAAACTTTACCTTTTTCTCTACTCACCTCTGTTCCTCCACTGTCCCCTGATGATCCTGTCCCATGGAGCTCCAATGACAACTGCCGGGTGATTGGTGGAGGGGGCTAGGGGACCAAGGGATCACAGCCCTCTTGCCCCTCCAACCTCCCTCCTCCGATCACCCGGCGTTACTGATCATCTGGGGGCGGATGAGAAATGCTGGGTGACTTCATAGATGACGGAATCCGCCCAAACCACAAAGGGCGGGGTTAGCAGTCGGCGATTCAGGAAGGGAGGAAGAGAGCGATTTCTCGCCCTCTCCTCACCACGGAAGAGCCCAGGGGGGGTAATCAGAGCCCCCCCCCATGAAGAAAAGAGCTGGCGGGGGGAGTCGCTATTTCTGCCGCTCTCCTGAAGTGAGACGCCCCCGGGGGGGGGGGTGAAATCAGAGATGCCCCCTGGGTGAAGATAAGACCTGGCCCGATCCAGCGAGGAGTCAGGTGAGTTTTAATACTTTATACTTTAATACTTTCTTTTGTGTGGGGATTAAAGTCAGCTACTTGAGTCTCATGTAGCTGGGACTTAATGGTAGGAGGAGGCTGCTACATGAGACTCCCGTAGCTGGCACTAGAAGGGTTAAAACCTGTAGCAGCTGGAGGGGGTCCCTTGAAGACAGGACGGTCTATTGGCACCCACAGCCAGAAGGGCACCGTAGACCAAGGGGTGTCAAACTCATTTACACTGAGGGCCACATAAGTATTCTGCAAGCCTTCAAAGGGCCGGGTAATAACCAAAGCAAAACAAAATGCAAACACGACCATAAAAAATGTATGGTTACAGAAACAGAATTAATTTTGCCCTTCGGTAGATGCAGATGCTTAATTATTCTGCCTGTGACACTCAGCAATGCCACCTACACGCCAGTGTCAGCAGCCTTGGTGTAAGTGGGTTGGCTCAAAGGGACACTATAGAGCCAAGCTGCTGTTAGAGGGCCATCCAAAAAGGCTTAGAAGGCCGAATTCAGCCCACCGAGCCTTGAGTCTGACACCTGTGCCATAGACAAAAGCAAAAGACCCACCCACGATATAACCCACTGGTTGGAACCGCCTAGCAGTGCAAGGAAGATGGAGCCAGAATTTGACAAGCCAGTTACACCTCAACTATCCCATACACAGATGCCATTCCAGGGGAGCAAAGCTGCCCAACCAAGAGGCAGAGGAATGTCAAAAGGACTGCCTAATTTAACTGGTCCGACAGGGATTGTTGTGGAACTTAATCTACATCAACCCGACACCCTCAACAAATTCCGAACCTCTTTTGGCATATAAGGTCCATGTACATGGTGTAATGTATGCAATAATATTGCTGACACCATGTGTTGCTTTGTCCTGCATCCTGCTCCTCTTTTTTTTTTTTTTTCTATGTTCCATGTTTCCTCTGATTGCTTTGTTTTTCAATAAAACATGAATATACAATAAAAAAAAAGGCTGCCTATTCCAGCAGGGCAAAACCCTTCCCACTGCTCAGAGGTAACGAAATTTTTGTTTGTCATTTTTTCATTGCCTTCATTAAGTTTTTGGGTAAAAAAAAAGTTTTTGAAAAATTATAAAATTTCTAAGACGTCACTTTTTTTTAAATAAGAGAAATGGAAAATTTTCAAGAAACCATAGTGCATGCGAAAGCCCTATTCCATTTGATTATTACTGTACCACATACGTAGTGGTAGACAACCTTTCCTGCCCAGGAGAGCCCCCAAACTTAAAAGAGCACTTTATCACATTTAATTGCATGGGGTCCCCCCTATTCAGCAAAACCAGTCTGAGCACCAGCTTTGGGGGCTGATAGATCAGGCCCTGAAGGCTACCAGCCCGCATAGCCCTCACGGGACATGTAGGCAGGTGACTTGTCAGCCCCTCCTGCCCTGTGAACAGGTATCAAGGTCCCTTACCAGTTCACAAAGTGTTAAGAGTAAAAGCAAAAACACATACACACATTTTTTTTTACTTACTTCTGATCTGGATGTCCCGTGCCGATCACCACAGCTGCACATGCTGGGAAATGATCAGCGGGGATTGGAGTCTCCTGCCATGCACCCCTTCCGACGATCACTCCCGGCTTCTGCTTTCACCACTTCTGCCAGAAGCGGCCTTTTACACCAACGGATAACAACCGATAACAGCACTGGACCCAGGAGAGGCAAGTTTTTTTTTCTCTCATAGCCCCCCTGTCCTGCCTCAGCACCAAGAGAGAAATGCAGGGTGGGGTGGTGACTGGAAGACTGGACTTCCACTTTAATATGGCTCCCATAATGCCCCTTGAAGTAATATTTTGGAAAATTGCTTACCAGCATAGATGGTACAGAATAAAATGGTGAATCCACAGTCTCAACAGAACAGCTTGAAATTGCTGAAGATAACGACTCTGGAGTTAGCCGCTCTGTTAAGCTATTTCCTAGAAAGTTAAAAAGAAAAGTAGAAACTCAAAAATTATTCAGTGGAACTACAATTTTGACATCCGAATACAAATTTTATAAAAATCGATTTAACCCAGATTTAGGACATTTTTTTTTTTTTTTTTTTAATACCACATGTATCCTGGCGCAAAATGTGTGACCTTTCCTAGAATACAGCGTGTGTATTCTGCAGCAAATCAGCGGCTGACACATCATGCCCACCATCTAGTATTTGGGAAAGCATTTGATTGGATACTGGAAACAGATCATGTTTGGCAACTCCACCTCCAAACGGCAAGGTATAATTCCAAGGCCATGCATACCATAGTCAGCTTATAGAAGAAAACAGCAGATGAGCTTACAACTTATTTTTTATTTACAAACAAAATTAAAAACGGCAAGGTATACTGTCCACAGTCCTATACCAAGTTCAATTTATAAAAAGTAAAGCAGCAAAAGAGCTTGCAATTTATTTATTTTAAAACTTTTACCATGGAAAATTAAATTCTCCTGGTAGAAATAAAATCCAGGGGTTACAGGTTTTGTGTATCAGGGGAGACAGAATCTGTCACTCTTTAAATTTCCCATTCATGCCATTAAAATAAAAAAACAAGCCTGGCTGGATATTTCTTCATGCCGGGTATATAAGTGACTCATCCTCCTGCCAGCCAGTATATTTAACCCTTTAAATGCCAGTCACGTAAAATTTACGTGGTTGCCTCTCCGCCACTTAAGTGCCAGCCACGTAAATTTTACGTGCCTGGCATTCCCCAATCACACAAAAAAAAGTTAAAAAAAAAGTCACTTACCTGACCCCTTGTTTGGTCCGGCCGGGTCTCCTCTTCAGCCAGCGGGGCTCCGATCGCCGATCGGGGCTTCTCCGGCTGCAGGGGAGGGCCCGGAATAGGGTGCCCCCCCCCCCCGTTTCAGCAGCCGCCGGGATTGCCTGTTAAAAAAAAAAAAAAAAAAATGACAGTTACTCACCTCCGCTCCCGCTGACTCCCGCCGCCTCTCCTCTTCATGGGGGGGGGCTCCGATTACCCCCCCCGGGTCTTCTGGAGGGGGGCATAACAGCCCTCCCTCCGTCGCATCTTCCGATGGCGGCCGCCATCTTGGATTTTAGCCCCGCCCCTTCGGGGGCGGGGCTAATGACGTCACCGCCGGGTGTCATCAGGGCACCCGGCAGTTCTACTGTCAGATGCCGGTGACGGCTGGGCAGAGAAGGGGGGACGCAGGTGATCGGATGAGCTGTCACCTGCATCAGATCGCC
The DNA here is from genome assembly GCA_027917425.1 of Gastrophryne carolinensis. Taxonomy (NCBI): domain Eukaryota; kingdom Metazoa; phylum Chordata; class Amphibia; order Anura; family Microhylidae; genus Gastrophryne; species Gastrophryne carolinensis. Next base: position 299,469,780 of record CM051235.1, on the reverse strand, counting down.
GCGGGACACTGCATCTGAAGATCGGAGGTGAGTAAAGGTAAAATGTTTTTTTTTTTTTAAATAAAATTTTTAAACAACCTGTGTCTGTGTTTATTTTTTATACTGTTAACCCTTTGTGAACTGGTAAGGGGTCCATGTGACCCCTTATACCAGTTCACAGGGCTCGGGGGTCTGGCACCCCCATTACCTGCCTCCCCAAAGGCCAGGGGGGGCAGAAGAGCCCGGGCCCACATAGGCTATGTGGGCTCGTAGGCTGCAGGGTGGGGGGGCCACAAAAGCTGGCCCCCCCACTCTGTGCCTACGAGCCCCCATAGCTGGTCCCGGGCTGGTTACTTTGGGTAAGGGGGACCCCACGTCAATAATAATTCCAGAAAGATGAGCCCACTAGAACAAGCTGGGTACCCTTAGAAAGCTTAACGTGTGTACTTTCAGGGAATATATGGTTTATGGGGGATATTCCAAATGTCAAGGGTTGTTTTGGTTGAAAAATCGCAAGGTGCGCACTTTGTCTGCAGAGCTGAAATTTTCAAGTAAAATTACCGTTACGCACATGCTTTACTTTGGGGTGTTTGGCAACTCTTCCCTTGACAGTAGCTATGCATGTTGGGTATTGTTCTGTTCGGGGGATGTTGCGTTTTCAGATTAAACTTGTTTTTTCTTGTTTGTATATAGTTTTTTTAGGAAAATGTGGCTTTGATTCTGCTTTTTTATCCTTTTTTTAGGGAAACTCTTTGCAACCAAAGAATCCATTGAGGGATTACTTCCAGAAAACTATGGCCACATCAACAAGCCTGGTACAAATAGAAAGCCTGAGGTGTGTACTTCCAGAGAATATATAGTTTGTTGGGGGTATTTCAAATGTAAAGGGTTGTTTTTCTGGAAAAACTGCAAGGTGCGCATATTGCGTAGCATAGTTGTATTTTATCTGAAAATCCCCTAAAGCGCTGTTTCAGTTTGGGGGAGTCTCCTGGGCAGGAAAGGGTGTCTACCTATACATATGTGGTACCGCTGTAACCGGGAGAAATTGGGATTTCACACGCAATAAGATTTCATTGACAAACGTACATTTTTTATTACAAAAAAAACTACAATATGTAAAAAAAATTTTTTTTTTTTTTTTGCACATATTTCACCCAAAAATATTAAGAATACACCTAACAAATGACAAACAAGACATTTCATGTTAAAGCCCAGACTCTGCTGAAAAAAACAATATATCATTTTCCTGGGAAATCCCTGGAAATCCCTTCAAAAATCACATTTGAACATGGGGAGCGCAAAATAGTGCAAAATGGTCTGGCAACAGAGTGTGACAAAAACTCCAGGTAGGCTGGCACTTAAAGGGTTAAATGTATTTTTTATCACTGGGACATTTTTCGTGATAGTTTATATTATTAAAGTAGCCCCAGGTAGCCTTAGACCCATTGACAACTGCCCTTGAAAATAAATTGTGTAGTGGCCAGCTAGCGGGAGGTAAAAGTAACTAGTTGCATGCCAAAACCAAAGGGGGTGTACAGCTACAGTGGCCTATAACAAGTATGCTGCTTTTTCACTCCCCTGCAGTAGACTTGGGGACACTATTTTACCTAGCTGCATGCAGTGTATACCATACCAACAGCAGATTCTGACCACAGCAGAGTGTGCACAAGACTGAAAGCTAAGTTTTGGTGTGCAGCCTCTTGTCCAATCAGTGTGCTCGGATACGCTCAATATGCCCAAGACTCGGCTTCAGCCGAGTCAAGCTTAACAGACCCGAGTGTGCCGGTGCAACCCCTCTAACAGAGAGTGTACCCCAGCCAGCCAAGACCAATTTGGACGACAGAACAAAAGTTGGCATATACCTTTCGTTGCTGCTGGATATTTCACTGCCCTGCAGTATAATTGGGGGCTTATTCTTTAATTGAATAAAGAAACTTGAGAACTTACTCTTTAAAAAATTAACTTTATCTACCTAGTTGCTTGCCAAAACCAAAGGCTATGCATACCGTACAATGGACAGTACCTGAAGTTTGCTTTAGTTTTTTTTACTCTATTACTTGTGTGTAGTTTATCTCAAAAAATGTAAACGGCAGGAGAAGCAAGCAAGGGTGGAAGATGTGTTGGTCACGGTGGAAGAATCCTACTAAGTAGGTTAGTTCCAGAAGCAGCCACTGCACAACCACTCTGTTTAAAAGGAGGAAAAGCTTGCAACAGGCAGGCATTGGCAAGAAGCTTCTAGTTCTTTACAACAGCAAGTATAAGGATCGCTAGTGGATTGGCTGATGCAGCCTGGGTCAACTGCGATCACTTGCTTCTCTTCCTCTAAAGCACTAACTTACCTCCTGCAGTACACATTACCAAGGAGGTAGACAGCACTGTTCAGGGGCACACAAACTTAAGGGGGGGGGGGGGGGGGGCAGTGTCTGACAGGTCTGGTATATTTTCAGTGGAAAATTCTTGCTTTATACATACTACTAGGCCTGTTGCCTACTTATTTTGCAACTATTTAAAACTTATTGTTGCTATGGGGTACTTTGCATAAAGTGTTTGTGAACCACTGCGCTTAAGGGCCAACCTACTAGAGATACATCAACATGGTCCCACTACCCGACCAAGGACATTTTTCAGCTTTCCTGTCGCTCTAAAGGCGACAGGTGGCTTTGGACAAAGACAGTAAGAGGAGGAGACTCCCATCCCATGTGCTAATGCACAACTCTGGGGGGGGGGTGGTCGAAGTAGGAGGAGGAGAAAAAGGGGCAGTTGCAATCAGGATACAATGGCAGATCTAATTAAGCACCCAGTAGGCCCGAGTTCATGTCTAAGCTGTAGATATGCGATAGGTTTCCACTTTCTTTTCATTCCTTGGTATTAAAAGGGATTTAACAGTCAAAAAGCAAAAAAACTAGAGAAGCAGCATACCTCCAGTTGCTGTCTCTCCACTGTGTTGCAGCCGCCTGGCATCTGGGGGAAACAGGATGTCATTCCTTGGCTGGTCCTGCCTGCCCCTTGAAACATCCCTGGCAATTAAATCCCGAGTTCACACCCTCTAAGTGTTATGCTGCTCATGCCCACCCTTCCCCTGTGTAGCCCATCCCTCTCCTTCACGGCTGCATTCCTGCTCTTCAATGGCCGTTCAATGGCTTTGTGTGCTACTGGCAAAGGAGCTGTATGTCTCTTGGAAGAGTGTGGGGCTCCAGGCACAGTCTAGAGAGATAGATAAGATTGCCAGGGGTCAAGAGAATTTTTTGGGAGCATGCCTCTCTGCAACTGCTGTTCTCATTGAAGGGGGGACCGGCACCCTGCTGAGCAGGAAGTGTGTGGAGCACGCCACTGTGTCTCGCTGCTGTTGGCATAAGCGGAAGGAAACGGGGGACCGGCTTCCTCCTCCCCCAGTCACTGGGTGCTCGGATGTGGTTGTGCCACTTCTCTCTGAGGCTGTCAAAGGGGACCCAGTCTTCCTGGGTGAGGAGGTGATAACTTCAGATCATGCCTATATTCCCCCAGTTCCTTAGATTTCCTTTTTGAGTACTCATTGGGAAAGCAGGATTGCTTATGAACGGGGTTAAGTAAGAGGGCCTAGGGGAGATGTTGGAATGAGAGCGTATTTTAGAGAAGACAGACATTAATTGTCAGGTGGGCAGGGGAAGGCAGGTGAGGGACAGCAGTTAGCCAGGGGATTAGGTTTAAGGGACAGAAAACACCAAGTCTACCCACCTCTTTTGGCCCGCATGGAAGTGCCACTCGCAAATTCTCTACTGATGGGCTGCTTACCAATAAAGCTTGATGTTGGGGACTGCCAGACTCCCATGTTGCCTACTCACCTTATCCCAGCTCCACGGCGCATCTAAGAGCAGCGGCTCTTACGGTCGCATCCTCTCCCCTGTAGCAGTGCGCGTGCCCACACCAGGCATTTGAGAATGGCTGACATGGGCACACTCCCTGTTAGAGGGAGGTGGAGGATGCAGCAGTCAGAGCCGCTGCTCTTAAACGTGCCGTGGGACCGGGATAAGGTCTACGGCGCGATCTGGGGAGGTTTCACACAACAGGGCACCCCAATCGGTGTGCCCCCAGGGAAAGGACCAAAACGCAGGATAGTCAAAACTTTTGACTATGTTGGGTTTTGGTCCACTTTAAGGTCAAACAGGTTAGACGATGAGGAGGGCAAGTATATGCCAAGGTATTTGACGGCTTTCTTTGACGACTTGAAAAGAAAGAATCTTTGTAAGGACCTGACAGTGTCGGGTGTGGGGGGGGGTCATATTTAGGGCTTCAGATTTGTCGAAGTTCATCTTAAAGTTGGATAAGTGGCCATACTTTTTGAATTCCCTCATGAGAACAGGAAGGGAAATGGTGGGATTGGTGATGAATAGGAGGATCAACCGCATAAGCAGCTATTTTGTGCGGGTCCCTGGTAAAAGACCTGTGATGTCACATTATCTCTCCCTCTGCAAAAGCAGGGCCTGACAGACAGAGCGAATAGCAATAGGGGAAAGGGCACCCCTGTCTGCTGCAGTTTCTGGTGGGCAAGGCATCCAACATTGCCCGCTCACCTTTATTCGAGCTGTAGGAATGGTGTAAAGAGCGCCAATACCTTTTTCGTTTTGTATGATGATTCCCAGTCATATGTGCTCCAAGACTTTGCTGAGGAACAGCCAGTCCACCCTGTTGAAATCCTTCTCTGCATCCAAAGAGATGAGTTTTAGAGGGGTCTTGGAGATCTGTGCATTATAGATCACATTGATAGCTGTGGCGGGGTTATCTCATACCTCCCTGTTCATGACTAATCCAATTTGATCATTATGAATCAACTTGGGGACTAAAGAGGCAAGCTTATTGAGAAGGGTAATGGGTCTAAAACTTGCAGGATAAAGGGTCCTTCCCTTCCTGGTGTAATACCAAAATGTGGGCTTCCAGGTCTATAACAGAGAAGTGTCAGTGGTTACTTTGATAAGCCAGTGAGTTCTAGGCATTAAGAAGATGGGGTGACAGTATCTGGAGTAGGGATTTTAATATTTAATGGTGAATCCATCAGTGCCAGGGGCCTTTCCTGTGGGGGATTGTTTGACTGCAAGCTGTAGCTCTAGTGGGCCTATTGGGGCATCAATGACCCATGGATCCTCTTGGGATCCTTTGGGCATACCTGAATTGGAGATATAATTAGATATTTGGTCAGTCTGGAAAGAAGAGTTCAGGGCACCCTGAGGTTTCATGTTGTATAGTTTGAAGAAAAGTTCCTAAAGGAGTTAGCCATTTTGTCTGGGGTGGCGTTTTTCCCCTCCAATATCCAATATTTCCGCTATGTAATTCATAGATTTAAATCTCTTAGTGATTATTTGGCTTCGCTTAGAAGGGAAAAGTTCAGAGCCTCTCTTAGTTGGGTTAATTCCGCTAGTGAATCTATAGCTAGAGACTGTTTATGTGAATGTTCCAGATATTTAATTTTGTCAGAGAGATTAGATATGTAGGATATCCTCTTGCTCTTAATTCTGGAGGCCTGCTTAAGCAGCATGCCCCTAATGACAAATATGAGCTTCCTACAACAAGGCAACAGAATCAGTGAGTAAAGACTCATTCATTCTCCATGTCATGCTGGGATTATGCCTGTTTAACAGTAGGATATCTACGATGACTGGTGCTTGATCCAAGAAAGCAATTGGTAAAATTTGACATTGTGTGACAAGGGGAGTCATTTTGTGGGAGACTAGAAGAACATCTATCCTTGAATACGATTTATGAACATTAGAAGAGAACATATAGACTCTGCCCTTTGGGTTCAATATTCACCACACATCTACTAGCTGGAGATTGAGGAGTTCCTTTTCGATTGCCTTAAGGGCTGCATACGGGAGGCTGGATTTGGCTGAGAAAGTGTCTAGTAATGGGTCTCCACCTATAATTATTTCTCCGTCTGTGAAAGATTCAAGCATGTTTAGTGCTTTTGTGATGAATTTGACCTGGCCCTGATTTGGAGCATACATGTAGGCTAGAGTATGTTTTCTGAAGGAGTGTCCCTTTAACCAATATCATCCGCCCTGCTTCAACTCCCCATGTTTAACTAGGAACGGGACGTCTTGAAATCAGGATAGCTACCCCCTTCAACTTAGATTCACCCGAGCAGCTAGTGAATGAAGTTAGGAGATACTTGTTGCTGAGATGAGTTTAAAGTGGGGGGGCAGCCCCACTAACAAAAAAGGGGGGAGAAAAAAAAAGATGGGTAATGAGCTTGATTATCTTCAGCTTTCCATGGTCCCTCCCCTCTGAAGTAAGGCACATAAACATCTATAAGTACACATCCCACACCTACAGACAGGATGTGCCAATTGGGGGGGGGGGGGGGGGGGCGATTAACAGAGGTTTAGGAGAGAGTGTGTGAGAGGGGTGGAGGCACTTGGGGGAAGGGGGGCGAGGGGCCAATATTCACTAGCATTGGGCAGTGGCATTTGAAAAGTATGTAGAATGGATTATCCTTGATGTTTTGGGATTTATTCCAGGCGATGTTGGAGTGCCATGAGGTAGGTTTAGGAGGTGCAGTTGAAATATGGGGATGGAATTCCCAAGGGAAGAGATGGCATGACAAGCTTATCGGTTAAGAGGGAGAGAGGGAGTAGGCGGTTCTTCTCTCCCTGGGTCTAACAATGGACTCATCTGTTGCGTCATCCCCCTCTGATGCCTCGCTGTGGGAGCGCGTTAGGGATTGGAATTGCATCTGCATCTAAAAATAGAAGAGTTCAGGCAGTTGGGCAGGCATCTTCAAGGTAAAGGACACTCTAATCCTAATATGGTTACTCCTCCCTCTGTTTTCAAGGTAGTTTTGACTCAAAAACAAAATCAGATATAAAAGAGTGGTGTTGTCATTTTTCATTCTAATGCAGTGAGGTGCCTGTCAAAGGAGCTGTTCGAAGACGTTCGGAGCGGGACCTAATATCCTCCTGGCTTTCGGTGGTGTTGTCAGGGGAGGACGGATCAAAGGGGGGGTACCTGGAGAGCCCCATATGGCTCGGGACCCTCCTGGAGGGGTCCCTCCCCCATGCTGGTGCATCTTGTCTTCGCCAGGGATGTCTGAGTGGGATGCTCACTGTCTCGGCGCAGCAGCACCTTTCCTGTGTGTTCCGGGAGCTGCTGCTGCTTCACTTCGCTGGCTTCCTTCTGCTGGCCGACACCTTCTTGAAGGATGGGCGTCCTCCGCTTTTCCCCCCTAACCAAGTAGGTGGAGATAGCTGGCTGCTGTGGGGATGTGGGGTTGGTGCGCCACTTCCTCCCTCTGGCCATGTCAAGTTTTTGACTCTAGGGATCAAAGGTTTCCACTTTAGGGTGATCTCAGGAGCTCCTAAACAGTGCATCTCACACTGCAATTGGCAAGCAGTTTGAATGTTTAAATGAATTAGGAATTCAGAGTACTGGCTTTTGCAGAGAATGTTCTATCGCTGTTGGAAATTTGTAAGAGGTGGCTATCCTAATTATTCTTAAAATTATCATAGTATTTGGATTCACTATAAATAATGACAAATCAGAAATGCTCGCCCATTAGATAATTAGATATGTAAGTGCTGGGACGCTGCTTTCCTATTTAAATGGATTCAAAATGCCCTTAAAGTCCCTGTCCATGAAAACACTAACTTGGCCCCACCTTTACCCCCTTGGGGTAGTAAATAAAAGGCCATTTCAAAGTATGTAAATACCTCATGTACTCTGGTTTGCGGCTGAGCTGGGAAGGGCCTGTCATGGTGCAGATTTATGAGTCTTGAGCATGTTGTGGTCAGACAGCTGTCAGAGCACTTTGGCTTGCCATGCTCACTTACACTGAAAGCACCAAGGGACAGATTGGCTGTAGGATCAATTTTTGTGAGAAATAAAACTAAAGAAATTGGTTTAAGGTGCGCACTCCAAAATCAAGCAATAAAGTTTTACTCAAATGTTTAGAAAACAATTCATTTATTTTACACATAAAAAAATCATGAGTGTGTGATATGAGGGTTATGGATGTGGAAGAATTATATAGGCAAACGTGATGCTTTGTAATATTGACAATCAGGAATTCAGGAATGTGCTCTCCCCGGCAACATACATCTTTTGTTTTGCGCTGTTTGCTTTGTATATTATGATAAATGCAGCTGCTATTTTGAAAAGATGGAGTCCGACGGCTGCGGCCCCGTGCGCGTGTGTGTTGACAGGCTGCAGCGGGCTGTGTTTACAGCGTGCGTTCCAGGGTGGTAGACACGCACGCCGGGACCGAGGCTGGGCGGGCAGCGTGCTCGTGATGACGCGGCGGTCTGACCGCGTCACCGGGGATCACGTGATGCTAGGGGCGTGATGCACCAGGTGTTTAAATGAGCGTGGTTTATGGTGGGTAGAATAGCGTACCTTTGACAAAGAGCCATGGAGGCTCGAAACGGCCGTCAGGTGTGAGGAATGGATGCGGTTTGCCGAGTGCGCGTTTGATGCTGAGAAACATGGAGGTTTGATTATTGTGTTGGTTATATTGGATTTTGTTTGTTACATGTTGTTATGCTGCTATGCTCCTTAAATGTAATGTATTGTATATGAAGGGCTGCGCTGTGATTATATGACTAGGACATTAGGAGGCCATGGAGGTGTGTGCAACAAGTATGTTTTGATAATATCATTTCATGTCATTGATTTAATTGTTGTGATTTAATGCTATGCCTGCTAAGCACTATGCACTTTAATATTGGCCTTGATTCATCTTGGTTATCAGCTAGGTTAAACATTTAGTTATCATGATATCCAGCGCTTCCCTGGGAATACATCACTTTGATACAGAGGATTTAATTGATGTATATATTTTTGCTATATATGTGTTTTTTGTGATTTTTTATGTGTAAAATAAATGAATTGTTTTCTAAACATTTGAGTAAAACTTTATTGCTTGATTTTGGAGTGCGCACCTTAAACCAATTTCTTTAGTGTACAAGAAAAGGGCTTATTTTGGACAGCCTCTTTTTTTAAGGTTGCAGCACCTTTTGAACCTTAGGGGTGTTTTTTTATGAATGGTGTGCACCTACAGACAGGATGTGCCAATTGGGGGGGGGGGGGGGCGATTAACAGAGGTTTAGGAGAGAGTGTGTGAGAGGGGTGGAGGCACTTGGGGGAAGGGGGGCGAGGGGCCAATATTCACTAGCATTGGGCAGTGGCATTTGAAAAGTATGTAGAATGGATTATCCTTGATGTTTTGGGATTTATTCCAGGCGATGTTGGAGTGCCATGAGGTAGGTTTATGAACTGGAGCAGTTGAAATATGGGGATGGAATTCCCAAGGGAAGAGATGGCATGACAAGCTTATCGGTTAAGAGGGAGAGAGGGAGTAGGCGGTTCTTCTCTCCCTGGGTCTAACAATGGACTCATCTGTTGCGTCATCCCCCTCTGATGCCTCGCTGTGGGAGCGCGTTAGGGATTGGAATTGCATCTGCATCTAAAAATAGAAGAGTTCAGGCAGTTGGGCAGGCATCTTCAAGGTAAAGGACACTCTAATCCTAATATGGTTACTCCTCCCTCTGTTTTCAAGGTAGTTTTGACTCAAAAACAAAATCAGATATAAAAGAGTGGTGTTGTCATTTTTCATTCTAATGCAGTGAGGTGCCTGTCAAAGGAGCTGTTCGAAGACGTTCGGAGCGGGACCTAATATCCTCCTGGCTTTCGGTGGTGTTGTCAGGGGAGGACGGATCAAAGGGGGGGTACCTGGAGAGCCCCATATGGCTCGGGACCCTCCTGGAGGGGTCCCTCCCCCATGCTGGTGCATCTTGTCTTCGCCAGGGATGTCTGAGTGGGATGCTCACTGTCTCGGCGCAGCAGCACCTTTCCTGTGTGTTCCGGGAGCTGCTGCTGCTTCACTTCGCTGGCTTCCTTCTGCTGGCCGACACCTTCTTGAAGGATGGGCGTCCTCCGCTTTTCCCCCCTAACCAAGTAGGTGGAGATAGCTGGCTGCTGTGGGGATGTGGGGTTGGTGCGCCACTTCCTCCCTCTGGCCATGTCAAGTTTTTGACTCTAGGGATCAAAGGTTTCCACTTTAGGGTGATCTCAGGAGCTCCTAAACAGTGCATCTCACACTGCAATTGGCAAGCAGTTTGAATGTTTAAATGAATTAGGAATTCAGAGTACTGGCTTTTGCAGAGAATGTTCTATCGCTGTTGGAAATTTGTAAGAGGTGGCTATCCTAATTATTCTTAAAATTATCATAGTATTTGGATTCACTATAAATAATGACAAATCAGAAATGCTCGCCCATTAGATAATTAGATATGTAAGTGCTGGGACGCTGCTTTCCTATTTAAATGGATTCAAAATGCCCTTAAAGTCCCTGTCCATGAAAACACTAACTTGGCCCCACCTTTACCCCCTTGGGGTAGTAAATAAAAGGCCATTTCAAAGTATGTAAATACCTCATGTACTCTGGTTTGCGGCTGAGCTGGGAAGGGCCTGTCATGGTGCAGATTTATGAGTCTTGAGCATGTTGTGGTCAGACAGCTGTCAGAGCACTTTGGCTTGCCATGCTCACTTACACTGAAAGCACCAAGGGACAGATTGGCTGTAGGATCAATTTTTGTGAGAAATAAAACTAAAGAAATTGGTTTAAGGTGCGCACTCCAAAATCAAGCAATAAAGTTTTACTCAAATGTTTAGAAAACAATTCATTTATTTTACACATAAAAAAATCATGAGTGTGTGATATGAGGGTTATGGATGTGGAAGAATTATATAGGCAAACGTGATGCTTTGTAATATTGACAATCAGGAATTCAGGAATGTGCTCTCCCCGGCAACATACATCTTTTGTTTTGCGCTGTTTGCTTTGTATATTATGATAAATGCAGCTGCTATTTTGAAAAGATGGAGTCCGACGGCTGCGGCCCCGTGCGCGTGTGTGTTGACAGGCTGCAGCGGGCTGTGTTTACAGCGTGCGTTCCAGGGTGGTAGACACGCACGCCGGGACCGAGGCTGGGCGGGCAGCGTGCTCGTGATGACGCGGCGGTCTGACCGCGTCACCGGGGATCACGTGATGCTAGGGGCGTGATGCACCAGGTGTTTAAATGAGCGTGGTTTATGGTGGGTAGAATAGCGTACCTTTGACAAAGAGCCATGGAGGCTCGAAACGGCCGTCAGGTGTGAGGAATGGATGCGGTTTGCCGAGTGCGCGTTTGATGCTGAGAAACATGGAGGTTTGATTATTGTGTTGGTTATATTGGATTTTGTTTGTTACATGTTGTTATGCTGCTATGCTCCTTAAATGTAATGTATTGTATATGAAGGGCTGCGCTGTGATTATATGACTAGGACATTAGGAGGCCATGGAGGTGTGTGCAACAAGTATGTTTTGATAATATCATTTCATGTCATTGATTTAATTGTTGTGATTTAATGCTATGCCTGCTAAGCACTATGCACTTTAATATTGGCCTTGATTCATCTTGGTTATCAGCTAGGTTAAACATTTAGTTATCATGATATCCAGCGCTTCCCTGGGAATACATCACTTTGATACAGAGGATTTAATTGATGTATATATTTTTGCTATATATGTGTTTTTTGTGATTTTTTATGTGTAAAATAAATGAATTGTTTTCTAAACATTTGAGTAAAACTTTATTGCTTGATTTTGGAGTGCGCACCTTAAACCAATTTCTTTAGTGTACAAGAAAAGGGCTTATTTTGGACAGCCTCTTTTTTTAAGGTTGCAGCACCTTTTGAACCTTAGGGGTGTTTTTTTATGAATGGTGTGCTGAACCAGTATGGATTAACTATCTTTGGTTGTGAGAAATAAAACTGAAATATAGGGCAAACTTTGGAGCCCTTCTACTGCTTCTACCCTGCACTGCAAGAAATGGAGGAAAATCACATGGGAAATGCATCAAGTCAGCTGTCTGCTGGCTAATTATTACCTTTGGGTTTAGAGCCCCTTTAAATTGACCATTTTCAACATTACCAGCACCCTGCGCTGCTCACCCCCCCCCCCCCCCCGACATTCAAATCGGCTGGTTTGGGAGCATGCACAAGACAGGAGATGCAGCAGCGCGCTCATTGAGAGCTGTTAGCCGTAGGATGTAAACCTGACAAAGGTCTCTTATTGGCCAGGAAACCATGTACGGGGGAACACAAAAGAGGTGAGTTGTTCAGGCTTTCTGGGGGTTTCACACAACGGGGCATCTCAATAGGGGAATGGAACAAAACCCAGGAAAGTCAAATTTTAAACTGCACTCTGCCAGCTTCAGCTCTGCTGGTGGAGAACAGGACAAGTGACCTCCACCGGCCAATGATGCAGCCGCATTTTGCTGGGGCAGAGTCGTCTCGGGTAAATTCTAAGGAGGTTTGTAGTGGGTTGTCACTTCAGGTATGGGATATATACTATAAGAAGCCATCCCTTTTCTCAGCACACACTCCACCTGCCCCTAGTAACTGTGCAGGTATTCATAAAGATATTAAAAGAGGAAAAATCCCTAGAGTTTAAAAGACTCCAATGCCAGTCACTGGCCTTCCACTGTGAGAAACACCACTCACAAAACACACCTTTTTCCCAGCTTCCATGGCGATATAAATAGCTGCGGCCACATTCTCAGCTGGGCAGCCAGGGATGTTGCTGCTCCAGCTCCCCATTGCCGAACTCAGCAAACCAAACCAGCCAAGCAAAAACACTGATTGGACGAGAGCCCATTCAAGCGCCATTTTGACAGGCGAACAGAGTCAGCCAAGAAAACTGCGCTCATTGGACAGGAAGCTCAGGCATGCACCATGGGAAAGGTACGTTTTGACAGGCAAACTGGGGGTTTCACATAGCGGGGCACCCAAGTCGGATGCCACGGGGGAAAGAAACTAAACTCCAGATAGTGAAAATCCTGGATTGTGTTCTGCTCAAAACACACAAAGCTGAAAGGAACAATACATGGAAAATGTGTTGTAAGATTATGAAAAAGAAAATTGGAAACTGAAAAATCCTGCAGCAGAGGTAACATGAAAGAAAAACTGTAAAAATACTACATGAGCAAGAAAAACAGAATGTAAAACACAAAAATCAGAACCTGAATTAAACCAAACTAAAAAATGAAATTATAGGGAGTACGATTTGAACTCAAGCTGCGTCATAGACCAGCACACACAGCTATATCACTTACTGAAACCAAAAATACAACTCTGTGAAGTACTCCAGTAGTAGTAATAACATGTGGGTAATCCTCCGCCTCCGGCGCCGTGCACTGCAGACATGTAGAAAACAAGCTCCTCCCGGCCCTACATACACCGAGGGACCTCCCACAAATCCCCAGCATTGAAAAGCAGTGAGAAAGAGAGGCCAGGAGAAACAACCACCCAAAACTGGCAAAAATATCAAAGATAACAATCACCAACAGGGGATCCAGAACAAGGTGAAAACAGGGTGGGGTGGAGCAGGACGTGCTGTCTGCATATAATACCAACTCTACAGGTGAGTACTTCACAGAGTTGTATTATTCTAAGCATACAGCACGTCCTGCTCCAGTAGTAGTAATAACATGTGGGACATCCAATAGCAGTGTCCATAAAGAAGGGTGGGATCCCCAACAGAAGGCAACAGCAAGCAGTCTAAACTACTGCCGCCTGCAAAACCTTGCGGCCAAACACAGCGTCAGCTGAGGCCCTAACATCAACCTTGTAAAGGTATGTACAGAAGACCAAGTAGCGGCCTTGCAAACTTTCTCCACAGAGGCCTGGTGCTGAAAAGCCCAAGAAGCCCCAAAAGCTCTAGCAGAATGAGCAGTAAGACGAAAGGGGGGAGTCTTCCCCTCAGCAGTATAGGCTTGAACAACAGCCTGACGAATCCATTTACTGATGGTAGACTTGGCGGCAGCCAAACCCTTCCTAGGCCCATGAGGCACAACGAAGAGAGCATCCATCTTTCTAAAGGCCCGAGTGGTAACCAGGTAAGACTTGACACACCTGACCACATCCAAGGAATGCAAAACCCTTTCCTTAGGGTTACTAGGATTAGGGGACAAGGAAGGAAGTACAATATCTTGATTCAAATAAAATGCAGACACAACCTTAGGCAGGAAGTCTGGCTTGAAGCGAAACACCACCTTATCCCGGTGTCTCTCAAAGTAGGGAGGCTGAATGGACAAGGCAGCCAACTCAGACACCCGTCAAACCGAAGTGATGGCTACCAGGAAGACAACCTTGAGCGTGAGCACAGCGAGAGCGGCCTCATGAATAGGCTCAAAGGGAGCCCCCTTCAGGGCCGAAAAAACCAAGTTCAGATCCCAAACAGGAACCATAGGTTTCCGAGGAGGGCGCACATGAGTGACCCCCTGAAAGAAGGTCTTGATAAGAGAGTGCTAGGCAAAGGTCTTCTGAAAGAAGATAGACAGGGCCGAAACCTGGCTCTTCAAGGTACTAAGCTTAAGACCTAAGTCTAGACCATGTTGTAAAAACTCCAGCACCCTGGAGACTAAGAATTCCCGGCAGGGAAGAGACCTGGATTCACACCAGTCAATGTAAGCACACCATACTCTATAATAGATAGCAGCCGAAGTCTTCTTCCTGGCTTGAACCATAGTAGCCACAACAGATGCAGACAAATCCTTTTCCATTAAGATGGAAGTTTCAACAGCCAAGCCGTTAAAGCCAGCGTTAGTAAATTGGGATGGCGTAGAGACCCTTGAGTCAGAAGGTCTGGCAACCTTGGCAGATCGTACTGATCTACTGCCATTTGAACCACATCTGCGAACCACACTCTTCTTGGCCACCTTGGGGCCACCAGAATCGCGGGTACCCCTTCCAGAGCGATCTTGCGCAGCACTCTGCCCAGAAGGGGAATTGGTGAAAACACATACAGGAGCCGAAACTCCTTCCCAGACATTGACAGGGCATCCGTGGCCAGAGCCAGAGGATCCTGAGACAGGGATACAAAGCTCGGTAGCTTGTGACTGTGACATGACGCAAAGAGATCCACGTCTGGCACACCCCAACGGTGACACAGGGACTGAAATACCCTGTCGCAGAGGGACCATTCCCCCTGACGGGACGACCCCCTGCTCAGAGCATCTGCTAGCAGATTCTCCATCCCCGGAATGTAGACAGCCGATATGTATTGTACATTGGTCTCTGCCCAAGTTAGAATCAGAGACACCTCCTGGAGAGCACCCTTGCTCCGGGTTCCTCCCTGATGATTGATGTAGGCAACCGCCGTCCTGTTGTCTGAGCGTACCTGAACCGCCAGACCCTGCAGGTGCTGGGTCAATCGTTCCAGCACCAATCGGACCGCCCTGAGTTCCAGGACATTGATAGGAAGATGGGCCTCCTGAGGGACTTCCAGAATCCCCCCCAGCCTGAAAGACATCCGTTGTGACCGTCTCCCAAGAGGGAGCAAGGAAGGACCTGCCCCTTGTCAAGTTACTGTGATCCAACCACCACGCAAGGGATTGCCTGACCGAGGGGGGAATCACCCAGCTGTCGTCCAAAGATGCTGGGTCCTTGTTCCATACTGACAGAAGGTGAAGCTGCAGAGTTCTCAGATGAAACTGGGCAAAGGGCACCGCCTCAAAGCTTGCCACCATCGAGCCCACCAACTGCATTCCCTGCCGGATGGAGGGATGAGGGTTCGCAAGCAGGGATCTCGCATGGGTTGTCAGAGCTTCCACCTTCTGCGGAGGAAGGAATATCCTTGACTGAACAGAGTCCAGAATCATCCCCAGAAACGGGGTCACTGAGGAGGGGGACAGAGAGGACTTTGGGTAATTGATCACCCAGCCGAAGGACTCCAGGGTGGACACCACCAACCGAGTGTCCAGCTCTGCTTGCCGCAGAGACCGAGAGGTGATGAGTATATCGTCCAGGTAGGGCAACACGCGAATGCCCTTTAGTCTTAAGAGAGACATCACCCCTGCCAGCACCTTGGTGAACACCCTGGGAGCCGATGTAAGGCCGAATGGCAGGGCCACGAACTGATAATGCTGATCCAACAGTGCAAATCTGAGGAACCTTTGGTGCCCTGGGAACACCGGAACGTGCAGGTGTCATGAAGTCCCCTGGCTGAGCGCAGAGTTTCCATACGAAAATGCCTGCTGACAAATTTGTTTAGGATTTTCAAATCCAGAATGGGTCTGACTGACCCGTCCTTTTTGGGCACCGTGAACAGGTTGGAATAAAACCCCATGCCCCTGTCTCTTAAGGGGACCTCGCAGATGACCCCGAGCTCCAGAAGGTCCTGCACAGCCAGCATCAGGACTCAAGCTGAGGCAGGATCCTGTGGGATCCGAGACCCAACGAACCTGGTAGGGGGTAGTACAGCAAACTCTATCTTGTAACCGGAGGACACTACCTCCTGAATCCACCGGTCTGGGACAAGGCGTCTCCAGACATGCTCGAAGTGCTGTAGACGTCCCCCCACCCCACCCTGACGGGCGAGGGCGCCCCTTCATGCTTGGGGGGGGCTTTGGGCTTGGGCCCCCAGGAGGAGCCAGGACGGCGTCCTCTGTTCTTGTTCCAGGACTCTGCGCGAGACCCAGCGAAGGACACCCCTCTACCCTGCTTGGCCCCATGGTAGGGGATCGAATGGGAGCTTGGACCACGAAAGGGCCGAATCTGACGCTTGCGCTGGGGCAACTTGCCACCCTTGGCAAAGATATCTAACCTTTCTCCAAACAGGCGCAACCCTTTAAATGGAAGCCCCGTAAAGGCCTTCTTGGCTACGTTGTCAGCAGCCCACTGGCGTAACCAGATCTTGCGGCGTATGGCCACCACCAGAGCAGAAGATCTAGCGCTCAGCTTAATAGCATCGTCCGATGCAGATAGGATATAATTCAAAGGTCTCACAGGTGGCCAGAGCGTTGGCGGCCTCAGAGGGAAAGTCATCCGCCCCTTCCAGGGCAGTCTTAACCACCGTCCTGAGTGCCACCGCCATGATGGCTAAGGCGCAAACCGGGCGGAGCGACGCTTCCCCAAATGCAAAGGCATGACATGCCAATTGATCAACTCGCCGATCCTCTAAATCCCGCAGCGTAGTAGTGTCAGGGGAGTGCATAATAGAGGTGTTGGACAGACTCAGAATCGGGGCATCGACCTCGGGCAGCGATGTCCAACACTTAACCAGATCGGCAGGAAATGGATACTTCTTATCCACAGCTTTAGGAATCCCCTGGAGTTTGCTGGGATGTTCCCATTCTTTCAGCACTAGGTTATTAAAGTGAGTTTGTTCGGGAAACTCCAACCGCACCCTAGCGGTATGAAACAGATCACCCCTTTGCCGAGGGGCCGCGGGAGGGGGAGAGAGGGATAACACATCAAAGATCTGAGACAGCAGTCTGTCAATGTCGTCCTGGGACCAAAGATCAGAACCAGACTCCTCCTGACTCCTGGACTCGTCCTCGTAGGATCCTGAGTCAGAGAGCAGTTCCCCTTCCTCTGATGGGGACTGAGCATAGGAAAGCAGTAAATCATCAGATTCTACAGGGAGAATAGTAGCTTCAGGATTCAAATGACGCCTCTTGGCAGTAGCCTTGCGCGCCAAGGAGCCAGCGATGAAGCTTTCCACACTAGCCAATCTAGAGGCCAAATCAGCGTGAGAATCTCCACTAATATTGGGGGTTAGGCTCAAGCTTGGGGGAGTAGGGGAAGGCGAGGTGCGGGCCAAGCCTCGGAAGAGGTGGGGAGGCCGGCTAGCGCCTGTTGGGCACAAGGTACGCAGACCCGTGCATTGTCACCGCTGCTAGGTAAAACCCCACAAGCTGCACACAGACGGGCTTGTCCCGGGGGGCCCCCGTTCGCAATATCCTGGGATGCCCCCATATGGTGATTATTAATTTCAATATGCCAGTAGGGATTGACGCTTTAAGCAACCCTGGATGCCCCAATAACCCGCTGGGAAGTGAGAGTAATTTCTGAAAAATGGTCTGGACCGGGCGCTACGTCGGGCCGGGAGAAGCCACCGAAGGACCGCTGTCTGAAAGACACAAGGGGAACAGGGATGTCAGAGCCGAGCGCGAAGAAGCAAACTAGGGAAAAGATCGCCCATGAGGGCACTTACAGGTCTGCGAGGGGAGGACCGTCTTCACCACGCGCATGCGAGAAGGAAATGGTGCCCAGCGAACCTCGAAGGGCGGGCCAGAGCGGGCGATGACGCGGAACGCGCCAGACCGAACCACGCCCCCCCCCGGAGAGCGCGAAGCTAGAAGGAGCGCAGCCAATCAGAAGAGAATAGTAGATACGTCAGCAACACTTCAGAGAAGTAGTCTGACAGAGAGAATAAGGAGATAGAAAACGCCGTAGCTTCCCCGAACGGTGCTGCCGTATGCGCCATAGAGCACAGTAAAACGCTGCGGTCAGTTGAAAAAGTAAAAAGTGAAACGCGCTCTGACACCCGGTAGTGGTAAAGCCATCTATAGTGTAATAAAGGCAAGGATAGGCCATCAAACACATAACCCCCCCCCTCTTTTTCCTCCCTCTAACGGGGGAATCTGGGGAGGAAGGTGACCCGAATAGAGGGTTCACCGTTAGATGGGACATGGGGCACTGGTGCGGGAGGGGCATCCACTGAAGGCTCACCATTCGCCTTAACCGCCTACCCTATGGAGGGGGATTGCGGTGGAGACTAGCTCCGTAAGCACACTAGGTGCTGCCTACCTTCACCCGACCGACGCAGCCCAGACTGGGAGGCATTAATTCACAATGAGGACGGGTGGAAATAGTCCCGCAGGGCCTCGGGCTGTCAAGCCCCGCTCGCCTGCGAGAGCGTGATACTTCATGTCTTCGCAGTTCCAGCACTGCAGAGAAATCTGGGGATTTGTGGGAGGTCCCTCAGTATATGTAGGGCCGGGAGGAGCTTGTTTTCTACATGTCTGCAGTGCACGGCGCCGGAGGCGGAGGATTACCCACATGTTATTACTACTACTGGAGCAGGATGTGCTGTATGCTTAGAATATTACTGTTTCAGCTAAATAGCCTTCTAAAGACAAGTCACTGTTTCAATGTCTCTCTCTATGCTGGACGACTACCTAGCATTGAATAGATGACGTCTCACTATGAACTCTCTACTATCAAAATAAATCAACAGTCTCCTCCCGATGCTGGACAGCTGCCTAGTACCGAATGCCTCCCTATGTTCTCACTACTATCAACATAAACCAACACAGCCAGTGGACTTCCTCTGTCCTATTCCCTCTACTAAGCTGTACCACACATCTCCAAACGCAGCACTGGGGACACGTTCTCCCCTGACAAGCAGTTGGTTTGCTCCAAGATGATGCTCCCCATCACCCAGCCGACATTTACAGCAGCTGCCACTCCACAGCTGCACAACAGACACATACTTTTATCCACATATTTACTGATTACTCCATTTACCTACATTCAAAGTACCATTTAGTTCTAATTTCCCAGCAAATAAAATCACAATAGTGCTCCTTGAGTGCCTGATGGCTCTGGTGCCAGGGGGAATATTGAAAAAAAAAAAAAAAATGTGTGTACTGTAAAGATGACAGGTGCCCACAGAGAAGGCTCTGACTGCCGCCTCTGGCATCCCTGGTCTATAATATAACAACATAGCATTTTCAGAGGATTTTATATAAAATATTTGTCCTTTAGTTACGTTACAGGACATATACAACTCCTTCTCCAAGAATATATGTATGTCAAATCAGATTTCGTCATCATGTAAAATGTGTTTTTTTATTTTTTGGGGGGGGGGGGGGGGGAGTTCTTGAGGTAACTGTTTTTTATTGTTTGGACATGGCTGGGGACCAGGAGGATTTTCCCTAATGTATATCGAATTATATGCAACCACAGTATAAACTTAAATATATGCCTTCATACACTGACCTCGATGCAATAGAACGTCAATTTTTGTTTACATTTCCTGTGATTCAGCAACAATTTTTTTTATTTTACTTATTTTGATCTTTTAACCCTTTCAGTGCCCAAGCACGTAGATTCTACGTGCTTGCTTCCATTCCACTTAAGTGCCAAGCACGTAGAATCTACGTGCCTGACTTTCCCCCCTGCTAGTAAAAAAAATAAAAATCAAAAATACTCACCTGACCCCTCGTTAAATCTGGCCGGGTCTCCCCTTTAATTTGGTGCCATCCGTTTTTTACAGTTAGCAGCTGCTAACTGTAAAAAAAATAAATAAATAAATAAAATGACATTTACTTACCTGAGGCCACGCTGTCTCCCGATGGGTGTCCTCTTCACTGGGGGGGCCTCCGATCGCCCCCCCAGCCTCTTCCGTGGCGAGGAGAGGGCATAAATTGCCCTCCCCCCCCCCACACTTCCTGGAACGGGTCTGCTAGCCATCGTTGTGATGTCACCAGCAGCCCTCCTAATGCCGGCACCCGAGACAGAGAATCATTCTGCTCGGGTGCCTGGAGGAGAGCAGCTGAGATCGCCCCCCCCCCCCCCTTCAAACACACAAGCAGACTAACAGCTGTCATCACAGATCGCCGGGGGACACAGGATTGGAGGTGAGTAAAGTGGGGGAAAAAAAAAAAAAAAAAAAGATAATTTTTTTTTTCTTTTGTGTCTGTGTCTTTTTATTTAACATTTAACCCCTTGTGAACTGGTAAAGGGTCCATGAGACCCCTTATACCAGTTCACAAGGCTGGGGGATGGCAAGTCACCCGCTTGCCGCAGCGGGTGACTTGCCATTAACCCCCAGCACCCCTATTACCTGCCTCCCCCAAGCCCCCATAGCTGGTCCCGGGCTGGTAATGCTGGGTAAGGGGGACCCCATTTCAATTTTTGGGGGATTTTTAAGGGTTTTTAACCCTTAAAATTCCCCAAAAAATTGGGTCCCCCCCGGGAGGGGGGACTTATGTCATTTTTTTTTTTAAATAAACCCCTTATGTTTATAGTGTGGATAGTAGTAGTATATTTTTTGTAAATGTTATAAAGTGCTATTTTCAGTTTGGGGGGTCTCCTGGGCAAGCATGGGGGGGCTACCGATACATATGTGGTACCGTTGTAATCGGGAGAAATTGGGCTTTCACACACAATATGTTTTTCTCTAATAAAGTAAATGTTTTATTTAAAATAAAGGACACAATTGTCTAAAAAATATTTATTTATTTTTACACAAAAATATTAAAAAAAACTGTAGAAAAATGACAAATAAGACATTTCATGTTCAAGCCTAAACTCTGCTACAAAATATATATCTATAATTTTCCTGAAAATTCCGGCAAAAATCACGGTTAAACATGGCGCAGAATGGGGAAAAATGACCTGTCAACAGAGGGTGACAAAACTTCAAGTAGGTTGGCAATTAAAAGGGTTAAAAGGGTTAATATTACCTATGCATGTTGGGTATTCTGCTCGGGGGACCTTGCTCTTTCAGATTTAGCTTGTTTCTTGTTTGCATATTTATATTTTAGGAAAACATGTTATTTATTCAGTTTTTTTATTCATTTTTTTTTTTTAGGGAAACCCTGTGCAACCTAAGAATTCTTTGAGGGATTACTTCCAGAAAGGTGAGCCTACTACAACAAGCTGGGTACTCTTAGAAAGCTTAACATGTATACTTTCAGGGAATATATGGTTTATAGGGGATATTCCAAATGTAAAGGGTTGTTTTGGTTGAAAAATTGCAAGGTGCGCATTATGTCTGCAGAGCAGAAATTTTCAAGTAAAATTACTGTTATGCGCATGCTTTACTTTGGGGTGTTTGCCAACTCTTCCCTTGACAGTAGCTATGCATGTTGGGTATCGTTCTGTTCGGCATGTTGCTTTTTGAGATTTTACTTGTTTTTTCTTGTTTGCATATAGTTTTTTTTTTTTTTTTTTTTTTTTTTTTTTAGGAAAATTTGGCTTGATTCTTCCTTTTTATTCTTTTTTAGGGAAACTTTGTGCAACCAAAGAATACATTGAGGGATTACTTCCAGAAAACTAAGCCCACATAAACAAGCTTGGTACGCCTACAAAGCTTGAGGTGTGTACTTCCAGAGAATAGATTTTTTTTTTTTTTTTGCACATTTCACCAAAAAGTATTGAGAATACACCTAAAAAATGACAAACAAGAGATTTCATGTTGAAGCCCAGACTCTTGAAAAAAAACATATAATTTTCCTGGGAAATCCCTGGAAATCCTTTCAAAAATGTGTGTAGCGCAAAATAGTGAAACATGGTCTGGCAACAGAGGGCGACAAAAGCTGCAGGTAGGCTGGCAGCGAAAAAGTTATCGAAAAAGCATAGAAAATGGTGTGAGAGATTTAGTTGTGTTTTAAAAATTTTTGTTACCAGTATTCGGTTGTACTTTTTACACCTGTCAGAAGCAGGTGAAAAATGTACACCCTACATTCCTGCATGTTTTTTAGTGAATAAAGCCATGCCACAAATGCATGTTTGTTTTTCTTCAATTGAGTAATTTACCTCAGTGGACTCCCAACATGTGACTATTATATCACTGGAGGGGGAGGGACATAGAGGGGGATACCCCTCTAACCCCTATAACCCTCTCCTCCAGTGATGTAGTAAGTAGTTTGGGGGAATCCACAGAGGCTCTGAATCTAGAATATAAATGCCTCCCTTCACTCCCTCTCCCTACACTACTCATGTCTGGGAGCCACAGTGGAAGGAGGGAAGAACCTAGGCTGGATGAGGAAGCCCCTCCCTCATGGAGGAAGAAGAGGATGCTGTCTGGTGAAAGACATGAAAGATGTGGAAGATGCAGATAGGTAAGTTGTATAATTCAAGACTATTACTGATGTTTTTGTGTGTGTGTGTTTTTTTTTTTTTTTTTTACCATGGTTGATGAGCTGGTATGGGGTCCAGGAGACCTATATACAAGTTTACAGGGTAGGGGATACGGCACGCTAACACCAGTGGTTGACATGCTAGTACCATGGCCTGTGTACCTGCACCCTCTCTTGGGTGCGGAAGGGCATAGGAACAAGTTAAAACTGCAGGGCCAGCTGCCAGTTATTTGACCTCCGAGCCCTGGGTTACCTTGGGGGGGGGGGGGGGGGGCAAGTTTTTAAAAATGAAATATATATTTTTTATATTTTACGTTTTTAAAATAAATATATATTTAGAAAAAAAACATTAACGCATGACTTTCATAGAAAAAAAAAACACGCCAGCATGTGCAGTATGGCTTTTTTTTCATTAACTCTTTCAGTATTCATATATTCAAGGACATATTCGTAGCCAATTTAGAAGCCCCGAAAAGCAGAAATCCATGACCTAGGGGAGAGAACATCTGCATTAGAGGATAAAATGGAGCACGTACTCGCCATATTATCCCGAGACAAAGATACGGACATTAAGCAGCTAAAAATGTAGGAGTCTGCGGATACAGGGCATCCCCAAGTCCATGACAGATGTGGTCTCCACCGTGACAGCCTTGTTTCAAGAATTGGCCCCATCCATACTAATCGAAAGATAGGGCTCACGGAGCGCTAGGGCCCAAAGGCAAAGATGGGCTACCACGGGACATAATCCTCAAACCAAGGTTTTTCGCACACGAGAAACCCTACTACGGGCTGCTCACCAGAAGGGAGATCTACAATTTGAGGGCCACCAGTACCAACCAATTCAAGATCCCTAGCCCCCCAGGACTATGCAGAGGCGCAGAGAGCTGGCACTAGAAGCTTTACACGTGCACAGCATAAGTTACCTCTGAGGATTTCCCTTTAAAATTTTTTTCGCCTACAAAGGAAACCAGTTTTCAGCCACCTCCCTAAAGGAATTGCTCCACATCTTCAATGAGCTATCCCTACCCTGGCAGGACTTTAACCCCCCATCTGCGCATAAGTGATCTGTCCTATGGCCCCCAAAGAACAGATCCCCAACAGGAAACAAGAAGCGATACGATATGCCACCAGGCACCCGGGGCAGTCGCCACAAAGCCTTGGATGAGACCCCCCCCCCCCCCCCCCCCGGCTTTAGTGCCTTATCCCCTTGCATTTTGCAACCAAGAATGGGAATACGCCATGAGCTGCCCCTCACTTAAACTGGACCTTCAGCATGATTTAATAAAAAGCCTAAACCCTTAAAAAACAGTTCCCCAGCATCTAAAGTTAATATATTTTAAGTTTCTAGTCACTTACTTATTATTCTTTCCCCGCCGGGCTGCAACTCTGTTCGAGACTCTAGGATACGGGTGCCGCCATTTTCACTCAGAAGAATCACATACTGAGGAGAGCGGGATAAAGTGCAGGGGCGGGGTTATAGCTGAACAGGGCAGAGCTGGGGTCAGGAAAAGGACAGCAATCCCAGAATGCAGAGAGACACAGGCAGAAGACACTTTGTTTGCATGCTGCATGATGCTCCATGAGCCGCCATCTTGGAAGTGTAAAGGCTCATAACATGCAATAGATGCAGGTAGGTTGATTTTTAATGTGAGCACTCAGTATGTACAGGGTGTGGGAAACATATAAGATATGCTCTTATTCAGGGTGAAGGTCCGCTTTAAGTCCCCTGGACTTGGGTGAATTCTGCCCAGGGGCACAGTTTTATGTTCTGACATTTAATTGTTTAAGAGCATTTCTAAAGTTTGTTAACCAGCTTTAACATTTAGCATAGAAAGTTGAGACAGTATGTGGTTGTGCTAGCCTCCCTCTTTCCACACAGCACCTACCAGCTGGCTGAGTCTCCAGAGGTGGCGGAGAACCCAATAACTTCGGTAGTGGGTTCTCCCTCCTCCCCCCCCCCCACTGTGGTCTAGCATAATCTATTATGCAACAGTATGCCCCGCGCACACTGTCCTTGTGTCACTGGCGACACGAGAAAGCAATACTTGGACCACAGTCAACTGGGCCGCACTGCCAGATAGGGGGACTGGCCCCCTCTGGCCCCAGGTCTGGGCCTGTGCCTCGACCTGAGATTAGAGCCAAGCCCAGATTCAAGCTGAGCTAAATCCCAATTATCATGCTGCTAGGTCAGGGGTACTCAACGACTTCTTGTAAAGGTCCATTTACGAACTTCTGGTGAGAGGTAAAGGTCCGGGCAGGGGGCTGTCGTGGGGGGATGGATAATTAAAATCAGCGCACAGGCAGGGAGCACCCCAAAATCCTACTGAGCTCCAGGGAAAAACAGGGAGGCCATGGATTAGATGAGCAAAACAGGGAGGGCAGGAATGGATGGAGCAGAGAGACTGGGCTGGATGGGGCAGAGCTGAGGGGACAGGGATGGATCGGGCAAAGAGACAGAGAAACCAAGTTTGTGTGTACCTTGCAATGCTTCTTCCCAACTGTGCAGTAATTCACATTGCAATACTAGGTGCCAGGGAGCCATGACACTGGCAGGGAGATTAAGCAACTACATCACCAATCAAATAAATGGGGCAGTGCTGAGCACAGCAACACAGAAGCACCTGACTGCAGGGCTCTCATGCAGGGGTCCGGAAATCTGGCAACGAGGTTCCCCACTTGAGTATGGCGGTGCTAGGTGTTGCAAAACTGATATGGCCGTGCTTTGCCGGTCCCGGGCTTTACCCCAAAAGCCTTTTGCAAAACCATGGTTGAAGCAGTAACACCACGCCTAGTTTGTTACAAGTCCATTTTCTCGGACAAGGAAAAATACCCCCCTGGACCTTTATAGGCCCACTTTTTAAATACTTGATGTATTGGTTATATTTGCATAATACATGTATATGCTTTTAAGCTACTTTCTATATATCCTTGATAGTTCCCCACTTTTAACCTGCTCCTTCCACCTCCTCATTCCTGACCTATTCTAGGTGGCCCTGGCACGCTTCATCCACAGAGATGACGCAGAATTTCTTTAAAAAAAGTTGCACAGAACGTGCAGGTGGCGTGGGGTTTAACTCGCCATCCAAGAAGCAAGGCCTTTCGATTCTACAAATCATGCAGAGCAGATATTCTGTGCCTACAAGAGACACACTTTGCCCTACACTTATTCCCTAACTTCTTAAGCAGCTTTTTCCCCCTGCACCATAGTTCAATGTTTAGAGAAAAGTAACGCAGAGTCACTACTGCGTTCAGGAAACAACTCCCCTTCGTTTGCAATAAGGTCATTAAAGACCCAACGGGGAGATATATCCTGCTTTAAGGTTCGCTTCATGATGGTGAAATGACAAGAGTCTCCTATTAAGCCCCCAATACCTTCTATTCCAAATTCTTCACACATCTTCTAAAGGTAGTGAATGAGCAATCTAAGGGCATTGCGATTTTGGCTGGCGACTCTAATCCTGCTATCAATCCAAAAATGGATAGGTTGATAATGGCAACCTCCGGCTCTGGGGGGGGGGGGGGGGGGGGGGGTGGACTCGGGTCAGAGTGTTCAGGGAGCTCCTAGACTCCCACATCCTATGGGAAGCACACTCAAATACGCAGAACTATACATTCTATTCCAATCCACACATGTCGTTTTGTAGAATCGATCACGCCTTCCTACTCCAACACCACCTCCCACAACTCCAAGACGCGGGATACTCTTGGCGTCCTGGTCTGACCACTGTCCGATGATCCCCATCTGTCCAATAGCCCCTAAACCACCATCCGCCACCTAGCGACTTAACGAAACGCTGCCAACAACTAAAAGATACTCTCGTTAAGCTCCAAATAAACCTGGCAGAATATTTCTCCTTGAATTGCCACTCAGTGGAACCCCCAGTAACACTATGGAAGACCCACAAGGTGGTGATGCGAGGGTGTATTATACAGGTATAGGCGAACAAGAAAAGAGAGGGAAGCTAAATTAAAGGAGCTCTCCAACCTGTTCCAACTAGCAGAAGGAGCCTGGAAAGCCAACTCGTGCAAAGCCACAAAAGAAAAGGTTGACCCAGCTTGTGTGGAATTAAATTTACTTTTAGACAGAGAAGCTTATACGTTGGTCAAAGCAACATTTCTACTCCAGAAGCAATAAACCAGATTCCATGCTGGCAAGGCAACTCTAATATAAACCAAAGGGCCAACCAATCAAACAAATGCTACAGGGCAATATTACAGCAGACCCACAAAAAGTCCTTAGATGTCTCATGAGGAAGGATCTAAAAGCTTTAAGGACTTCTTGCTCTTCTACTCAGACCTCTATTCCAACCTAGGCAGGGTAAGCCAGCAGGAATCTGATGACTTTTTCAATGATATAGAGCTACCCACCCTCCCCCAGACATATATTGGTAAAATAGAGGAACCCATAACACTCCAATAAGTCATAGACACCATTAAAACCATTAAGCCAGGAAAGGCCCCAAGTCATGATGGCTATACAGGATCGTACTACAAAAAGTCTCTCTCTCTAACAGCCTCCCACATTAACCCTACATCATTAATGGCCGACATAAGTATGATCCCCAAACTAGACAAAGACCACCTGCAAATATAGAATTACAGGCCCATCTCCCTACTTAACCAAGATATCAAGTTATTAGCCAACATCTGGAGAACACACCCCAGTTCCTGTCTTGGCTCTATAATACACTGCAACCAAACAGGCTTTGTCCTCTTTAGACAAGCAACTGTGTAAAACAAATGGCTCACTTACTACATTGTATACAGGACAGAAAGATCCTGGCCTTCCTGTTATCCCCTCAATATATGCAGGGTATTTGATACCATCTCCTGGGAATACATGAACAAAACACTAGTGAAATGGGAATTCGGTGAAAGATTCCTGCAATGGGTCAACACCCTATATTCCTCACCATCCGCTAGAGTTGAATATTTAGGATTCTCTTCAGACAAATTTGACAACCAGAGAGGCCCCCCGTCAAGGGTGCCCCCATCACCCATTTTATTTATCCTAGCCATGGAACCCCTAGCACTTAAAACCAGAGCCAACAAAAACATTGGGGAGAAGAAATAGCATGGATGCACGACAAAATATCTTTACTTGCAGATAACAGCCTCCTGGCCCTCTCCCAACCCATCAGGGGCTGAATATCAATAGAGCAAAATCGCTGGCCATGAATGTAGGCCACCCTGGAGACATACTACAACATCTCAAAACCCCATATGATTTTAAATGGCCGCCTTAAATGGCCACTTACCATACCTGGGAATCCGCTTGTCACCCACTTATAGAGGATTATTTACAGCCAATTACCCACCTGTTTTAAAAACATCTAGGGGCACTGATGCAATCATGGTCTTATCTCCCGACCCTCAATAATCCGAACCTCCTCATAAAGAAAATGGTCTAAATTTGAATCTATATGCGCTAAAGAGCCAAATAGGCAAGGATTAATCACCCTGTTGTACTCTTCTTGTAATTATTTCCCAATGCACCTAGATCATAGATATGTCAGAGAATAGGAAAAAGACTTGGGGTAACCAGAGAGCAGGAGGAATGGCTTAAAGTGTCGAAATCGACATCAGGCTGTTCAATCAACACCCTCACAGTGGAATCTGCTTATAAAGTACTCCTCCCTGGTACCTAGTACCCGACAGGCTCAAATAAATTTAACTGACATACCCAGGCATTGTTTCAGGGGATGTACAGAGGGGGGGGGGCGTCCGCCACATATGGTGGAAGCGCCCAATGGTTGCCCGGCTATGGCGGAGAGATGATAGGCGATATTATGGGAGTTACGTCCAGTCGAGATCCATGGGTAGCGCTGCTATGGCAAAACAAAATTAATTATTCCCATTCATCATGATGGCCACTAAACATACCATTGCAAGGGCCTGGAAGCAGCAATTCGTCTTCATCACAAAAGGTAAAATCTAGAATCAATGTATTTTTTTTGTTTTTTTTTTTTATGTGAGAAGCTCACCAGCATACTAAATTATAAACATGACCTCGTCTTGAACATCTGGGAACCTTGGAGAAATGATACAGCCCCAAATGTTTCACCTCCGGTTGAGCAAATGACAGAACAGGTCAGGGACCACCACCAGCCCCTTCCTCCCACACCCATTTCCCTTTAACTCTATTAGCTTACCCCAGTAAGTTTCTATTTACTGAATATGTGCAGTGTTAATAGCTACAGTAAAAGCTCACCCCAACATTCTCTTTTTCTCGTATTATCTTTTTTAACCTGTCTTAAGACTGGCGAGACACTGTACATAATATGCTAAAGCTGTCAACAACATGCCTTTCTTACATTTAACCCTTTGTGAACTGGTAAGGGATCCATAGGACCCTTATACCATGAGATTCCTACACCACCATACTGTTCACAAGGCTGGGGCTGGCAAGTTACCTTCAGCTAACGGGTGACTTGACATTAACCCCCAGCCCCCTATTACCTGCCTCCCCAAAGCATGGGAGGGAGGCAGAAAAGCTTGGTGTCACAAGGCTGTGCATGCTTGTAGCCTTGCAGGGCTGGGGCCACAGAAGATGCCCCCTGAACCCTGTTCTACAAGCCCCCATAGCTGGTCCTCGGGCAAGTTATGCTGAGTAGAGGAGACCCCACTCCATTGCTTGGGGATTTTTAAAAGTTTTTAACCCTTAAAAATCCCCCAAAAATGGGGACCCATTCCCTAGGAGGAGAGACCCTATGTCTTTTTAAATTAACCCCTTATGTCCCACCACTCAGCAGGTTAAAACGCTTCCAGCAGCAGCAAGAGAGCAGAAACCAGATTAAGCACTGTGGGAGTTTTCGGTGATGGATCAATCTGAGGTTAAGTATTAAAAAAAATAAATAAATAAATAAATAATGATGGGGAGGGGGATCCCACACCAATTTCTTTGAAATGTAACCCTTTATAGTGTGGAATGGTTGGGCTCCCTTGTGAGCTAACTTTTTTTAGTACTCGACCCAGGAGTGGAATAGGAGGGAATCCATAAAGAAGCTTGAATGCGGACCACTGAGGAATCAGGGCAACTGTTGCTATTGCTAGAGGATCCCTGGACCGGGACACAAACGTCGGACCTTCCGATTGTACCATGATGCAAAGAGGAATCCCCAGCCCATGCATTAGGATTTAAAGACCCTCTGACAGAGATTATTCCCCTTGATGACAGAGATAATTCCCCTTGATGCAGGACCTCTCTGCTGAGATGATAGGTCTGCAAGTTGACCACTCCAGGTATGTGTACAGCCGATATGCATGAAACCGGTTTCTCGGCCCAAAGTAAAATCCGTCTCACTTCCATGAGGGCTTTACTGCTTCTGGTGCCCCCATGGTGGTTGATATATACCACCGCTGCCCGACTGTTTGAATTCGGACAGGATACCCCATCAGATGGGATGTCCAATGCCTGAGACAATAGAATCGCTCTCAGCTCCAGGATATTTATGGGGCGTCTGCTCTCCTTCGGACTCCACTGTCCCCAGAATTGTCCATAACACTCCCCAACCAGTTAGGCTGGCATCCATTGTGATCATCCACTGTACTGGAAGGAAGGATTTGCCAATCTGAAGGGGCTGAGGCCCCAGGCTAGAGACTGCCTTGTTGAATGTGTCATGCCCCCTGACATGATGGGGCCCATATAAACAGAACGTCTAAGTAAGGGATTATATATATACCCTGACTTCTTAAAAACATGAAACATGCCAACAGAAGAAAGACCGAAGGGTAGCGCCACATACTGAAGATGTAGGCCACCTACTGCAATGTAGGCACGCAAACTTATATAAACACTGTAATTATAAAATCTCCCGGGTGCAGTAACATCACTGTGGATCAAACTACTCCAATCTCTAAAAAGTGAGATATGGCAGATCTCATTGCTTCCGCTTTCATGTGGAATTCGGGATACCACTGACCATGACTATGAGGAGGTCTGGCTCCTAACTTGATCTTGTAACCGGAGGATAAAACTTCCTGTATCCAAAGATCTGTTACATGAAGCCTCCAAGTAGGAACGAAATGCAGAAGCTCCCCCCCCCCCCACCTGAAAGAGCAGGGGCATCTCTTCATGGCTGAGCAGGCTTTGAAGGGGGCTTTTTGGCTTTATTCTGCCAGACACCTCTTGCCTCAAATTGGGACTTTGTCTTATTCCAAAATTCTCTTTGGTAACCCAAAGAGGCAGAACCTCTACCCACACGAAAAGTCGGAGGATTAGAGGCCATGCGGAAAGCAGTGTTAGACTTCGGCTTCTATGGCAGATTAATAGATTTACCACCAGTAGCTTGCCTTTACCATGTAAACCAAGCACTCCTCAGACAGACACCACGCCTTAAAAGGAGAGTCCCATCAAGATTCTTTTTAGAGGCCGTGTCAGCTGGCCATTGATTAAGCCATAAAGCATGCCTTAAGGCTACCAACAGAGCTAGGCCTCTGGCACTTACCTGATCAAATCCTCAATAGCCAAGATCACATACCTGTTGATATCCAAACTGGTTTTGATCAACTGGGAGCATGACTTCCCTGAATGACTCAAACGAGTCTTAGGGTCCAGTTGTTTTAACAACCGCCTGCTCGCCAAAGATGCTATGGATGTAGCAAAGGCTGGC
This sequence comes from Gastrophryne carolinensis, assembly GCA_027917425.1. NCBI lineage: Eukaryota > Metazoa > Chordata > Amphibia > Anura > Microhylidae > Gastrophryne > Gastrophryne carolinensis. The sequence goes on along the minus strand of CM051235.1, from coordinate 299,438,528 downwards.
CGCAAGTTTGACCCCATAATAGAATAAGCATGACGTGCCACCTAATCCATGCGCTTATCCGCTGAATCCTTTGGAGAAGCACTAACAGAAGATGGCATAACCAAAGTCTTAAAAAGACCTGGCACAAGGGTGTCCACCACAGGAGGGGGAGACCATAATTAAATCTGATCTGGAGGAAAGGGATACATAGTATCTAGTACCTAGGACTATTTGGCTGTCATTCCCTGTTGATCAGATTAGAGTAATGCGTATGCACTGCAACATCCTCCAAAATGGAGGAAATCAAACCATCCATCTTCTCCTTAACTGAGTGCCCCTTTGTGTAGAGGACTCTGAATCAGAGTCTCTACTGGATGAATCCTCCCCAACGGAGACCATAGCAACCACAATATCCTCTTCAACTCAGAGGAAAATGCTTTTTTTAAAATACCTTTTTAGTAGCCGATACTTCTTTAATGACTCTCTAAAGGTTTATGACTACTTGAGGGCTGCCGACAGTTTTAAAACTCATTGGGAGACTATGGCAGCCAATTCGTAGTAGCTGATATGACTCACTAAATGTTTAGGTCTGCTTGAAGGCTGCCAAAGGGGTTTTAAGGCTCAGAGGGCACCGGCGACAGGGGTCAGAACCCTTTCAGGGGGGAGACTCCCTGAACACCAGGCTATCGTCGTCCAGTGCCTCCTGCATGCAAACTGGACATGGGGTAAATCTGCTAAGGATCAGATCAGTTTACCCCAAATGCCTAAGTCATGATGAAAGAATACTAGTCTACGTCCCTGGGGTTCTGAGACCAAGTATAAAACAGTCCTCAGCAGTCACAAGAGTCTACTCTGAGACCTAAGGGGGTGAACCACCATATATATTACCTGTCCTAACCCTTTCGCTGCCAGCCTATCTGGAGATATTGTCGCCCTTATTGCCAGACCATTTTGCACTATTTTGCGCGCCACATGTTCAACTGTGATTTTTGAAGGGATCTCCAGGGATTTCCCAGGGAAATTATATATAGTTTTTTTCAGCAAAGCCTGGACTTTAACATGTCATGTCTTGTCATTTTTTAGGTGTATTCTCAATATTTTTGGGTGAAATATGTGCAAAAAAATAAAAAAAAAAAGGCTATTTTTTACAATTTGTAGTGTTTTTTGTAATACAAAATGTAAATTTGTCAACAAAATCTTATTGTGTGTAAAAGCTTTAGGCTTTAACATGAAATGTCTTGTTTGTAATTTTTCTACTGTTTTTAAAAATAAAATTGTCTCATTTATTTTAAATAAAACATTCGTTTTATTAAAGAAAACCATATTGCATGTGAAAGTCCCATTTCTCCCGATTACAACAGTACCACATATGTATCGGTAGACCCTCCATTCTTGTACAGGAGACCGCCCAAACTGAAAAGAGCACTATGAATAAAATACAACTACTATCCACACTATAAAGGGTTAATTAAAAAAAAATTGGCGTAAGGACCCCCCTTCCAAGGCAGGGGAACCCATTTTTATTTAGCAATTTTAAGGGTTAAAAACCCTCTAAAAATCCAAGAAAAATGGCATGAGGTCCCCCTACCCAGCATAACCAGCCTGGAACCAGCTATAGGGGCTTGTAGAACAGGGCGCAGGGGCTTTGGTGGCCCCCCTGCCCTGCAGGCTACAAGCCGGCATAGCTTATGGCCATGAACTCTACTGCCGCACCCCCCCCACCCGGCTTTGGGGAGGCTGGTAATGGGGGGGGGGCTCAGGTTATTGGCAAGTCACCCGATAGTCGCAGGTGACTTGCCAGACCCAGAGCCCTGTGAACTGGTATAGGGGGCTCATAGATTCCTTACCAGTTTACAAAGGGTTAACAGTAAAAGTTGGCTTGTTAAAGTTGCTACGGGCAACGAAACACGGCGGTAGGCGGTTTACCTATATATTTACATGTTTTTACGGATCTGGCCAGGTCTGACGTTTTTGGGGTGGGTGAGAGCCACCTAATATCTCTTAAAGCTGTACACACGTTGTTTTAATGTGAGTGCGTTTTTCACCGGAATAAATTGGTTGTATGTGCAATATTACGCGTTTTCCTTTCTCTCTTTTGGGTTTAATGCTTTGATTGTCTGTGCATCCACTTTGGAGTTAATACTGTGGAGTGATTCTCTAACTTTGCCGAAGTTCCTCGGTGGAATTGATCATATGTGGATCCACTACATAAGAATTTGGAGATAATATTAATAGTCCTGCTGCCTTTTGGGAGTCTGGTAAGAGGCTTGATAATTTGGTGATGGACACTTAGGTTCCTGATTGAAGTGCATGCACCGTGGGATATATCGGCTGTAAGGGAGCTCTGTGCCTACCTAGTACTATTTTAATTGACTCTATGCAGATTGAGGAGTTTTTGCACATTGAGCCCCCCTAAGAAGAACTGTTTTAAGAAAAAACATTTTACATTTATATTTGTATTTTAGCGCAGTATTAGCTTTATTCATAGTTTTATTTTTAAAAATCTATAAATTATACACTTAACAATAAGTACTCAGATTAAATTCATTTTTGATCCATTTTCTATAGCGTTATTTTTCTGTAGTCCAACTTCATAATGCAGATAAACAAATTTTTAAAGTGTTTTTTTTTTAAACACATACCTGAACAGAGCTCCTTACTCCATAGACAAGAATTTAATGGTATTAAGTCCAAAGTAAAATCAAGATGATCAAAATTGGTTTCCTGTAAATATTTTTAAAAAAAAGTCAAAATCACTGTTAAAGTGGACCAATCTATAAGATTCCCGGGCCGATCAGATCCCTCCCCGCGGGGCATCTGAAATCGGGATGTCCCACGGGGCAAAACCCCCCAGGAAGCCCAGAAACTTTACCTTAACCCCGTTCCAACGGCGCATGCGCGGGCCGCATCTCGCGCTTCCCTCTAGCAGGGCGTGCACCCGCGCCGGCCGTTTGCAGGCGTGCTCCCTGTTAGAGGGAATCGCGAGACGCGGCCTCCAGCGCTCAGAGCCGCTGTTGTTGGACGCCGCTTGTACGTGCATACCACAGCGGCTCTGAGCGCTCTGCGTGGACGAGCGCCGGCGTAGGAGCGTGGTGAGGTGAGTGTTTCCGGGCGTTCTGGGGGGTTTTAAACATCGGGCACCCCACCGAAGTGGATCAAAACCCAGGATAGTGAAAATCCTGGGTGTTGGTCCACTTTAAGGAAAAGAAATCCAAAAGAAAACCAGCAATAGTTACATTACTGTGCATGCTAAATCAAAAACTCTTATATGTTTTTGCATATTTTTTTCCCGTTACCCACCCTAAGAAAAAAAATGGAGGTAGAGGTTAGCAGGGGTAAGGTGGGCTGAAGAAAACAAAGGTAATGATAAAAGAGCCTTAACTACTTAATGGTATACCCCAATTAGCATTTCCGTTAGTCGTCCAGGATGGCTTAGCTGAGTAGCTCCTCCCACCTAAATAGGAAACACAAACTGGACATGGTTAAATACCTCCTGGACCCCTGGTTCTAACCAAGGGATCCCAGAAGAAACATGTCTAAACTATAATATCAAACATACTTAGCCTGGGCGGGTTGTAGGATGCCGTCATGGAGGACTAACGGAAATGCCATTAAGGTAAGCTAATTGGGATTTTCCCATCCTCCAGGACGGCGTAGCATATTATAAAAGAGAAATACTAATAGCGTCCTACCTCAGGGAGGGGAAATAATCTGTAAAATCTTCCTGCCAAATTTCTGCGTCTTGTCGGAAGAAAGATCCACTCTGTAGTGCTACACAAATGTGTGCGGGGAAGGGGAAGCCCAAGTTGCTGCTGTGCAAATCTCCTCCAGAGAGACTGTGCTTGCAGGGATTTGGGCGCCTGTCCCCCGGAACCTTAGTAAGCTAACTGCATGGCTTCCCTAATTCACCAGGCGATGTAGACTTTGAAGTCTTGCAACCTCTATTTTTCCCTGCAAATGAAAGCAACAAATAGTCAGCTCTCCTGCACTCCGAGGGGCGATCCAAGTATGTCAACAGAATGATTCTGGCATCCAACAGATGAATCCCCTGCTGGTCCTTAAGGTCCTCTGGTCTGAGGCCTGGCATGTAGACTTCCTGGGATCTGTAAAATTCCAAAGCAATCTTTGGCAAGTCTGATTGTGAGATGATCTGAAAAAATCCTAAGATATGTTTCCTTAATGGACAAGACTCACATATCACTAATCCTTCTGGCCAAAGTAATGGCTAATATAAAAGCCACTTTGAGAGTCAGAAACTTAATTGCTGCCTCTTTCAGGGGCTCAAAAGGTGGCCATGTAAGACCATTCAGGACGATGGGATTCACTTGCCTCCCTCTAGACAGAGAAACAAAAACCTTTTGATCAGGTCCTTGAGTCTAAGCCTATGATCTAAGAATACTGATAGTGCTGCCACCCGAAACTTTAAGGTACTGGTGGCTAGTCCCACCTCTTCCCCCTCCTGTAAAAACTCCAAAACTGCTGTAAGGCCTGAATGAATCAGGAACAGACCTTACCATAGATTTTGCGGGTTAGCATCTTCTTGGATCTCTCTTCCAGGTATGCAAAAAGAAGGTCTGGAGGGTTCTTAAATGTAGCTGGGCCCAAATGACCGCCAGGAGGGCTGAAGAAGTAAGCCCAAACAGAACCAGAACCAGTCCTTTAGCTGCTGATGGATTGGAAAACAGGGATCCCTTCTTTCCAACAAACCCTGGTAAAGGGAATCCTGAATGGAGAGGGGCTTTTCTTCTGATTCAATCTTAAGGATAAAATGCCCCTGGGGCCTCCTTATTCTGTCATCCATGCTGCTGCCCCGAACGCAGGTCACTGCTTCTTGGAGTGGGCTTGAGTGGATGTGGCATGTGTGCATGTACGCCGCCCCCCAACCTTGAAACCCCACACTGCCTGGAATTCACCCTCTGCCTGAGCGTGTCCCAGTGGAATACCAAACCAGTCAGAAATCCTAAAAGCGAGGCCTCAACCTGCCCCAAAAGTGAGCCCTGTACTTACCCACAGCCCCCGACAAGGAGTGGGGAGCTGTTTATGTTCCACAGACCCCCTCACCTCTGCATAGCCCAGAGGGAAAAATGGTGGGATCTAAGCCCAGACTGCATTCTGGATTCTGCCCTGGAGACTGCCACAAAGACTAGCTCAAGGGGAGGGAATTCATAGGGGGAGTGGATGTAAATTCCAGCTTGTTTCCTAGGAGGAAACAGAAAAACACTGAGGTCCAGGAGGAAGGGGTATTTAACCATGTCCAGTTTGTGTTTCCCATTTAGGTTGGAGGAGCTACTTCCTGGAGGACGATTTGGGGAAAACTCCCTTTTTTGTCAGGTTTTTGGTGTTCTGCCTTACCGTTTTCCTCTTTTGGAATGTAACTCAATTTGTGTGAGGATTGTGCCCCCAAACCTGTAATTTACTTAGCATGCAGTTTACAAATTCCTCATATTCCCGGGGCTCTGTATTGCTACAGAGGATCCTTTTGGATGGCCTTGAGTAAAAACTACTGACTCCGAGTTCCAGAATTCTTCCAATGTAACAGCTAATCAGCTAAGCAGCAGCCATCTCTGCCTTAGCCAATCAGATGATTAGCAAGCTAGAGTGAGGAAGTAATAGGTTCAATTAGTTGCAAGGTGCACTCTGTCAAATCCTTCACTGTTCCTTTCCTTAAACTATGAAGTGACTGCTTCCAATATCCTAATATATATACACTTCAAGCATCAACACTTATCTGGTCAACCACAGCTTAAACTTACAGACTCATCTGTACATCAGATGCACCAGTTAATGAACATTGCTAAAGGTAAACACATTATTGCTAGGGGAAAGTGTTTTCTTTAAACAGAGTTGCAAATAAATAGAAAAGAAGCTTAGCACATTTAAGATATCATTTTGGCACACACTAATTGAGAACTTTAAAAAATGTAATTGAAAGTGGAATTACCCTTTAAATGACAATCCCGTAATTTCTACAGGTTTGCTTCTCCTACTGTTAAGTGCCAAGCTGCTAAGAAAAAATAAAAATAAAACACTCACCCCTGGCCTGGACCCAGCACCAAGGATCTCCTCTTTCCCTGGGGGGGGCATCCGATCCCCCCTTCTGGACACCGCTGACACTCACAACTAGAGAATTAGAAAACACAATACTTGCTTACCTCTGCCTGCGATCCCTCTCGCCAGGTCTCCCCAGGCTTCATTAGCATGCCTGGAGTGGGCGGGGCGGATGTCATCATTCATCCTCAGATGCCAGTGATCAGTGGAGAGAGGGTGACGGGGCCTCCCCAACCCCCCTTCACCAGCATCTGTCATCGGATCGGCGCGGGACATAGGATCGAAGGTGAGCAAAGAAAAAAATAATATATTTTTTTTAAAGAAAATTACATATTTACTGTCACCCTTTGTGAACTGGCAAAGGACCCATGAGACCCCTATATCAGTCAACAAGGCTTCGGGGAGGGGCTCACCTGCGGCAAGCGAGTGATTTGCTATTAACCCCCCCCCCCCAAAAAAAAAACTTGAAAAATTCCAAACAAGCCCAAAAAAAACAATTTATCAAAGTTAAAATGGTGCAAAATTACCTGTCAACAGTGGGTGACAAAATCTCAAGAAGGCTGGAGGTTAAAAGGTAGCTATGCATGTATTGTTCTGTTCAGGGGATTTTAGATTTAGCTTGTTTTTTTTTTTTTTTTTTTTTGTTTGCACATTGACATTTTAGGAAAATGTGTTTATTCTGTTTATTAATACATTTTTTTTTTTTTTTTTAGGAAAACCCGGTGCAACCAAGGAATTCTTCGAGGCATTACCTCTAAAAGATGAGCCTATTACAACAGGCTGGGTATGCCTAAAAAGCTTAATGTGTGTACTTTCAGGGAATATATGGTTTGTGGGGGATATTTCAAATGTAAATGGTTATTTTATTTTTTTTCTATTTAGGGAAACACTGTGCAACCAAATAATTCATCAAGGGATTACTTCCAGAAAGCCAACGCCAAAAAGCCTGATACACCTAGAAAGCTTTATGTGTGTACTTCCAGAGAACATATAGTTTGTGGGGGTTCAAATGTAAAGGGTTGTTTTCTTTAAAAACTGTGAGGTGCACATAGCAGTTGTATTTTATCTGAAAATCTCCTAAATCACTGTTTCAGTGGGGGGGGGGGGGAGCCCCCTGGGCAGAAAAGGGTGTCTAACAATACATTTGTGGCACCATTGTAAACTTTGTATTGAGAATACAAAGAAAAAGATGACAGCGAAATGGTGATAAATGGTCTGGCAACAGCGGGTGACATAATATCTAAGTTGGCTGGCACTTAAAGGGTGACAGCTGTCAGGGTGTAAGGGTTCTTGTCTCTGTGGCATCCTGATTTGGGATGCCTCGTTGTGTGAAACCCCCCAGATCACCCACACAACTCACTTCTGTGCCGACCCACGGCACAAGCATGGACTTTTCTTCAATCAGTAGTTTATGCCGTACATAATGCAAAGCATGTTTTGGACTGCTTTGGCATAGGCAAAGGGGATTTGCTGCATCCCCAGTCTCTCTGCAGCTTCAAGACTGGCTGACCAAGTGTCCCTGGGGCAACCGAATTGTGTAAATTTCACCTACACTTGCTTAACTTTCCCGCACTCCCTCGACATGTTCTTGGGCTGCTGCGTGAAGGGCTTTCAGCCGGATGTTAACAGCATATAGTCTTTCCAGTTAAAATGGTTTATTGAGCTGGTTCATTTGGACCCACTGTGCATGTCCAAGCTTCAGATTTTCTTCATATTAACTATTGGATTCACTGCGCATCCCCCAAAATCAAGATGCTCATAGTGTGAGTAAATGCCGCCTTCTATCCTTATTCATATATTTCTCCTATACATAGCGCTACTCAAATACTGTATATTGGTTGCTAGCATTCCATTTTTGTTCCATTTTATTATTTAAATTTGCTTTTACGTCACTTCCCCTGCTTTGGATAATTCAGGTGTGTTCGTCTGAGGCTCAGTGAACGACTGTACCTAAGTCTGAAACGCGTTACCAGACTCAGGGACCCTCCGTTACAGATTCAATCTTAAGGTCATTTTGTAATAAATTGATTGCACAGTACAATAAAGTTACACAAAGAAAAGTCTGGGTTACATGCTATTGCGCTTTAAAGTTTACATACAGGCAGTTTTCTATTGCCAATACGCATTCTAAAGTGTCGTTTTTCCCTTGGACGCTGGTGTGGGAGAGACTTTTGTAATGCTGACTATTGCGTAATAACCATAATATTGGACCAATAGGTAGGTTGGTAATCCCATCCCAAAGCTCTTCACACCACCATTCCTCAGCTTTGGGTTAAAGGGGAGATAGGAGCGGGCCGGGTAAGGGAATGAAAAAAGAGAGGGGCAAAAAAATAAATAAATAAAAAAAAGGAGAGGGAGAGAGGGATAGATAGGTGGGGATTAGAGCCACACCTCACTGTAAAAGGGTATTGCTTAGGTCCGGGAAGGCTTATTTCAACCACAGGCTCCATATTTTTATACATTTCTCATGAGAGAGTCTTTTATAATGCTTGTTGATTTTCATTAATAAGGATCCCGTTCAGTCTCCCTTTTACAGATTGCAAAGGAAGACCTATGACCAGAACCTCTTGACTTTGGGGCACTCCCACCAGATGTGCGGGACTGTGCCCTCTATGAGGCAGCCCCTAAAGCAGGTCGCTGGATAGCCTGGGATTGCATTTGCTATTCGTGACGGAACCAAGTACCATCTTGAGCATTTGGCACAATTCCAGACATTTATAGAACACTTGTTGATCTCTGCCAAGATATCTATCCAGTCTCTTCTGTCTCTCACTAAAGTTTAGGTCTGCTTTCCATTTAACCATATGTCCATGCTTAGATTAGAGGGGGAGGTGCCGTGAGGTGCAATTAAATTGTGGATACAAGGTCAGAGGTAGGTATCCATCATTAGCAAATCCTTTCAAAAGTAGTCATGTCAGTTCCAGTGATTTTATTTTTGAGTAAAGGGATGAGTCAGTGACAGATCTGGAGATATCTGAATAGTTCGGTTGTAGGCATATTTTCCTTTTCTACAAGTGCAGACCAAGAGATCATTGCTTCCCTATCTACTAAATTATGTATTTTACTGATGCCCGCCCGCTCCCACCAGGCAAATGCTCCTGGGTTTTCCATCCCCAGGGGGAACCATGGATTTTTAAATAGCCGCATCAAGGGGAGGTGCAGTGAGATCAGATTCTCAGTACTTAACTTTATCCCATGTTTGGAGGGGGTGGTTCAGGATTAGGCATGAGATGTAGGGCCTATGTTGTGGTGGAGTCCATATTAGACTATCTGTGGGGGTAGATACTACAAAAAGGCAGCCCCTAGACTGGCCCAAAAACCCCTGTAAACCTGCCGCACACCCAAAAATATTCTGACAACAAATTCTACAAATACGTGGAGTGGCAATGTGGGTGCCAGGTGTGCACCATCAATCGCCAACCTCTTCTTGGGTTGGTGGGAGAGGGAAGTCGTTTGGGGGGGGGGGGATGTCATGAACCTGTACCAGCCCCACATTTTGGTGGTGGGGCTGGTGATGGGCTGCAGACCCTGTGGAAGGTGTGATATATGCCCAATGGTCATTAAAACATCTGCGATCAAGGATCTACATACAGGGAGAGACATCAAAATCAAGGGATGTCTTAATTGTAGGTCGGAGGGAGTCATTTATGTCATCCGTTGTACATGCCCAATGTATTATGTTGATGAAACCATTAAGGTGGGGAAAACCCGGATTCAGAAACATCTTTCTACCATCCGACTGGCTGCAAGAGATGCCGGAGAAGGTAAAACTTTAACACCAGTGGCAGTCCACTTTTTAAGTCACCATGAGGGAAATACTGGCCATCTACAGGTCATGTTTATTGACCAGGTCAACATGGGCATTAGAGGAGGCAACCGGAAAAGGAGACTTCAGCAAAGAAAGACCCAATGGATCTATACATTAAGATCTAAAAACACCAGGGGGCCTGAATGAGGACTTTTCATTTCAATAATTTCTAGGTCGGGATTAGTTTATTCTGCGGATTACTATTTTTAGTAATTCTTCTTGATATATGGTCCTTTGGATCATATTCACGTGTGGGAGGTTTGGGCTTGAGTTGAGGTAGCTTATTGGTTATTGTTCATTGTTTGGTGTCATGGTTCACCGATATATTGTGAGGTGAACATATTTGTTTAATGTCCCCGCGATCCCTATATGAAATACAGTGGGGCAAATTTTTGTATATACTTTATTGGCTTATGCTGGTATATGATATACCATTTTATTTGGGGCGCAGATTTATTGCTCTTTTTGGGGGCATAGATGTTTATTCACATGCTTGGATGTAATTGAGACTGTGGCGTCTTGAGATTTTGAACAGTCATTGTGGGGGTATGTGTCCCATCTGAACCTGGGACTTATACCAGCTCCCCCCTCCCCAGGTGTAATTTGAATTCCCCCACAATCTGGTGATAAATATAGAGACACAATATGTAATTTCTGAGATCTGTATTGGATTTAATGTGGTGTATAATACGGTGGTGTTATATCTGTGCCTTTAGATGGTTCCACTTACATTATCAGCATTGTGTATGTTGCCCTTATACACGTGATTGAGGATACTAGATTCTATTCCTGTTTTCAAGGAAGGTGTTATGCTCATTAGAATTGTAGTTCACATATAGATGTGTATAGGGGCATTATGCATATCGAAATTTCCCTCTATTTTAGATGTCACTCCTGCCTTATGATATATATGGTCTATACCGTGAAGAAATAATGAAGGGATCTTTTCTCCTTCCATTTGCTGCTTATTGGGCCTCTTGTTTCTAGGCCAGTAGGTACGCAATATGGCGATATGTCATTTCCTATTATCTACTGGAGATAATGTTTAGTAATTAGTCATTCTTACACACGTTTAATGTAATCATGTTTATTTGTAACTAGGAATTTTTGAACGCCCAAGCGTGCGCACCACACCATGCTTCCTGTTTGCATGCGTTCCACTGGGCGGAGATGGCGCGGCCTCCGACGTGTGACCCCTGCGGCGGAAGTATACTGCCGGACGGGGTGCGCGATGGATGGCGGCGCCGTCCCCGCACATTGGACCTGTGGTTATGCAGGTGGGTATAAAGGGGTGTGGGTTGGTAACAGTGACCTATTCACCCTGGCGAAGTGGCATTCGGCCACGCAACGCGTCGGTGGCGGGTTTCTGTTGGAGGACCCAAGCTCCCTATATTTGGTGATGTAACCTAATCTTTTTATATTGCGTATACCTGTACATTGAATGGCAAGCACTTTATGGATACCTATCTGAAGATTTTCTTTTGCACATTGCTTTTTATGCTTAACATAATCCTATATTGCACATAGCACTTATGCACTTTAATTGTATTCTTATTTAGAGATTTTTTGTAGATATATTCTTGGTCTCTTTAAACACAATTGTTTTGTTTTTTTGTAAACGCCATTCATATCCTTAGTGGGCGATTTAAAGTGGACCAACACCCAGGATTTTGACTATCTATAGATTCCCGGGCCGATCCCCCCTGGGTGTTGGTCCACTTTAAGATCCCACATTAACAGTATGAATTATTTTACTTCTGAGAGCTGCTAATGGGACAATCCTCCTTAATGTTTTTATATACGTGTATGTTTTTAATGAGTCTTCTGCATGTTGTCGGTGATGATTTTTTAAGAATGACCTAATAAATGTATTTCATTATTCAATAAGAATATTTTTTGGTGTGCGGCAGAATTACAGGGGTTTTTAGGCCAGTCTAGGGCCCGCCTTTTTGTAGTATTTGTGACGTTGCCTTCCCCTATCTTGCCAGCACCCCTTTATATAATTGTGGTGTCAGCTGTGCATACCCAATCCAGCTTCCTTTTGTATCTGTGGGGGTAGAGTCACATGCAGGGGCCTCCAGGGACACCCAAAGTAGGATTTCTGCTTGGAGATGCAAATTATGGAGTTGTGCTATATGCGCTGCCTGGTAATACCTATTAATGCAGAGGACTCCCAGTCCCCCCCCTCCCTCCTATGCCTAAACATGGTTGTTTTGGCAACTCTCGGCCTAGTGCTTCCCCAAATAAACTTCAAAAGTATGCAATATAGTATCATGATCTGGTACAGAGGGATGTATACCGGGAGCGTTCTAAAATGGTATAGCATCTTTGACAACAAGGTTATTTTTACTGCATTTATCCTCCCCATCGATGAGATCTCGTGTCCTCGCCAAGAATCCGACATGGATTTTAAAGACCAAAAGGGGGGGTAGTTGGCCTGGTACAGAGAGTGATAATAAGGTGTGATGTTTATTCCTATGTATGATCGTGTCCCTGCGAAAGAAATGTTAGTTTGAAGAGAACTTCTCTTTGTTAACCTTGAGGCCTGAAATCTTGGAAAAAGTACGTTGGGTAGTGAGGTATGGGTTTGTGAGAGGATCAACAGAATGTCATCGGCAAATAGGCATGCTTTGTGGTGGTTCTCTACCCCCTTTACGTTTTGGTATGCTCGAATGGCGATTGCTAGAGGTTTCAGGACCAACACAAACAGCCCTGGGGTGGGCATACCTGCTGCATGCCCCTACTAATCAGGAAAGGATCAGAGTGATAAAAACCATACTAAACCCTAGCAGAAGGGGAGGAGTATATAGAGCGTAGCTATGTGAGAAAGTTATCTCCAAAACCCCACCTTTGGAGGGCATAAGTCATGCATGTCTAAACGACAGAAGGGGGGTAGGGATGTTTTCTGCTGGGCCAGCTCAATCAGCTGTAGCAATCTACGAATATTGTCAGACCTGTCTGTGGGGGATAAATCCCACCTGATCCTTGCTTATTAATGTGCCCAGAAACTCGTTGATTCTGGAAACTAAGGCATTCCCTAGGAATTTGAGGTCAACATTGAATAATGAGATGGGTCTGTAGTTTTGTGCATTTGAGTGATCTTTGTCAGGTTTTGGGATCATGCTCATATATGCTTCTGGGGAGGTCTGATTTAGTGCACCTTGTCCCTTGAGGGAATTAAACATTCTTGCTAAATGAGGGCCAATTTCAGTGGCTTACTTCTTGTAGTATAGGGTGGAGAAACCATCTGGCCCAGTGCCTTGGAGGCTTTAAAACGTTTAATTGCTTTTATTACCTCTGGTACGGCGATTTCAGCCTCCAAGCGCTCTCTGTGGGTTTCTGCCAGTTTATGGAGCAAGACAGTCAAAAAACCTGGCCACCATGTCCCAGAGGAAAATGTGGGGGGCTTCATAAAGTTTGCCTAGTAAGTTCCTGAACGTATTGATCATTTTTAACAGGGCTAACTGTAAGGGTCCCTTCTGGAGTCGTTAGCAGCTCTACGCTTTTTGAGGGATGTGGCTAATGCAATGAGGGTTACCACCTTAACAGCTGCAGGCAAGTTTACATTAATTGCAAATAGCTTTTTATGAACTGCAGGATATGCTCCTGAGTGTCCTTGCTTGTTAGCAATGAATCACTAATCCTCCACTTGAAGGGCCTGGGGATTGGAGGTGAAGTAGTAAACCTCATTGACACCGGTGCATGGTCAGACCAGGGCGTTGTTAATACTAGGTATTTGTCGATCGTAGGAATGCGGCTCTGAGGGGCCACGATATGGTTGATTCTGCAAAATTAATGTTGGGGGTTGGAGTAAAAAGTATAGTCTCGTGTTTTGGGATTCAGTTCCTGCCAGATATCTACCAGGGTTGCCTCATGGCATTGATACGATGTGGAGGGTGGGGTTTCTGTTTTATGGCAGTGACCTGTCTAGCTTGAGGTCTAGGTCAATATTAGAGTCTCAGGCCATAAATAGTATGCCTTGGCTATGCCCTTTTATTTTCCACATGAGATGGAGAAGAAATTTGTCTGGTGCGTTTTGAGTCAGCTATTTGGGTCTCACATTCAAATGTAACGTGTTGCCGGAATGCTATGGCAATGCTCCTGGTCTTTTCTGAATGGAAGGCTAAGAAAAATGTAGGGTATTGCAGGTTCAAGCACCTTGCGTTTGAGAATCTTGTCTCCTGGAGGCACAAGATATCAGCGTGAAGCTGCTTAGAACAGTGGAATGCTTTGGTTCTTTTGTGTGGGGGGTTAAATTCCTGCCCATTGTGTGAAAGGAGTTTAAAATTGAGGTTGGCCCATTATGTTAGCTTAACATGGGATGAAGGATAGGAGGGGACAGAAGAGAAAGAGGGAAAAAAGGTGAAGAGAAAAAAAAAAAAAAAAGAAGACGACGAAGAAGATGGCAAAGACGGAGAGATGGCAGTGGGGGTTTAAAGTGGACCAACACCCAGGATTTTGACTATCCTGGGTTTTGGTCCACTTCGGCGGGGCACCCCGAAACCCCAATAAACTCACCTCTCCCCGCTCCCACGTGACTGCCCGGTCCAATCCCCGCCAACGTCCAGGCGGGGAACAGGAGCGTCCAAGCGGCTTCCGCCTCCGCCGCCTCCCTCGCGTCACTTTCGGCGTGCGCGCGCCCGTGCCGGCCATTCACAGACGGCCGGCGCGGGGGCGCGCATGCCTAGAGGGGCGCGAGGGAGGCGGCGGCGGCGGCAGATAAGGTAGGTGATTTGGGGTGTTTGGGGGGGTTTCACCCCGCGGGACATCCCGATCTCGGATGTCCCGCGGGGTGGGAGGTGATCGGCCCGGGAATCTTATAGATTTCCGGGCCGATCACCTCTCGGTGTTGGTCCACTTTAAATACCTAATGGGTGGTCGATCCCAAGGAACGACCCCGTCCGTCAGGAAGTAGAGGATGGGGACGCACCCCAAATTGTGTCCACTAGAAGGGACTGGGGGGGGGGGAAGGGAAACGTCGGGGAGTTGGTGACTTCAAGCAAGTCAGTACTTTGCCTTCCTAAACTCACTACCGGAAGCTTATCAATAGGAGATTCTTTCTGCGTGGGGATTTGTCTGCGCTTATGAAATCTTATGTACTGGAGCAGGTCAGGGCACCAGCCAGTGGGGGGCAGGCAGGGAGGGCCGTCCTGAGGCCAATCCAGAGCTTATAGACTCCAAGCTAGGGAGCCTATAGGGGGCGTTTAAAACAGCATTGCTAACATATAAAGCTTAATCTATGTTAACCAGTGACTCGAGGCATGGACAATTCTAGTAACATGCCCAATTCAAGGAAATTAATCGGAATGGGTAACTGTTTAACATATAAAAATGAACGCATGAACTCAAACCATGTGGGGCAGCCCCTGGTCATCAGGACACCCCCCCCCCCCACGCCAGCCCACGAAGATTACAACCTACTGCAGGAGCTCTTAGACTCGCTCCCGCTGCATCGCGGGCCGGTACCTAAAGTACGCCCAACCCTGCAGCGTGCGGCGACAGGAGAGCCCCAACAACGTTACACCACCACATGCCTAAAGTAAGGCAATTTCAACATCAACATTAGTGTCAACAGGCCGCCTAGGTAAATATGTAGGAAAGCTCAAGAATGTGGCTCCCCAGGCCGCACATAATGCCTCCCCTGTCAAGACCCCGCATCGACCCAAGGAGGGTGCACCGCCTCCACAGAAGAGGCAGGGATAACAGCACAAGCAAAACAGATAGTAAACAAAAACATCCTGCGTAGGATTTACTTGGACGCCTGTGGTCCACCGGTGCTGGAGAAGGACAGGAGGTAGAAAAAAAAAAAAAAAAAAAAAAAAACACGAAACCCCCCCATCATGGGGCGGAAACCCCTGGAGTGTCGACTGATGGAGCCCCCGACTAGTAGAGACATACAGCCTGCATAGCGAGCCTAAATTTTGGCTGAGGTCTATAGCTCGCGGCTAATCAGCAGTTCTCGTATTTATGTAGGAAAGCTCACGGCTAATCAGCGGTTCTCGTAATCTGCGGGGGGCTACTCTATAATTAGTATATATAGTTTCTTTATGCACACGAGTGGGGTGCTTTTAAACTGTTGATTAAAAGCTTTTCAGGATGTCAGCAGTAGCAGTACACTGGACTGGATACCATATCCCTTGCGTGCACAGACGCCTGAACTGGTTGGAGTCAAGGGATTGTCATCGCCCCATTTCACTGGATGTTTTAAAAGGGTAGGTTTTCCCTGTTTCACACCCATTTTCTGTGCAGCCCTGCTTTTATTGGGGATGGGCCAAGCCGATGCTCGATGTGATGTCGAGGCAACGACAGAAGAGATGGTGCATGCCCGGTTGAAAGTTTCCTATGACAGTCTTAGAGAGGACTGTTGGATCTCTTTTATTTCACATGTATGCCTGGACTACCAGGATCCAACCAGTGTATATAAGGAGGACTACATTAGTGGATGATCTGGGGCACTTTTTTGTGACCTGACCAGCTCATAATTTTTATGTATTGTCATACTCTCTTCTATACTGCAGAAGCAGTTTAATTGCTATTGCAAAATGTATCACATATAATGTTACTACTCATTGTGTCTTTTATTTGCCTGCAGCATATGTCAGTTAGCAGTTTCCTCTTGTAACTACCTTACAGGACCAAATAGCTTTTTCAGATCAGCTGTTCCTCAGTGGAGGACCTGTTTGCTGTGTGAGATTAGCTGCATTTTGGCTTTGATTTCCTTAAAATAAGTCATGTCCTATTTTGAAACAGTCCTTATTCTGAAATAAAGCATTTCTTTGTGGTAAAATATGTATAGGAAAGTTTACTGAATCGAGGCCTCTGTTTTTAATATGATATAGATATATATATCTCAAGGGCGTATAACCATTTAAGTGCCAGACACGTTTCACTATTTTGTGCTACACATGTTCAACCTTGATTTTTGGAGGGATTTCCAGGAATTTCCCTGGAAAATTATATATTGTTTTTTTCAGGCCGTTTTAGTGGATTCTCAATGCTTAAGGGTGAAATATGTGCAAAAACTGTTTAAAAAAATCTATGTTTTGCAATTTGTAGTATTTTTTTGTAATAAAAAAGGAAGTTTGTCAATAAAATGTTATTGCATGTGAAACCCCAATTTCTCCCAGTCACAGCGGTACCACATATGTATAGGTAGACACCCTTTTCTGCCCAGGAGACTCCCCCAAACTGAAACAGAGCTTTAGGAGATTTTCAGATAAAATACTTATTAAAACTGTGATATGCGCACCTTGTGGTTTTTCCAGAAAAACAACCCTTTACATTTGAAATACCCCCACAAACTATATATTCTCTGGAAGTACACACCTCAAGCTTTCTATGCGTACCAGGCTTGTTTATGTGGGCGTAGTTTTCTGGAAGTAATCCCTCAATCAATTCTTTGGTTGCACAGTTTCCTTAAAAAAAGAATAAAAAGGAAGAATCAAAGCCACATTTTCCTAAAAAAAAACTATATGCAAACAAGAAAAAACAAGTAAAATCTGAAAAAGCAACATCCTCCAAACACAACAATACCCAACATGCATAGCTACTGTCAAGGGAAGAGTTGGCAAACACCAAAAAGTAAAGCGTGCGCATAACAGTAATTTTACTTAAAAATTTCAGCTCTGCAGACAAAGTGCGCACCTTGCAATTTTTCAACCAAAACAACATTTGGAATATCTCCCATAAACTATATATTCTGTGAAAGTACACATGTTAAGCTTTCTAAGCGTACCCAGCTAGTTGTAGTGGGCTCATTTTTCTGGAAGTAATCCCTCGAAGAATTCTAAGGTTGCACAGGGTTTCCCTAAAAAAAAAGAAAAAAAAAAATGTATAAAAAAAACTGAAAATAAAAGAGACATGTTTTCCTAAAATTTCAATATACAAACAAGAAAAAACAAGGTAAATCTGAAAGTGCAAGGTCCACGAGCAGAACAATACCCAACATGCATAGGTACTATTAACCCTTTTAATTGCCAGCCTACTCAAAGTTTTGTCACGCTCTGTTGACAGGTCATTTTTTCCCATTTTGCGCCATGTTTAACCGTGATTTTTGCCGGAATTTCCAGGAAAATTATATATAATATATATATATTTTGCAGCAGAGTTTAGGCGTTAACATGAAATGTCTTGTTTGTAATTTTTCTACTGTTTTTTTAAATATTTGCGTAAAAATCAAAAAAAAAATTTGTTTTATTAAACCGGACCTTCAGCGTGATTTAATGAAAAGCCCAAACTCTTAAAAAACGGTTCCCCAGCATCTAAAATGAATATATTTTACGTTTTTAGTCACTAACTTATTATTCTTTCCCCCACTGGGCTGCAAATCTGTTCAGGATTTTAGGATACGGGTGCCGCCATCTTGACTCAGAAGCATCACACTTATTGAGGAGAGGAGAGTGGGATAAGGTACAGGGGGGCGGGTTATAGCTGTGCTTTGCTCATACAGAGCAGAGCTGGGGTCAGGTAACGGTCAGCAGTCCCAGAATGCAGAGCAGCACAGTCAGGAGGCACTTCCTGTTTGCAGGCTGCCTGATAAGATGGCGGCTTCCATAAGCCGCCATCTTGGATGCTTAAAGGCTCATAACATGCAGTAGATGCAGGTAGGATGATTTTTAATGTGAGCAATCTGTATGTACAGGGTGGGGGAAACATATAAGATAGACTCTTATTCAGAGTGAAGGTCCGCTTTAATGAAAACCATATTACATGTAAAAGCCCCATTTCTCCCAAAAAACACATTGGGTCCCCATTTTTGGGGGAATTTTAAGGGTTAAAAACAAGGAGAAAAAAAAATATATATATTTTTTTAATACTTACCTCCCCATCCTGGGCCACTGTGTCCCACACTGATCACTCTGGCTTCTGCTCTCCTGCTGCTGCTGGAAGCCTTTTATAGCTGCTGGGCGAAAGAACATAAGGGGTTAATAAAAAAAAAAAAAAAAATTACATAGGGTCCCCCAAAGTGCTGAAGCCGTCCCCCCACCCAGATGGGTGCGGGCGCCCCATTATGCCTGAGGGGGCTTGGGAGAGGACTTAAGCTTAGGGCCCCAGTATGAGCCAGGGCGTCCACGTCCTCTGCGCCTACCCCAGAAGTCTCCTCGGGCCCCAGTAAAGGAAACCCCCTCCCTTGTCTAGCACCAGGGAGGAAAAGGAGCCCTGACCCCGAAAGAGCCGAGACTGCCGCCTGAGCTGGGGTAACCTGCCTCCCTTAGCAAACAGGTCCAGGCGGTCCCCAAACAGGCATAGTCTTTTGAAGGTAAAACCAGTGAGAGCCTTCTTGGCAGCGCCGTCAGCAGCCCACCGGCGCAGCCAAACCGAGCGGTGTATAGCCACCACAAGGGCAGAGGTTCTGCCACACATTCTAATGGTGTCATCCAAGGCAGGGAGGACATAGGTCACAAAAACATCACAACTAGAGAGTGCATTAAACTCCTCCCTAGACACATCATCAGGGGCACCATCAAGGATACTTCTGAGCAGGGTCCTAATAGCCACAGCCGTAATGGCAGAGGCACAGACCGGGCGCAGCGCCGTCCCCACACATGCAAAGAAATGGGACGCCAGTTGATCAATGTGCCGGTCCTCAGCATCCCGCAGGGTAGTAAAGTCAGGGGAGTGCATGACAGAGGTGTTAGTTAACTCTAGGACCGGGGCATCCACCTCAGGAGGGGATGACCAACACTTCACCACATCAGCAGGAAAGGGATACTTCCTATCCCAACTTTTAGGTACACCTGGAAGCCTGCTGGGGCGCTCCCATTCCTTGAGCACAAGGTTATTAAAATGGGCTTGCTCAGGAAATTCCAAGCATGACTTAGCAGTATGAAACAGTTCCCCCTGCTGCCTGGGGGCCTCAACAGGGGGAGAAATAGACAGAACCTCAAAAATCTGAGCCAACCGATCAGTATCATCTGTGGCCCAGGGGTCAGAGCCAGAATCGTCATGACCCCTGGGCCTCTCATCAGATGACCCTGAGACGGAGAATAGCTCCCCTTCCTCCAAAGGGGTATAGCCAGACAGTTCCAAAAACTCATCAGCTTCCATAGGGAAAAGAGTGACATCAGGCGTTAAGTGACGCTTTTTTGCAGAGGCATTACGTGCCAAGGTATTAGCAATCAACTTCTCAACACTAGCCAGTCTGGAAGACACATCAGGCTGAGAATCCCCACTTGTATGCAACTCAGTGGGAGTGAGATTTAAGCTTGGGGGAGTAGGTGAAGTGAAACGAGGCGCAGGCCCAGCCACTGGAAAACCAGGCTGCAGCGCAAGCACCTGCTGGGCACAAGGTACACAGACCCGCACATTGTCAGCGCTAATAGGGGACACCCCACAAGCTACACACAGCCGGGCTTGTCCCGAAGGAACCCAAGCACATTATCCTGAGTCGCCTCCATATGGAGATTATAGCGGTACAATAGGCCGATAGGGATTCACGCTATAAAGCAACCCGGGATGCCCCAATAACCCGCTAGGGAAGTGGGAGTAATTAACACTAGGCCTCACAAATTAACTAAATAAAGGGAGTAGGGCCAGGAGAAGCCAAGAGGGTTCGGCCCGTCTGAAAGACATAAGCAAAGGGGAGCCGTAAGTGACAAGTAAATAACAACGGTAAAAAAAGCCGCGGTACCGCACGGACCGTGGTAGGTAGAAGCCCGTCACATAGCAGCCGGAACCAAGAAAAAATACAACTCTGTGAAGTACTCACCTGTAGAGTTGGTATTATATGCATACAGCACGTCCTGCTCCAGTAGTAGTAATAACATGTGGGTAATCCTCCGCCTCCGGCGCCGTGCACTGCAGACATGTAAAAAACAAGCTCCTCCCGGCCCTACATATACCGAGGGGCCTCCCACAAATCCCCAGCATTGAAAAGCAGTGAGAAAGAGAGGCCAGGAGAAACAACCACCCAAAACTGGCAATAATATCAAAGATAACAATCACCAAACAGGGGATCCAGAACAAGGTGAAACAGGGTGGGGTGGAGCAGGACGTGCTGTATGCATTTAATACCAACTCTACAGGTGAGTACTTCACAGAGTTGTATTATTCTAAGCATACAGCACGTCCTGCTCCAGTAATAGTAATAACATGTGGGACATCCAATAGCAGTGTCCATAAAGAAGGGTGGGATCCCCAACAGAAGGCAACAGCAAGCAGTCTAAACTACTGCCGCCTGCAAAACCTTGCGGCCAAACACAGCGTCAGCTGAGGCCCTAACATCAACCTTGTAAAACTTTGTAAAGGTATGAACAGAAGACCAAGTAGCGGCCTTGCAAACTTGCTCCACAGAGGCCTGGTGCTGAAAAGCCCAAGAAGCCCCAACAGCTCTAGTAGAATGAGCAGTAAGACGAAAGGGGGGAGTCTTCCCCTTAGTAGTATAGGCTTGAACCATGGCCTGACAAATCCATTTACTGATGGTAGACTTGGCATGAGCCAAACCCTTCCTAGGCCCATGAGGCACAACGAAGAGAGCATCCGTCTTCCGAACGGCCTGAGTGGTAACCAGGTAAGACTTGACACACCTAACCACATCCAAGGAATGCAAAACCCTTTCCTTAGGGTTACTAGTATTAGGGCACAAGAAAGGAAGTACAATATCTTGATTCAAATGAAATGCAGACACAACCTTAGGCAGGAAGTCTGGCTTGAAGCGAAACACCACCTTATCCCGATGTCTCTCAAAGTAGGGAGGCTGAATAGACAAAGCAGCCAACTCAGACACACGTGATAGCTACCAGGAAGACAACCTTGAGCGTGAGCACAGCGAGAGCGGCCTCATGAATAGGCTCAAAAGGCGCCCCCTGCAGGGCCGACAAAACCAAGTTCAGATCCCAAACAGGAACCATAGGTTTCCGAGGAGGACGCACATGAGTGACCCCCTGAAAGAAGGTCTTGATAAGAGGGTGCTGGGCAAAGGTCTTCTGAAAGATGATAGACAGGCCCTTCAAAGTACTAAGCTTAAGACCTAAGTCTAGACCATGTTGTAAAAACTCCAGCACCCTGGAGACTAAGAATTCCCGTCAGGGAAGAGACCTGGATTCACACCGGTCAATGTAAGCACGCCATACTCTATAATAGATAGCAGCCGAAGTCTTCTTCCTGGCTTGCACCATAGTAGCCACGACAGATGCAGACAAACCCTATTCCATTAAGATGGAGGTTACAATAGCCAAGCCATCAAAGCCAGAGTTAGTAAATTGGGATGGCGTAGAGACCCTTGAGTTAGAAGATCTGGCAACCTTGGCAGATCGTACTGATCTACTGCCATTTGAACCACATCCGCGAACCACACTCTTCTTGGCCACCTTGGGGCCACCAGAATCGCAGGTACCCCTTCCAGAGCGATCTTGCGCAGCACTCTGCCCAGAAGGGGAATTGGTGGAAACACATACAAGAGCCGAAACTCCCTCCAAGACATTGACAGGGCATCCGAAGCCAGAGCCAGAGGATCCTGAGAAAGGGATACAAAGCTCGGTAGCTTGTGATTGTGACGTGACGCAAAGAGATCCACGTCTGGCAAACCCCAACGGTGACACAGGGACTGAAATACCCTGTCGCAGAGGGACCATTCCCCCTGACGGGACGGCCCCCTGCTCAGAGCATCTGCTAGCAGATTCTCCACCCCCGGAATGTAGACAGCCGAGATGCATTGTACATTGGTCTCTGCCCATGTTAGAATCAGAGACACCTCCTGGAGAGCACCCTTGCTCCGGGTTCCTCCCCGATGATTGATGTAGGCTACCGCCGTCCTGTTGTCTGAGCGTACCTGAACCGCCAGACCCTTCAGGTGCTGGGTCAATCATTCCAGCACCAATCTGACCGCCCTGAGTTCCAGGACATTGATAGGAAGATGGGCCTCCTGAGGGCCCCACCTCCCCTGGAAGCGCAGGGACTTCCAGAATCCCCCCCAGCCCGAAAGACTGGCATCCGTTGTGACCGTCTCCCAAGAGGGAGCCAGGAAGGATCTGCCCCTTGTCAAGTTCCTGTGGTCCAACCACCACGCAAGGGATTGTCTGACCGAGGGGGGAATCACCCAGCTGTCGTCCAAAGATGCTGGGTCCTTGTTCCATACTGACAGAAGGTGACGCTGCAGGGTTCTCAAGTGAAACTGGGCAAAGGGCACCGCCTCGAAGCTTGCCACCATCGAGCCCACCAACTGCATTCCCTGCCAGATGGAGGGATGAGGGTTCGCGAGCAGGGACCTCGCCTGCATTGTCAGAGCTTCCACCTTCTGCGGAGGAAGGAATATCCTTGACTGAACCGAGTCCACAAAAACATGGGAGGGACATTCTGGTATGTCCCACACATACACCAACAGAAATCCGCACTCACCCTAAATAATGTGTATAAATCAAGGTAAGAAATTTGTTACATTACTTTATTGAAATATGACAATTTAGAGCAACAAAGAACCCAAATGGGCTATATACAATTTAAAAAACATATATATGACAATATAAAAACAAAAACAAAGACAAAACAGGGTAGGGGGGAGATTAGGCAAGACAATAATGAATAATAAATGATTTCAACTAATAAATTATTATAGTAGTTATTTTTAATTCATGCCCTGAAGTCAAAGAAAAAAGGACATGGCAGTGTATATTGTCATTCACCAGGCCAGCAAGCATAAATCAGACCACCTCTGAAACCCAAAGAAGTGCTTAAGAGTGCATATCCAACAGAGTGATAGAAAGCCTACATATGAGAAGTGGGCTACAAGATATATAGAAAAGGTGCAAGAAAAATATATATATATAACAGAGTATAAAAGCAAGTGCCTAAAAATAGCAGTCCTAAAAGGCAGGTATGACTGAGAACACTAGCCGGCCTGGGGAGCAACACAGCAAATATGCAAGTATAATACAATAGTAGGAATAATTTGTACACCACCGCAATACAAGATATATATAAAGTTAGTACATCACCGTAATTATCAGAGTCTGCCAATCCCCCCGCACCCAGGTACAGAAACCGCCGGCGCGCTGCGTGGACACACCACTTCACCTGGACGGGCACAATGACTGTCTGTTCGTTCCCTCTCTTTATCAGTACAGGCGTGCTCACGCGCGCCCGGCGCAACCCCCGCCCCCCGCACACACATATCCCACCTGAATAATCAGTATGGGAAGGAGGGTCAGAAGCGGTGGAAAACGCCGAGCGCACGCCGCACAACCCAAAACAGTGCACGCCGGCGGCCGCGCGCCCCGGCCGGCGCCGCCCCACACACCCCCCCACCACACACAGGTGCAGCGGGAGATGTCAGAGCCAGCGCCGGCCGGGGCGCGCGGCCGCCCGCAGCACAGCCACCGCCCGCAGGGCAGTGATACAAGACAGCCGAGAGTGCATGTTAGCATACAAAATACTAAGTATCTATTTCTTTATCAATACACTCAGTTACAAAGACATTGTAACTAAAAATGTAGCCCAATGGATTCAATGTGATAGATAGTATTCAAAAGATTCTCCTCTGATGTTCTTATACGTA
Source organism: Gastrophryne carolinensis (assembly GCA_027917425.1). Taxonomy (NCBI): domain Eukaryota; kingdom Metazoa; phylum Chordata; class Amphibia; order Anura; family Microhylidae; genus Gastrophryne; species Gastrophryne carolinensis. The sequence continues at coordinate 299,414,202 of CM051235.1, read as the reverse complement.
TTTATCTGTTTGTTGCTAATTTTTTAGACCAAATGTCTTCTGCCACATCAAAGTTATAAGTCATATTGGCGTGCCTTATCCTATGGGGCCCAAAAAGAAGGGCCCACCCCAGATACTGAATACACAACAATGGATAAGCACAGCCTAAAAACCAATCAAATAAGGGGGGTGCCGGATACTGTGGTGTGTATGTAGCTCAGTCAATTCAAAAACATGGGAGGGACATTCTGGTATGTCCCACACATACACCAACAGAAATCCGCACTCACCCTAAATAATGTGTATAAATCAAGGTAAGAAATTTGTTACATTACTTTATTGAAATATGACAATTTAGAGCAACAAAGAACCCAAATGGGCTATATACAATTTAAAAAACATATATATGACAATATAAAAACAAAAACAAAGACAAAACAGGGTAGGGGGGAGATTAGGCAAGACAATAATGAATAATAAATGATTTCAACTAATAAATTATTATAGTAGTTATTTTTAATTCATGCCCTGAAGTCAAAGAAAAAAGGACATGGCAGTGTATATTGTCATTCACCAGGCCAGCAAGCATAAATCAGACCACCTCTGAAACCCAAAGAAGTGCTTAAGAGTTATTATTCATCACATATCTATGCATTTAATTATTAGATTCATTTATTTATATTCTTTGATACTGGTTTGGTTAAATTAGGTGTTTTATATTAGGAAAAAATTCCTTATTATTCATTGCACAGTAAAAATGTTTTGGCCATTAGAGGTTTCACGTATCACTAATTATTAATTATTCTAAACTTAATATATATTATTTCGTATTTGTTATCAACATTAATAATTATTATTACTTTACATTTTTGGGTGATTGATGAATATTCATTAATCAACTATTAATTATGATTATAAATTGTCACACAGTATAAATTATTTAATCTAATTGTATTAATGGTATAATTTTAATATGTTTAGTAATGGGTCATTAGTATATTTATATTCTTATTTTTTGTAAGTATTTAGGGTGGGGTTTTTTCTAAAGTACTATAGATGGGTTCTAAATAAACATAGAAGCTTTACTATTTAAGAATTAAATTATGCCTAAATAGATATGGCAGAGTAATATGTAGCGATATTAATATTTCATCCCTTACTTTGGAGGATTACAGCAGAATATAAAGTGTTAAGTACGCCGCCATGGGGTTTTACACTGTTAGTTGATATTTGATCTACTCTAACATTTAATAATAATTTTCCTAATTTCAATTATTTTATCTAAATACAAAGAATCTTAAATATATTCAATAATGTCTGCCACATTGTAATAATAATTTAATATATAGTGACATAGTTAGGCGATTGGAAATAAAAAGAACAAACAGATAAATACGTATAAGAACATCAGAGGAGAATCTTTTGAATACTATCTATCACATTGAATCCATTGGGCTACATTTTTAGTTACAATGTCTTTGTAACTGAGTGTATTGATAAAGAAATAGATACTTAGTATTTTGTATGCTAACATGCACTCTCGGCTGTCTTGTATCACTGCCCTGCGGGCGGTGGCTGTGCTGCGGGCGGCCGCGCGCCCCGGCCGGCGCTGGCTCTGACATCTCCCGCTGCACCTGTGTGTGGTGGGGGGGTGTGTGGGGCGGCGCCGGCCGGGGCGCGCGGCCGCCGGCGTGCACTGTTTTGGGTTGTGCGGCGTGCGCTCGGCGTTTTCCACCGCTTCTGACCCTCCTTCCCATACTGATTATTCAGGTGGGATATGTGTGTGCGGGGGGCGGGGGTTGCGCCGGGCGCGCGTGAGCACGCCTGTACTGATAAAGAGAGGGAACGAACAGACAGTCATTGTGCCCGTCCAGGTGAAGTGGTGTGTCCACGCAGCGCGCCGGCGGTTTCTGTACCTGGGTGCGGGGGGATTGGCAGACTCTGATAATTACGGTGATGTACTAACTTTATATATATCTTGTATTGCGGTGGTGTACAAATTATTCCTACTATTGTATTATACTTGCATATTTGCTGTGTTGCTCCCCAGGCCGGCTAGTGTTCTCAGTCATACCTGCCTTTTAGGACTGCTATTTTTAGGCACTTGCTTTTATACTCTGTTATATATATATATTTTTCTTGCACCTTTTCTATATATCTTGTAGCCCACTTCTCATATGTAGGCTTTCTATCACTCTGTTGGATATGCACTCTTAAGCACTTCTTTGGGTTTCAGAGGTGGTCTGATTTATGCTTGCTGGCCTGGTGAATGACAATATACACTGCCATGTCCTTTTTTCTTTGACTTCAGGGCATGAATTAAAAATAACTACTATAATAATTTATTAGTTGAAATCATTTATTATTCATTATTGTCTTGCCTAATCTCCCCCCTACCCTGTTTTGTCTTTGTTTTTGTTTTTATATTGTCATATATATGTTTTTTAAATTGTATATAGCCCATTTGGGTTCTTTGTTGCTCTAAATTGTCATATTTCAATAAAGTAATGTAACAAATTTCTTACCTTGATTTATACACATTATTTAGGGTGAGTGCGGATTTCTGTTGGTGTATGTGTGGGACATACCAGAATGTCCCTCCCATGTTTTTGAATTGACTGAGCTACATACACACCACAGTATCCGGCACCCCCCTTATTTGATTGGTTTTTAGGCTGTGCTTATCCATTGTTGTGAACCGAGTCCACAATCATCCCCAGAAACGGGGTCACTGAGGAGGGGGACAGAGAGGACTTTGGGTAATTGATCACCCAGCCGAAGGACTCCAGGGTGGACACCACCAACCGAGTGTCCAGCTCTGCCTGCTGCAGAGACCGAGAGGTGATGAGTATATCGTCCAGGTAGGGCAACACGCGTATGCCCTTTAGTCTTAAGAGAGACATCACCCCTGCCAGCACCTTGGTGAACACCCTGGGAGCCGACGTAAGGCCGAATGGCAGGGCCATGAACTGATAATGCTGATCCAACAGCGCAAATCTGAGAAACGTTTGGTGCCCTGGGAACACTGGAACGTGCAGGTAAGCGCCCTTGATGTCCACAGATGTCATGAAGTCCCCTGGACGCAGCGAGGCAATGGCCGAGCGCAGAGTTTCCATACGAAAATGCCTGTTTCTGACAAATTTGTTTAGGATTTTCAAATCCAGAATGGGTCTGACTGACCCGTCCTTTTTGGGAGTAAAACCCCATACCCCTGTCTCTTAAGGGGACCTCGCAGATGACCCCGAGCTCCAGAAGGTCCGGCACAGCCAGCATCAAGACTCGAGCTGAGGCAGGATCCTGTGGGATCCGAGACCCAGCGAACCTGGTAGGGGGTAGTACAGCAAACTCTATCTTGTAACCGGAGGACACTACCTCCTGAATCCACCGGTCTGGGACAAGGCGTCTCCAGACATGCTCGAAGTGCTGTAGACGTCCCCCCACCCTGACGGGCGAGGGCGCCCCTTCATGCTTGGGGGGGGGCTTTGGGCTTGGGCCCCCAGGAGGAGCCAGGACGGCGTCCTCTGTTCTTGTTCCAGGACTCTGCGTGAGACCCAGTGAAGGACACCCCTCTACCCTGCTTGGCCCCACGGTAGGGGGTCGAATGGGAGCTTGGGCCACGAAAGGGCCGAATCTGACGCTTGCGCTGGGGCAACTTGCCACCCTTGGCAAAGATATCTAACCTTTCTCCAAACAGGCGCAGCCCTTTAAATGGAAGCCCCGTAAGGGCCTTCTTGGCAACGTTGTCAGCAGCCCACTGGTGTAACCAGATCGCGCGGCGTATGGCCACCACCAGAGCAGAGGATCTAGCGCTCAGCTTAACAGCATCGTCCGATGCGGACAGGATATAATTCACAATGTCTCACAGGTGGCCAGAGCGTTGGCAGCCTCAGAGGGCAAGTCATCCGCCCCTTCCAGGGCAGTCTTAACCACCGTCCTGAGCGCCACCGCCGTGATGGCTAAGGCGCAAACCGGGCGGAGCGACGCTCCCCCAAATGCAAAGGCATGACATGCCAATTGATCAACTCGCCAATCCTCTAAATCCCGCAGCGAAGTAGTGTTAGGGGAGTGCATAATAGAGGTGTTGGACAGACTCAGAATCGGGGCATCGACCTCGGGCATCGATGTCCAACACTTCGGCAGGAAATGGATACTTCTTATCCACAGCTTTAGGAATCCCCTGGAGTTTGCTGGGATGTTCCCATTCTTTCAGCACTAAGCTATTAAAATGAGTTTGTTTGAGAAACTCCAACCCCACCCTAGCGAAACAGATCACCCCTTTGCCGAGGGGCCGCGGGAGGGGGAGAGAGGGATAACACATCAAAGATCTGGGACAGCAGTCTATCAATGTCGTCCTGGGACCAATGATCAGTACCAGACTCCTCCTGACTCCTGGACTCGTCCTCGTAGGATCCTGAGTCAGAGAGCAGTTCCCCTTCCTCTGATGGGGACTGTGCATAGGAAAGCAGTAAATCATCAGATTCTACAGGGAGAACAGTAGATTCAGGATTCAAATGACGCCTCTTGGCAGTAGCCTTGCGCACCAAGGAGCCAGCGATGACGTTTTCCACACTAGCCAATCTAGAGGCCAAATCGGCGTGAGAATCCCCACTAGTATTGGGGGTTAGGCTCAAGCTTGGGGGGAGTAGGGGAAGTAAGGCGTGGTGCGGGCCCAGCCTCGGAAGAGGTGGGGAGACCGGCTAGCGCCTGCTGGGCACAAGGTACGCAGACCCGTGCATTGTCACCGCTGCTAGGTAAAACCCCACAAGCTGCACACAGACGGGCTTGTCCCAAGGGGACCCCGTTCACAATATCCTGGGATGCCTCCATATGGTGATTATTAATTTCAATATGCCAGTAGGGATTGACGCTTTAAGCAACCCTGGATGCCCCAATAACCCACTGGGAAGTGGGAGTCATTTCTGAAAAATGGTCTGGACCGGGCGCTACGCCGGGCCGGGAGAAGCCACCGAGGACCGCTGTCTGAAAGACACAAGGGGAACAGGGATGTCAGAGCCGAGCGCGAAGAAGCAAGCTAGGGAAAAGATCGCCCATGAGGGCACTTACAGGTCTGCGAGGGGAGGACCATCTTCACCACGCGCATGCGAGAAGGATATGGCACCCAGCGAACCTCGAAGGGCGGGCCAGAGCGGGCGATGACGCGGAACGCGCCAGACCGAACCACGCACACCCCCCCCCCACCCGGAGAGCGCGAAGCTCGAAGGCGCGCAGCCGATCAGGAGAGAACAGTAGATACGTCAGCATCACTTCAGAGAAAACGTCTGACAGAGAATAAGGAGATAGAAAACGCCGTAGCTTCCCCGAACAGGGCTGCCGTATGCGCCATAGAGAACAGTAAAACGCTGTGGTTAGTTAAAAAACTAAAAAGTGAAGCGCGCTCTGACACCCGGTAGCGGTAAAGCCATCTATAGTTTAGAACCAAACCAAGAAATGGGGGAACCCACCCTCCCCCAAAAAGGATGCCGGGTTACTATTGAGTGGCACTACTCATAAGTGTAAAAAAAAGGTACAAAGAGTTTATTATTCTTAATGATTACATAAAATGACATACTAACACTTTTACATATACACAACAGACATAACATAAAAGTATAAAAACACCAGGGGGCACCGGAGGTCTGTCAGAATCATCATATTACCCTAAGGTCCAACCTAAAACACAATACCTAAAAACTAATCACCTATCTCAAATATGTGCAAATCTGCAGTCAAATGTGCAATTGTGCCTTATACAAAAATTGTCACACAGTAAAAAACACCAAAATCACTATTCATATAACAGGAGGACTAACCAGGGTGTGCAAGGGAAACACACAATTATGGATATTACCAAGAAATAACGCAAAGAAATTATAAGTGTACATATACAGACCAACCGGGGTACCCCTGTAGGAATAAGACACCAACGTGTGTCGCAGTGACCCCACACTACTTCATCAGGGCGGAAATGCCATCTATAGTTTAATTAGGGCAAGGATAGGCCATCAACACACAACCCCCCCCCCTCTTTTTCCCCCCACTAACGGGGGAATCTGGGGAGGAAGGTGACCCGAATAGAGGGTTCACCGTTAGATGGGACATGGGGGCACCGGTGCGGGAGGGGCATCCAACTGAAGGCTCACCATTCGCCTTAACCGCCTACCCTATGGTGGGAGATTGCGGTGGAGACTAGCTCCGTAAGCACACTAGGTGCTGCCTACCTTCACCCGACCAACGCAGACCAGGCTGGGAGGCATTAATTCACAATGAGGACGGGTGGAAATAGTCCCGCAGGGCCTCGGGCTGTCAAGCCCAGCTCCCCTGCGAGAGCGTGATACTTCATGTCTTCACAGTTCCAGCACTGCAGAGAAATCTGGGGATTTGTGGGAGGTCCCTCGGTGTATGTAGGGCCGGGAGGAGCTTGTTTTCTACATGTCTGCAGTGCACGGCGCCGGAGGCGGAGGATTACCCACATGTTATTACTATTACTGGAGCAGGACGTGCTGTATGCTTAGAATAATGGCGCCGGGTATACCTCGAGGGGCAGGCCGCAGGGACAGTGACGCGGAACGCGCCAAAAGCGGGCCCCGCCCCCCCCGAAGAGTGCAAAGCCATACACGTGACAAGCAGCCACTAACGGCGCACAAGCGCCTGAGGTAACGCTGCCGCCAAGTGCGGAACACAGTGAAAGCTTGCGCGGCGGCAATTTTAAGACAGACTATCAGTGCAACCAAGTCAGCGCGGCGACTGACACCAAGCATAATAAAATAATGTAGTGAAGCACAAAGGCCAATACACATACACACACCCCCCCTCCCCCGAGGGCTACAAGGGAGAGCGAGGGAGGACAGCGACCACTTAACAGGACCCACCGACAGACAGGGGCAAGGGGCAAGGGGCAATAGTGCGGGAGGGGCATCCCATAGAGGCTCACCATATGCCTATACCGCCTACCCTTTGGTGGGGGATTGCAGTGGAGCAGCGCTCCTAAGCACTTGACAGCAGTGCTGCCTACCATCACCCGACCAGCGCAGCCAAGGCTGGGAGGCAAATTACTAATGGAACGGGTGGGAATAGTCCTACAGGGCCGCAGGCTAATAGCCCCGCTCACCTGCGAGAAGAGAGAACCATCTTCTTGTCCTTCGCAGTCCAGACTGCAGAGAAAATCTGGGAATTGTGGGAGGTCCCTGGGTATTTGAGGGGCCGGGAGGAGCCTATTTTCGATGTCTCTGCAGTCCAGCGCCATCTGGCGGAGTAATACCCAAGTGTAAGTAATCTATCTGGAGCAGGACGTACTGTATACTAAGAATAAAAGTAAACTTACATAAGCCTCGCTTCCACACTGCGGTCACCGGGAGGCCAGCCGATGGAAGAACGGGGGTAGGGCAGGCAGGGAGAGGGCAGAGTAGCTGAACCCTGCTCGCTGTCCTCATCTGGCTGCCACTGCTACGTCCCTGGAGTCTGGGCAGTGGGTGGGCGTGGCCACACCTACCTGCCGCAAAGACATAAAAGTTTGTGTCAGTGCGCGATGGCCCAAGTAACAGTGGCACCATGCTGGAAGCCAGAGCAGGGACAGCGGGCATGGTTCAGATACACTGTCCTCTTGCTGCTCCTCCATTGGCAAGCCTTCTGGTGCCCGCGAAGCAGAAGCGAGGGTAATGCAAGTTTTCTTTTCTTTTCCAACTTCCACCCGAGGAGGAAAGTGCATCTTATATGGCGAAAAATACAGTAATTTAATTCTTTATAATGATGATGAGGAAATACTTACAAAAACATCGCACTCCACGTCTTCAAATAAATCAGTATTGACATCTGCTAAGCTGCTCAGTTCATCAATTAATAAAGAATCTGTTAAAATAAATTGTCCATATTTAAGTGCCTTATAACAAGAGTTTCAACTGTTACCATAAGAACTTGATTTGAAAACAATCCTTTGAGAAAAATCTAATTTAGTTAAGAAAAAGTTATTAATAACTGTAACTTCATATTGGGGATGCGGGCACTGATGGCATCATGTTTCTAGAATATACAAAAAAAAAAATGCTACTTCTTCCTCTGACCAAGCAGAAAAAAAAAAAAAAAAAAAAATCAGGTGCAGAAAGAATCCACTGAAAGAAAGACTCACTAAAATTAACATTTTATGCCAACAAGTATAAATGTCACAAAAAGACATGAGAACTAGACACAGCCACACCAGGCACATATTACATAGTTACACGAGTTACATATAAAGTTTAAAGTCCCTTTTACTGAGTTAAAGTGAACCAAACCCATCTTTGGCTTTCTGGCACCCGGGGCAAAGATTCAGCACACCCCCCACCTGGGGCTCAGGCCCCCTTTTGGGACCTACTAACCCGATGCCTCCGGGGCAAGTTCACCGCCTACCCCCCCCCCCCAAACTACTCCCCTACAAAGCACAGCCCCTCCTATAAATGCACTTCTGGGAACTTTGGTAAACTTTAAGGCAAATTGTAAGCTCAATTTTAGGTATGCTCTATCATAATTAAACAGCCATTGATGATATTGGAGTCTAAATGCTGACCAGCCTCACAGGCACATCCCCTCTAATCAGAGATGTAGCTAATCTATTCGGCAGCCAGGGAAAATATCCAGAATAGTGCCCCCCATCCTGCCAGTCACTGCTCATAAACAATGACCATTTTGGAGCATGGGGGAAAAATACTCACTTTGCCCAGCCACCCTCCTCTGATCTCTGCGGTGGCCAGGCACTATTCCATGGCAGAAACTGAGATAGACCTGCCATAAGCTCCAAGTCAGCCAATAATAGTTGCAGCAAAGTCCCCCCCCCCACCAGCATGTAGGGGGTTCGATCATGCCAGTGCCCCCACACCACTACCCATGTGCCCTCCTGTACCCTTACACCGATCCAGGTAATCGGAAAGTCAATCTGATCCAGGTAATTACCCAAATTAGCCACCCCACAGTTCGCCCTCAAGGAGTACAAGGCCGGGTAGTACTCAAGAAACCGAAATCCCCTCTTTCAGTTACCATCATCCCATTGTCTAGGATCCCGGTTATGTTATGTGATTTGCTTTCAGCCCTTGCCAAATAGGCAAGGGTCTTACCGTTCTTATCCCCTTTATCAAAAATTGTTGCCTGCTTACATAGCAGCAATTTCCTAGCCGAGTCAGTCAAAAGCAGATTATATTCCCTTTTCAATGGCAACAGTGTTGAATGGTCCCTGCTATCTGATGTTGTAACAAACTTTTCCTCTGCTACCGCTAGTTTACTTTTCAGATCTGCTATTTCCCTCCCTTTCTTCCTCCTGACCGCGGCAATAGCGCTAATGGCCGCCCCCCTGGTAACAGCTATAATGGCATCCCACCTTACTTCTGACAATGTCTCCACCGTATTTAATTCCCAGAAGGCCTTAGTAGAGGTCAGAGGTCTCAAGGGGTTTAGGGTCCAGCCCATCCGGTTCTCCCGCGTCAGCGACAATCCAGCCATTATTATAAAGGCGAATGATCCGAGATCCCTCTCGGGAGATAACTACATGACGCCACCTTGGTCAGAAATTCAGGTGATGAGAACGCAAGGTCAATCCTGGACAGGGACTTGTGTGTGACTGAGTGGCAGGAATATGCCTCATCGGTCAGGTGCTTCCACCTCCAGAGCTCCTGTAGCCCCAGCGTCTCTGCCCAGATTGCCAATTGCGTCTTGGGACCCAGGTTCTTACCAAGCTTGTCCAGCCCTGAATCCAGTACCATATTAAAGTCCCTTAGCAGCAGTATCGGGACTGGGGGGGGGGGGGGGGGTAGGAAAGCACTTTCTCCATTACTCTGTCCAGTACCCGTGTGCAGAATGGCGGGGGGGGGGGGACATACACTCAACTATTATTATATTGGTATCCATAAGTTTGGCATGGAGGATAACATAGCAACCCTCCCGGTCAACCTACACAAACGGGGTACCCTTGGAGATCAGCACAGAGACACCACTGGGGTAGGCTGAGAAGGGTGCATGGAAGGAGTTCTGGACCCATGGCTTCATTAGCGCCAGCCCTCTCTGACCCACTAGATGGGTTTCCTGGAGAATTACCACATTAGGTTTGTGTTTCTTAATAAATTGGAGGACTGTTACCCTCTTAATATTGTCATTGAATCCCCGGACATTCCAGGAGAGGAATTTACACTCACCCATTATTGCTATTTAAAATGCTTCCAACGAGACCAAGGGTCAACTCACTGCGATTCACCGCCCCTCCCTCCAGAGATCACTCCGTTAACCGAGTCCCGCATCCATACTTCACATTCATACCAACACAAAAAGACAACGACTCACAAAACAGATAATACTATAGAAAATAATGCTATGTTCTAAACCGTACCACCTAGCATGGTATATCCTCTTAAGGTTTCCCCTCCCGGTCCCCCCCACCCCGCTCCACCTCCCCCAAACCTTGGCGACCATCATACCCCCCCAAACAAAACTATACAACACTGGAGTTGCAACTGGAGTGCCAAGACCTGTCGCTACGGGGCTTACAACATGAAATTACCACTATAAAACAGGTCGGCAGATTATCCACCATGGGTTCCCAGGGTTACATGAAGGCAATCAGAAAGGAAGGGTGGAGGGCTATCATCAGCAAGGGGGGGGGGGGGGGGGGGTTTCTTTCTTCCTCCTGACCGCGGCAATAGCGCTAATGGCCGCCCCCCTGGTAACAGCTATAATGGCATCCCACCTTACTTCTGACAATGTCTCCACCGTATTTAATTCCCAGAAGGCCTTAGTAGAGGTCAGAGGTCTCAAGGGGTTTAGGGTCCAGCCCATCCGGTTCTCCCGCGTCAGCGACAATCCAGCCATTATTATAAAGGCGAATGATCCGAGATCCCTCTCGGGAGATAACTACATGACGCCACCTTGGTCAGAAATTCAGGTGATGAGAACGCAAGGTCAATCCTGGACAGGGACTTGTGTGTGACTGAGTGGCAGGAATATGCCTCATCGGTCAGGTGCTTCCACCTCCAGAGCTCCTGTAGCCCCAGCGTCTCTGCCCAGATTGCCAATTGCGTCTTGGGACCCAGGTTCTTACCAAGCTTGTCCAGCCCTGAATCCAGTACCATATTAAAGTCCCTTAGCAGCAGTATCGGGACTGGGGGGGGGGGGGGGTAGGAAAGCACTTTCTCCATTACTCTGTCCAGTACCCGTGTGCAGAATGGCGGGGGGGGGGGGGGGGGGACATACACTCAACTATTATTATATTGGTATCCATAAGTTTGGCATGGAGGATAACATAGCAACCCTCCCGGTCAACCTACACAAACGGGGTACCCTTGGAGATCAGCACAGAGACACCACTGGGGTAGGCTGAGAAGGGTGCATGGAAGGAGTTCTGGACCCATGGCTTCATTAGCGCCAGCCCTCTCTGACCCACTAGATGGGTTTCCTGGAGAATTACCACATTAGGTTTGTGTTTCTTAATAAATTGGAGGACTGTTACCCTCTTAATATTGTCATTGAATCCCCGGACATTCCAGGAGAGGAATTTACACTCACCCATTATTGCTATTTAAAATGCTTCCAACGAGACCAAGGGTCAACTCACTGCGATTCACCGCCCCTCCCTCCAGAGATCACTCCGTTAACCGAGTCCCGCATCCATACTTCACATTCATACCAACACAAAAAGACAACGACTCACAAAACAGATAATACTATAGAAAATAATGCTATGTTCTAAACCGTACCACCTAGCATGGTATATCCTCTTAAGGTTTCCCCTCCCGATCCCCCCCACCCCGCTCCACCTCCCCCAAACCTTGGCGACCATCATACCCCCCCAAACAAAACTATACAACACTGGAGTTGCAACTGGAGTGCCAAGACCTGTCGCTACGGGGCTTACAACATGAAATTACCACTATAAAACAGGTCGGCAGATTATCCACCATGGGTTCCCAGGGTTACATGAAGGCAATCAGAAAGGAAGGGTGGAGGGCTATCATCAGCAAGGGGGGGGGGGGGTCAGGGCAAGGAGGAAGGTCTGCTTAAGGGGGTTCTTCACACCATAGGAATCCAGAGCGACAGCTCTCCTGTAACATTCCATTCAAAATGCACTTGCAGCTTGGTTAGCAAGGTATTTAACTTGAACAACATTTAAAAAAAAAAAAAAAAACAAATCCCCACTCTAGGTAGGGTCAAAATTGCTCAGCGACTGACCCGCCGGGCGCGCAGCGAAAGCTTCCCTCCGCAGGAGCAACGGTCATCAAACGAAATGCAGAGATGACAGCAGATCAATCCTCTCCAGCTGGAGCCCAGTCCATCAGGCCCTAGGAAGAGAGTCTAGCCACGTGTTGGCTTCCTCAGCGGAGGTGAAAAACTTGGTGGTCTCCCCATCTTGTACGCTTAAGCGTGCCAGGAACAGCATGGAGTATTTGATTTTCTTCTTCCTAAGCCTTTCTCTCCGTTAAATGAGCGCCTCATCCTTTGGACTTCCGAAGTAAAGTCCGGGAAGAATGATAAGCGAGCTTTTTTAAAGGACACTGTTCCTTTCGTTCTAGCGGCGGCAAGGATAGCGTCTCTATCCTTATAGTGAAGGACCTTGAAGATAAAACGGTCTTGGCGGGGCTCCTGGCGGGAAGGACTTTAAAGGGATCCTGTGCGCTCTATTGTAAAAAATGTAGTCAAAGTTTCCAGATGCCAAGGTTTCCCTTATTAGATTCTCAGCAAACTGCTCTGGAGAGGGTCCCTCAGACTTTTTGGGTAGCCCCAGGATTCTTACATTGTTCCTCCTACTCCTGTTTTCGGAGTCTTCGAATAGTACAGTCTCCTACCTCCTCAGCATTGCCAATTCCCCGGCCTGCGCAAATAGTCGATGCTCTGTGTCACCAATTCTCCTCTCCGCCTCTGCAGTGTGGTCTCTAATTTTATCGAGATTGTGGCAGAAGTAGTTAAAATGCTCCTGAAGGGTATCGAACTTGGCCGTGAGGGCGCTTTGACATGAGGCTATGGCTGCTATAATGGCTGCAGTATCCGGGTTAGAGGGCTCCTGCCAGCCCTACTCGGTGTCTCCATTGTTTGCGTGCGACAACTGACCACTGTGGATTTACGCTTTTTATTGCCTCTCATATGTGGGAGTGTTGAACAGGAGTAGCACTGATGTGGGCCTTAGGACGTCGGCTGTCAATATTGCACCGATGTGGGCTTTACTGTGGTTGTTGCACTGATATGGGCTTGAGGGCTCCTATCGTGGCTGTTACCCCGGTGTGGGCCTCAGTGAGTCTGCTGTGGCTGTTGCAGACTTAAGGGTGGCCTCTGTGGATGTCGCAGAGATGCGGGTCTCAGAGCGTACGCTGTGTAGCGACACACTAATATGGGCTTTGACGCCAGATGCGGCTGTTGTACTGGTATGGGCTTAAGGGCACCTGCTGTAGTTGTTGCACTGATGTGAGCCTTAGGATGCCTGCTGAGGCCATTGCACTGAAATGGGTTTTAGGGTGTGTGGTGGTTTTGCGCTGATGTGGTCTTTGAGCACCTGCTGTGGATCTTACACTGCTGGCCGTGGCCGCCACGCCAATTCGGCCCGATGACACCCGTCGCGGCTGTGACACTGGAGTGGATCTTGGGGTGCTAGAATCGGTTCCTGTTTTACCCAGGCGCCCACGGATAAGGGGACTTTGATCCAAAAGAAAAAAAAAAGGTTGGGTTTGGAGGAAGCCCCAGGGGGGAGTTTCTACTGGGATACAGTTCCCTTCTGCAAGCAGGGAGGGATCGGCTCTCAGGAGGACTCACCAGGGGTAGATTGCCCAGGATTTACTTGTCTGCACCAGCAATGAAAGGTGCTCTTCTCCCCTCGCTCCCCCCTGTCCTCCCTAGCTGTCTGTCGTTGCCCGCACTCCCCCCTCTCTCTGCGGTGCACAAGGTCCCAGGGCCAGCCATGCCCCACCTCACCTTGGATCCAAAATGGCGCAGGGCAGATCTTGACTGTCGTCCTTCTTCCTCTCGCGCAGGGGAGACGCCATTGAAGTCCCCGGCGTCTCTCTCCTCACACCGCCGCTGCTGCCTGGATCAAGACGCGGCAGGCACCGCTCTCCGCCATCTCTCCTCCGGTTCCCACCGGGGCCACACACGCCGACACACGTGAGGAGCTGCCGCTCCTTCGACTCCTCTGCACGCAGCACGATGCAGCCGACTCCCCGTTTCTCAGAGTGAAGGCTCGATCCCTCGACCCAGGTAAGGAGCCCAGACTCACTTTCCCCTTGCTTTTAGCTGGCTAAAAGGCTAATTCTCAGGATGATATCCGGAGCCCCCAGCAGACACGTCTGTCTAGGTGGCCATCTTAACCACGCCCCCAATGTGCTGGCTTTTTAATTATTTTTTTTTAAGCAAAGTCTAATATAGCCTTTTTATACTTTAGGCTTATGAGTGGATTGCACTGTGCAGTAAACCGTCTGTCTTTACTTTCATGTAGTCTTCTCTTTACTTAGATTTGGATATATATGTGCCTGAAGAGTGTTGTTTACTTGGTTGGCATTTGTGAAGGGGTTTCTCTTCACCATGGAAATTATTATGCATTCCACTACCCCTGTTGTCTTCCGTGGGCGTCCAGGTCTTTTTGAATGAATAAGTTCAGCAGTGCTTTATTTCTCAGGATGTAACAAACTATGGATTTTGCCACTCCTAATATTGTAGCAAATTCTTGAATAGGGTTTTTTTCTGTTTTCGCACCTTCACAGCCCCTGCATTAAACTGGACCTTCACCATGATTTATTGAAAAGCTCAAACCCTTAGAAAATGATTCCCCAGCATCTAAAGTTAATATATTTTAAGTTTTTAGTCACTTACTTATTCTTTCCTCCACTGGGCTGCAACTCTGTTCAGGACTTTAGGATACGGGCGCCGCCATCTTGACTCAGAAGCATCACACATACTGAGGAGAAGAGAGTGGGATAAAGTACAGGGGGGGCTGGTTATAGCTGTGCTCAGACTGAGCAGAGCTGGGGTCAGGAAAAGGTCAGCGATCCCAGAATGCAGCCTGATGATCCATGAGCCACCATCTTGGATGTTAAAAGGCTCATAACATGCAGTAGATGCAGGTAGGATGATTTTTAATGTGAGCTATCTGTATGTACAGAGTGTGGGAAACATATAAGATTATTCTTTTATTCAGAGTGAAGGACCGCTTTAAGAGCTCCTTTAACCGCATCTTTCTTCAACGCAAAATCTTCCCAAATTCAAGCACTACACCTCAAAATCAACTCCAGGAATTTTATCTGCTTAACTGAGAAAGGCATAATGAAGAAATTACCCAAACCTGCCCATGAAACAGCCTTCAAATTAGTTGTCCAATTACTTTTGGTCCCTTTGAAACCTTCCCAAACCTGCCATGAAACAGCCCTTGAATTAGTTGTCAAATTACTTTTGGACCATTGGTCCCTGGCATGGGGACCCTACGCATTTTTACATTTTTTTACAGTTAAATGCTTAAACCGGACCTTCACCATGATTTAATGAAAAGCCCAAACTCTTAAAAAACAATTCCTCAGCATCTAAAATTAATATATTTTACATGTTTAGTCACTAATTTATTATACTTTCCCCCAGTGGGCTGCAACTCTGTTCGGGAATTTAGGATACGGGCGCCGCCATCTTGACTCAGAAGCATCAATTTTACTGAGGAGAGGAGAGTGGGATAAGGTACAGGGGGGCGGGTTATAGCTGTGCTTTGCTCAGACAGAGCAGAGCTGGGGTCAGGGAAAGGTCAGCAGTCCCAGAATGCAGAGCAGCACAGTCACTTCCTGTTTGCAGGCACTTCCTGTTTGCAGGCTGCCTGCAAAAATGGCAGCTTCCATAAGCCGCCATCTTGGATGTTTAAAGGCTTATAAAATGCAGTAGATGCAGGTAGGATGATTTTTAATGTGAGCAATCTGTATGTACAGGGTGTGGGAAACATATAAGATAGACTCTTATTTAGAGTGAAGGTCCGCTTTAAAATTAAAAAAACGAAAAATGGCGTGGGGTCCCCCCTTCCAAGCAAACCAGCCCAGGCAATACCTAGCGGGGCTGGTGACCAGGGAGCGAAGGTCCGCCACTCCAGCCCTGTGGACGGGTATAGGGGTCTCAACGACCCCTTACTAGTTCACAACAAGTAAATGTCAAATACTTTTATACACAAAAAGTCTTTTTTGTTTTCTCCATTCCCCTCTATCATCCATTTATAGAGGCAGAGTGATATGACATGATCTCAATCGCCCCACAGAATGCCGGTGAGAGGAGAGAAGCCGGCACATGGGGCATGGAAAGGGGGATTCCTGCCCCACTGAAGACCTGGGGGGATGGGGGCATCACCAGAGAAAGAAGACCCCCGATGCTAGATCACAGGTGGATGCGAGTGTGTTCTTTTGGGTCTGTAATCAAGGGAAATACCAGGCACGTGAAATTTACATTGTTGGTAGAAGCAACCATGTGAATTTCACATGCTTGCCGTTTAAAAAGGTTGAAGGGACTGTTCATGCAGAAAAAAAACTCTCCCTTTCTACCCCTGCAGCAGCATCAAAAAGGTCCAGTGATCAGAAACCTATTTCTGAGGTTAAGTCCTGGGGCATGCTCGCATTTCTTGGGTGTCCATCCATGTTACTCAGGCACAATGGTAAATGTGCCGCCCCACACAACCCTACTGCAACAGGGGGGCATGCCTCTAAGCAACAAGTGATATGGAGGAAGCTACTACAGGGCGTCAGGGAGTATCCTTGTGTTTTTAAAGAGTAAGAAAACCCACCAGCGACCAGGGATGCCCCAGGAGCACAGAACAAAAGCCAGGGAAGTCAAATTCCTGAGTTTTGTTCTGCTTTAAATGCCTGCCTTTACTCTAAACATTACATTTTACTACAAACCAATAACGACATAGCACAATATTGATTAAACGAAAATAAAAGGCAATATAATAAATAATATTTCAGGTGAATCATTCATGAACAGAAAAAATAGAAAGTAATTTTATATCATCAGAAAAGGAAAAACATTTCATCACTTGCACTTTAACCTATATCCACAATGTCCAGCCTATTTCATGTATAAACATGTAAATCATCATATAGGCTGTTTTTGCGTAAATATTTAGGGTGTAGATCGAAAAATAAACATTCACAAACACGTTAAACTATGTCGTCAGTAATATATGTTTACCCCATTCCATGATATCTTCCTTGCTGTTACTTGTCCCAAGGCCATCGAATAAACCCGGCATTCTATTCTGAACTCCAGTTGTCATTTCTTCCTGTTTCCGCAATAACAGCTAATTACACGTGTGTCTTCTCCAACCAGCACAAGCCTTGAGCTACGGAGTCCACGTTAGTTCAAACTAGCAGCATATAGTGGGCGTGTTTCAAAGCAAACCTAGCTCCGTATTTAGCAGTAGGCAAGCGTAGACCATGGCGTTGGCTAGCAAATGCAGCAGAGCGGCATTTCTTCTAAAAACTTGTAACCGAGACAGAACATGGAGTGACGTCACTCTCCAGGGGCGGGTGTGGGTATGCGCTGTACAGCATAGGCACAGCCTCGCACTCGCAGAGATATCAACCTGACCCATGTCTGAAAGGTTCTTTTGCAGTCCCGAACTTAGCACTGAAAACGCCTGGACTCTTATTCAACTCTCTGTTAATTGTCCGCGCCCAGGTTTATTCAGGAAAATTGCTAGTGAAGGGCTAGAGAAAAGTCACATCCCTGTTTCACTCCCTGTGCCGTCCATGCATTTAAAGTGGACCAACACCCAGGATTTTGACTATCCTGGGTCTTGGTCCACTTCGGTGGGGCACCCCCGATCGGGGTGCCCCGCTGTGTGAAACCCCCCCTAACCCCCCGAAAAACTCACCTCTCCCCGCGCCGACGTACAAGGGGAGAACTGGAACGTCTAAGCGGCGGCGGCCGCCGCCGCCTCCCTCGCGTGCGCGCCCGCGCCGGCCATTCGCAGACGGCCGGCGCGGAGGCGCGCACGCCTACAGGGGCGCGAGGGAGGCGGCGGCCGGCCGCCACCGAAGATAAGGTAGGTGAGTTGGGGTGTTTGGGGGGGGTTTCACCCCGCGGGACATCCCGATCTCGGATGTCCCGCGGGGTGGGGGGTGATCGGCCCGGGAATCTTATAGATTCCCGGCCCGATCACCCCAGGGTGTTGGTCCACTTTAACTCCTTGTAACCCCCCATGAAACCTTTGTCTCCTCTGTCCTGCATACTGTCTACCTTTAACCCATTGTGTCTTCTCTCCCATTAACCTTTCTGCTTATCTCCCCCTCACACTATCTGCATTTAAATCAGACTAGCATTCGTTTTTTTCTTTAACGAGTGTTGGCACTGCAGACAGCTAATAAAAACAAACTTGGTGTGAGCATCCAGAATGCTGGACCCCCCACCCCAAAGTGGCCGATAGCTTTACCTTCACTACGAGCCAGGGTCCTGTGATTGATCGTGGGGCGCCTTCCCCGGCGCTAGCTCATAGTGAAGCGAAGGATATCAGGATATGTGCAGGGGGGGGGGCTCCATTCTGGATGCTCACCCCAAGTTTGTAATTCTAAGCATACAGCACGTCCTGCTCCATCTATAATAATTACACATGGGTTATCCTCCGCCAGATGGCGCTGTTCACTGCAGACATGCAAAAACAGGCTCCTCCTGGCCCTTCACATACCCAGGGACCTCCCACAAATCTCCCCCAGATTTCTCTGCAGTGCTCGAACTGCGAAGACATGAAGTATCACGCTCGCAGGCGAGCGGGGCTTTACAGCCCGTGGCCCTGTGGGACTATTTCCACCCGTCCTCTTTGTGAAGAATATGTCTCCAAGCCTGGGCTGCGTTGGTCGGGTGAAGGTAGGCAGCACCTTGTGTGCTTATGGAGCCATGCTCCACCGCAATCCCCCACCATAGGGTAGGCGGTTAGGCTGATTGTGAGCCTCTAGGGGATGCCCCTCCCGCATTACTGTCCCATGCCCCGTGTAGCGGTGGACCCTGTGTAAAGGGTCGCCATCCTCCCTCATTTCCCCAGCTAGTTAGGGGGAAAGGGGGGGTATGTGTGTGGCGGTCCCAGTGTACTATTATGTCACGCTTATGGCCTTATTTCTGCCCTTCATTAACATTTGGGTCTCAGAGCCGCACTGCTTGCTCTTTATTCTGTTTTGGCTGCCGCTGTATCTGTCTCTTCTACATAGTTTGCTGCGTCGTCTAGATGCTAAGGAGCCTTTTCCTTACAAAATACGTTGTGATTGTATCCTTGCCTTTTTGACTAATACCTCAGAGCTTCGCGCTCTTCGGGGTGGGCGGGGACTTGACTTGGCGCGCTCCGCGTCACGGCCGAGCATCGAGCCCGCCCTTCGAGGTTCGCTGGGCGCCATTTTGTTGATCTTCGCGCGCGTGTGGTGGCGGTTCCCCTCCTCCCTTGGTCTGTAAGTGCCCTCGCGGGTGACTCCTTATTATATGTTTTTCCGGCTGCGCATGGCTCTTGACACCCATTCTTCTCCTTATGTCTTTCAGACGCCTAGATCCCGGTGGCATCTCCCGGCCTGATATATATCTTAGCGGGTTCACAATTTAAATTCTCCCACAATCCTAGCGGGTCTTGGGGCATCCAGGGTTGCTTATAGCATAAATCCCTGCTGGCATGTTGTTTAGATAAATCACCATACGGAGGCATCTCAGAATTATGTACCCGAGGTCCCGCGGGGACGAGACCGGCTGTGTACAGCGTGTGGACAGCCCCATGCTGATGCTGACAGAGCACGGGTCTGCGGACCATGTGCTGAACAAGTACTGGCCCTGCAATCAGGTTACCAGTGGCTGCACCTCGCTTCAATACTCCTGTCTCCCCGTGCTTAAATCTCACTCCTGATGATTCGCACTCGAGTGGGGATGACCAGCAGGTAGTGCCGCGCGGGCTACCTACGGCTGAGCAGGTGATGTCTAGTTTGGCGGAGCGCTTGGGTCCTGGAAAGAAGCGGTCCCTGACACCTCCTGGCTCTCCGGTTCCTAACAATACTGATGACTCTGCTGCTATGCAGGACCTTGATCCTTCTGAGGAAGGTGAGCTATTCTCCGATTCGGGCTCCTCGGATGAGATGCCCGGGAGCCGTGATGATTCTGGGCCCGGTTCTTGGGGCCTGTGTGACACAGATGAACTACTTATTAAGATCTTTGAGGTTTTGTCAATCTCCCCTCCTGGAGAGGCTTCCTAGCCTAAGAAGGAGAGTTTCCACACAGCGCCGCCGTGCTTGGAATTCCTGGAACAGGAGCATTTCCAGAATCTTATATCCCAAGAATGGGAATCGCCTTGTAAACTTAAATCCCAGGGGTCTGGGATTGGAAGTACCCTTTCCCTCCTGATGTGGTTATCTTTTGGTCAGCACCTCTTGTGGTGGATGCACCGATTATAGGGGTTACTAACCCCCCCTTCATGACGGCTCCTTATTAATGTACCCTTCGGGATGCTGAGGACCGGCGCATTGACAGACTGGCTTCCCACGCCTTTTCGTGTGCAGGGACGGCGCTGCGCCCGGTCTGTGCCGCGGCTATCACTACGGTGGCCGCCAGGACTCTCATTAGAAAAGTACTTGACCACCGTCCTGAGGACCTCCCCTGGGGGGTGTTTAATGCGCTCTCAGACTGTGATGTGTTTGTGAGGTTCATCCTCTCAGCGCTGGATGACACCATTAAGATGTGTGCTAGAACCTCTGCCCTTGTGGTAGCTATTCGCCGCCTGGTCTGGCTGCAACAGTGGGGTGCTGACGATGCTACGAAAAAGGCTCTCACTGGCCTTCCCTTCAGAGGACGGCGGCTATTTGGGGCCTGTTTGGACCTTTTTAGAAAAAAGGGGTAAGGCACCCCTACGCAGAAGGCCGTCCCGGCCTCCTCGGGGCAGGGACACCCCTCCCTACGTTAGTGTCAAACGCGAACCTGAGGTGTGCTTCCAACTGTTCGGTGTGGATTTCCACCATGGGGTGGCCCTGGGCCCTCTGGCAGGACTAAGTCCAAATCTGCCAAGACTTCCCAAGCATGAAGGGACGCCCTCGCCCTTCTGGGTGAGGGTACTGCTACAGCAGCTGACTCCTATATAGGAATGTATCTTCTCCTGGTGATTCCAGGAGGTAGTTCCCCTGGACACAGGATAGCATTTGCTGGGTGGTCCCTCTCAGATGTTGTCAGGGTGCTTCTAGCCCCTGTTTTCCCCTCAGGAATTGGTGCAGGCCGTACTAGGCCTACAGAGTTTGGGCTTATTTACAGGTTGCCCTTAACAGAATGGGGCTATGGCCTCTATATTAACCTTCCTCCTTCCCTCAACAGTATGAGGCAGTCTGGGCCATGCTGGCCTATGGTAGGCCTGGCAATTCTACTCTCACAGGTATTCCCTATATGACATCTCTGTCTTGGGACACAGGCGCCCTGTGCAAGGGGGGCTTCCGGCCCCCTGTGGGGTTCTAGATCTTATTAGTTCCCCCTGTCTTCTGGACACCAAGACCATTACTAGTTGGTGTTGCAGGACCAACCCTGCGGATTGAGGCTTTGTTTTTGGCCTCTCTTTCGCTCCCAAGCTGCTTGCCATGGCGCAAATGGGGGTGATGTCTCGGACATGCCTGGGGGGCGTCCGCATTAGGACCTTCCGGGTCATCTTTCCTTACTCCCCAATCTCTACGTCAGGCCGAGTGGATTAGTCGGCCGGCGGTGTCCCCTGGGAGTTACTGGATGGGTGCTCAGTCACCTCAATCCCTCATGGTCCCTTATCCGCTATCTCCATTCCTTGGATTTGGTTCAGGCTTGAGCCTTCCTCCTTGGCAACAGGTGGACTCCTGGTCACGGGGGCTCTGTCCCCCTTTGCTGACATCTTACTTTCACCAGGCAGGATTGCAGCTGGTGGGCCCGTTGGTGGCGTATCAGATGATGTCCCTTATATACCGAGCCCTTGGGCTCTTCGGCACAGTAGGTTATTGATCCTACCTGGGGTTCCAGCACCCCTGGAGCTAGGTCTGTGCTCATTCCCCCTTGGTACGGTGGTTCCTCTTGAGCTGATTATATTCAAGGACCCTGTCAGGGGGCGTCCCCTTCCTTGCTTGCATCTTCCTGTGAATGGTCGCCTTGGGTACCAAGTCTCGTGGGGGGGGGGGGGGGGAATTTCTTCCAAACCCCCTGTGGCTCCTGGGTAGGGTTCCTTAGAGCAGTGGTTCCCAACCCTGTCCTCAAGGCACACCAACGTGTCATGTTTTTTTGATCTCCAAATAGCCAGCTCTATTGCTCTGCAGCTGCACTAATTACTCCACCTGTGCATCTTTGTGGAGATCTGCAAAACCTGGCCTGTTGGTGTGCCTTGAGGACAGGGTTGGGAACCACTGCCTTAGAGGGTCCATATTACCTACTGGTTTGTTAAAACAATGAGCCTTCCGTTGACTCTATACGGCTGGACTTCTCCTCTTTTAGGACCTGTCTATTTGGGGAATCTTGGCCTGTTGGAAGACAATGGCCTGTTTTATTATTGGTCTGGAGCTTGAAGCAGGATGATCCCTCTGGAGGGTTCCTGATCCTGATCTGGGCGGGGGTCTACGCCCCCTGCTCCTCAGCGGTATTCGCTCCAATGGATGTTTTTCAGTGGCAGGTTGTGCTATCCTGGTGTCACTCTGAGGGCCAACTAGGGCGGCTCTGTTGAGTCTCGCTTATACCACAGGGGCTCTGCCCTTGTTTTTACTGTCCCAGAATATTCTGACTCTGGTCATGTGGGCTTAGTAACATTATACATGGACTTTCTATCCTTCTCTTCATTCATCCTACTATGTAGGGTTCTGCGCACGGTCGTGCTGATAAAGAGACCAGTGAGATTGATGGACCCTGGGTGGCCTAGTGAACTGTGGTTCGCAGATGCTTCTGCTGAGGTCAGCTGACCTGTACGCTCTCTCAGGAGTGCGGTTCTGCCCTTGTCAGGCCCCTTCTTTTGTCGTCCCAATCTACAGACTCTAGTCTGGGGCTTGACAGCTGATTCATTCACCCCTTGGAGACGGGCTTATCTTCTGCGTGACTTGGTATTTGGGGGGCTAGGAGCAAGCTTCCTTGGCTTCCTCTTCCTCCATCTATTGTGGGTTATTGTGTACCCTTATTGATTGGCATGAGTCTTGGTCTCTTCCCTGTTGGACGTTCTCGGTTCCCAGGGTTCTAGAGTCATTACAGCATAGGTTGGGGTTGGCTCCCCATCTAGGTACTCTGAAGGTTCAGGTTCTGTCCTGTCTGTCTTCCTGTAGAAGTCTGGTTCAGTCTTCCTTGTGAGGAGCTCTCTTGGGGATTGCTCAAGGGCTTCTCCCAAGTAGTTCTATGGTTCCTGTTGGGATCCATTTTCATTCTGTTTGCCCTGCGGATTGTTCCCTTGGGACTTATTCTGGATGCTGTCTGAGCTGTTTTGTAGTCCAAGTCGCTTCTCCGGGGCCTCCTGCTTCAGTCAGACGTTTGCCTGAGAAGGTGGATCTGATTACTTAGCCTTCGCTCGATATATATATATATATATATATATATATATATATATATGTATATATCTATATACACACCATGACGTGGTGGTATTCCGACTTACGCCGGACCCCTTTGTCCAAGTGGTGTTTTATGATCATTATTTAAGTCCTTTTAGTCTATGGGCCTTATTCTTAATAATGCTGAAGTAAAGGGTCTACATTCCCTCAACAGGTGTTGCAATTTTTCCTGGTTGTTTATTGTCCCTTAGGGGGACGGATGCCCTTGGGGTCTGCGGGCGCCTCCTTATGTATGCGCCTGATCTCGCTTGCTTCCAGGGCCACTGCGCCCTTTGGACTGATCTTACTTGGATGGTTGCCTTACTGGTCCTGAGTAAAGGTTTCAGCTTCTTGCTGATCCTTGTTAATGAAGGGGTCAGTATTCCCGCCTGTCTGACGGGAGACCAGTTCTCATTTCCCCTTGGGGAGAGTTCTCAGTTTTACACCAGGCTTCTGTTGCCTGTGGGCTGGTTGGGCCGTTACACTGGCCTATTCCTTTAAGGGGGAAGAATCTCCCTTTCTCATTTTATTCCGTTATATTGGTGTTTGGGTTGGCCCTTCAGCACCAGGTTTTCTGTTGAATAGGTTGCTAGACCGCTGCTCTTCTCTGTTCATACCTTTTCAAAGGTTTTGTTATGGGATTGACGTTAGAGCCTTTGCTCATGTCGTACTTGGTAGCAAAGTTTTGCAGGTGACAGCGCCTTTACTGTTTGCTGTGCCTTTGTTTTTGGGGATCCCACCCTACTTTATGGACACTGCTATTGGATGTCCCATGTGTAATTATTATAGATGGAGCAGGACGTGCTGTATGCTTAGAATAATACAATTCTGTGAAATACTCACCTGTAGAATTGGTATTATACGCATACAGCACCCTGGTTTTACATTTTTCTGGATCCCCTGTATGGTGATTGTTATCATTACTATTGTTACCAGTTGGTGGTTGGTTTCTCCCGGCTTCTTTTCTCACTGCTTTTAAATACTGGGGATTTGTGGGAGGTCCCTGGGTATGTGAAGGGCCGGGAGGAGCCTGTTTTTGCATGTCTGCAGTGAACAGCGCCCTCTGGCGGAGGATTACCCATGTGTAATTATTATAGACGGAGCAGGACGTGCTGTATGCGTATAATACCAATTCTACAGGTGAGTATTTCACAGAATTGTATTTTTATTAGCTGTCTGCGGGACCCACACAAAACAGGTGATGTTCCGGTTTAACCCCTTGTGTCCTCCCCCTCACACAATCTGCATTTAACTCCTTGTGTCTTCTCCCCCTCACACTGTCTGAATTTAACCCCTTACCCCCCCCCCACTATCTGCATTTAACCCTTTAAGTGCCAGCCTTCCTAGAATTTTTGTCACCCTTTGTTGCCAGACCACGTTTCACTATTTTGCGCTACATATGTTCAACCTTGATTTTTTGAAGGGATTTCCAGGGATTTTCCAGGAAAATGATATATTGTTTTTTTCAGCAGAGTCTGAGCTTCAACATGCAATATCTTGTTTGGCCTTTTTTTAGTGTATTCTTAATACTTTTGGGTGAAATATGTGCAAAAAAATAAAAAAAAACATTTTTTTGCAATTTGTAGTGTTTTTTGTAATAAAAAATGTAAGTTTGTCAATAAAATTTTATTGTGTACGAAACCCCAATTTCTCCCGCTCACAGCGGTACCACATATGTATTGATAGACACCCTTTCCTGCCCAGAAGACTCCCCCAAACTGAAACAGCGCTTTAGGAGATTTTCAGATAAAATACAACTATGCTACGCACTAAGCGCACCTTGCAGTTTTTCCAGAAAAACAACCCTTTAAATTTGAAATACCCCCCACAAATGATATATTCTCTGGAAGTACACACCTCAAGCTTTCTAGGCGTACCAGGTTTGTTGACATGGGCGCAGTTTTCTGGAAGTAATCCCTCAATCAATTCTTTAGTTGCACAGAGTTTCCCTAAAAAAGAAGAATCAAAGCCACATTTTCCTAAAAAAAACTATATGCAAACAAGAAAAAACAAGTAAAATCTGAAAAAGTAACATCCCCCGAACAGAACGATACCCAACATGCATAGCTACTGTCAAGGGAAGAGTTGCCAAACACCCCAAAGTAAAGCGTGCGCATAACGCATAATTGCCACTGCCAGTGGAACTCTCTTGCCCACTGACTGGCCCCCCTCCGTTGCTGGCGGTCGCTGCTGGTGGTACCCGCCGGTCTCGGATAACGGCTGCAACCCCCCCCGCGCTGTTACGGCTTGAACTGCTGCCACAGAGTTAGCTCCCCCTGACTGGCCTGGGTTGGGGACAGCTTAAGCCCACCACACGCTTGACGGCCCTCTGATCCCCCCCCCCCCCGAGTGGCGCGGAGGAGGGTAAGAGAAATCTGGAGGGAGCCCCGCTACCTAACCCTACTATATATATCTCTGAATTTTGTGAGGGGACACGGGTCTCTCCGTGAACTAGGAGTCTGAATCGGCACACCCTGCATCTCCTGAGCAAGTCCAGCATCTGTAAGCCCCAGGCAGCAAAAGGGGACAGTGTATTATACCAGGCAACCACCACCCCTATATGAAAGGAGGCAAGAAGAGGCGCCCAGTGCTCCTAAACAGTGGCACACAAACCATGGCAGAATTACAGGCTGAACATCCTGTCTCTCCTGTCAAAGTGTCCTAACGGCTAAATTTGATAATCTACAAGAACAGCTTAACTACTTTAAACATGACCTAGACAAGATGAAGGATAGAGCGCAGGAGTCGGAGAGAAGAATTGGGGAGACTGAGGATGGGCTATCAGCTGTGGCTGTTGCGGTGGAGTCTCTGAAGCGTCAAGTGAAACACTTACAGAGCGGGCGGAGGACGCAGAGAACCGCTGCCGACGTAACAACATTAGAATAATTGGGATCCCGGAGAGGGCGGAGGGAGACTCTCCTGAAAGCTTTGCGGAAAACCTCATTAAAAACGTGTTGGTGCCAGAGGGCCTCTCCCCCTTCTTCGTGGTTGAAAGGGCGCACCGGATCCCATTCAGGCCCCCACCGCCAGGGGCCCCTCCCCTTCCCTTCATCTTAAAGCTGCTGAACTTTAGAGATAGGGACACTGTATTGACGGCAGCGCGGAAGCGGAAGGATGTTCTACTGGAGGGTGCAAGATTGTCCTTTTTTCCGGACTTTACGGCGGAGGTGCAGAAGCAGCGCCGATCCTTCAACGAGGTGAGGGCGCGGCTCCGGGCGAAAAATATCAGATATGCTATGTTATTTCCCGCTAAGTTGCGAGTCCAGGATGGAGCTGCTACCAGATTCTTCCTCACAGCGGAAGAGGCCAACGACTGGATTGACTCACTCCCTGCGGCCTGAGGGCGGAGTGACCGCTGCTGGTCCAACGGGGGCGACGCTATGCTGGATGCTGATGAGCCTAATTTAGACACTCACGGGGCTCCGGGCTCGTGATGCACTTCTTACCAAAGTGTTGGATACTCGGTGCTGCTGTTGTCCGCGGGGGACCCTACATGAAGAGACCGGGACTCCCTCGTGGAGGTGGTACAGTGTTTGGGTTTCTGGTTCACCCCCTCCCCCCCCCTTTAGCACCCCTCAGCCCTTATGTATTGTTCTTCACCCTTGCTATCCCTGCCCCCGCCCCCCCCTTTTTTTTTATTTCTCTTTCTCTCTCTGGGATATGATAACTGGATCTCACGGGGACCATTATCCTACTGTAACCCTCTATGTGACGGCCTTCAGAGACTGCGTCCCATTGGCACCATAGTTAACCGGTGTTGATTGTTTACAAGGTTACGGGATCAAGCTCACCACAGTTGGGATTAGGTAGAGCCGGGTGGGTTGGGAATTGTTCAGGTAATGTTGCTGTTAATGTTTTTCTCATTCTCTCTGTTTTGGACTGTAAATTTTGCGTGTGTATGTGTAGCGTATGGTGTGTGTGTTGGTATGATTGGTGTGGCCTGCTACCACGAGGTCCTGGGGGAGGCTGTGAGGCACTGGGATGCCCGACACTACCTTGGCATAAATATCTACTACACATGGTTATATGGAGTGTAGGGTAATCTCATGGAATGTGAGAGGTCTCAATGATCGTATAAAGAGGTCTTCAGTGCTTCAATTCTTGAAGCGCCATAACCCTAATATTATAATTCTTCAAGACACCCACCTGTTAGGCCAGAAATCGCTATCAATCAAAAGACCATGGATTGCACATCTGTTTCACTCTCACTACTCTAGCTATGCCAGGGGGGTGTCGGTTCTGGTGGCTAAGCATCTTCCTTTTGATCTCATATCGGTATGTTCCGACCCTAAGGGCAGATTTGTTATCGTGCATGCAAAGATATATGATGTCAGTGTTTTAATAGTAGGTCTATATATCCCACCCCCCTTTGATGTAAGAGTCCTTCAGGAGGTCATGGACAGACTAGCCGCCTTCCCACCTGACCCCTTAATGCTATTGGGTGATTTTAATATGATCCTAGACAGATCTCTGGATCGGTTGACCCCGGGGGTGGGGCCGACTACCCCGCTGGCGGTGTGGGCGGCTACGCTGGGCTTGACTGAGCTGTGGAGATGGAAGCATCCCAATGATAGAGCATTTTCCTGCCATTCTATCCCCCACAAGTCGCTTTCCCGCATTGACCTGGCTTTTGTATCTGGATGTCTTCTGTCTAGGGTGGTGGCTTGTGAGTATCTGCCGCTGGGGATATCGGACCACTCGCCTTTGATGGTAACGATACGCATGCCCAGGGACCAATTAGGCCTGCGGAGATGGGCTCTCAATCCCCTGTGGCTGGAGGATCAGGAGGTTTGCAATACACTTGAAAGGGACCAGGAGGGATACTGGCAGTGTAATGGGGGAGAGACCTCAATCAGCACACGTTGGGATGCGTTCAAGGCTGTTATTAGGGGTAGTGCTATTAGCGCCATTTAGGCGGTTAGGGTGAAAAGGGGGAGGTCGATTAGAGAATTAGAAGAGAGAATGGCTAAGGCTGAGGAGGAATTTGTGCTAACACAGACCTCTGCTGACCACTCCAAAGGGAATATAGTCTGGCATTAACCGACTCCACAAGGAAGATGCTACTATTGAAACAGCAGACTATATTTGAAAAAGGGGACAAGAATGGGAGAACCCCGGCATATCTTTCAAGAGCAGAGTTCCCACAAACACACATAGCTGGTATCACGAGTCAGGCCCAATTTGTGGCGGACTCGGAGGGGATCTCCAGGCAGTTCCTTGACTACTATGGAAGCTTGTACTCCTCTGGGGTGCGGTATGATCCGGTGGACTTGACTGCCTTTCTCGATACTATAACTCTCCCATCCCTCTCTGAGGCAGATAGCGCAATGCTAGCCGGCCCTATAACATGCGCTGAGATTGAAAAGGCAATTGCCCTAATGTCCAACCGGAAGGCCCCCGGACCTGATGGTACAAAAAGAACGGTTCGGCTTTGGCGCCGAGGCTGCTGGAGGTTTTCTCTGAGGCCTTACACTCGGAGACCCTGCCTGAGACCTTTGCACAGGCAACTATCGCCCTAATATATAAAGAGGGGAAACCCAGAGACTCCTGTACCTCGTACAGGCCAATCTCCCTACTAAACCAGGATGCTAAGGTCCTGGCAAACCGGTTAAACTCAGTAATCCTATCTCTCATAGGGGCTGACCAGTCGGGCTTTATGCCAGGTCGGACAACAGGTATTAATTTGAGGAGATTATTTAGTAACTTGCAAATCCGGCATGACAATGCTGGGAGCAGGGTGGTTATCTCGCTAGATAACGAAAAGGCCTTTGACTCTGTGGAGTGGCCCTATCTGTGGAGTGTTCTGGGTAAATTTGGCCTTCCCCCTACTTACATTAAATATATACAGATGCTCTATAAGAACCCTAAGGCAAGGGTGAGAGTAAATGGGGTCACTACAGCTGAATTCTCATTACATCGGGGTACGCGCCAAGGGTGTCCCCTCTCCCCCCTGTTGTTTGCACTTGCGATTGAACCCCTGGCAACGCTGATTAGAGACTCCCCAGAGATTCAGGGGTGGCGACTGGGAGACACTGTTGAAAAAGTCTCTTTATACGCAGATGACACCCTGGTCTATTTGGCGGATGCCAATGGTTCATTAGAGGCCCTACTGAGCATAATAACCAGATTTGGCCTGTTCTCCGGCCTTAGGGTCAATTGGGAAAAGTCCAGCCTATACCTGGTGGATAGGCCGGAGGACACCCTGATCTCTCCGAGCTTGTCTCTTAAGGTAGTAGACCGGTTTAAATATCTGGGAGTTGTTATACATGGGGACCCTTCTAAATTCATTGACTTAAATATATGTCCCGTGATTAGTGCCCTCTGGGGGAAAGTGGCTCAGTGGGCAGCTCTTCCCCTCTCTGTGATTGGTCGAGTCAACATGTTCAAAATGGTCTTCCTCCCTAAATTCTTATATATGTACCAATCGTCGCCTATTGTGTTGCCGGCCTCCCACTTTTGGCTCCTAGATTCTATCCTATTTAAGTTTATCTGGGGGGTCCCCCCCCCCCCAAGATGAACAGAGCTATTCTTAGAGCACCTTTGCAATCTGGGGGCCTAGCGGTACCGCATATGTTATTATACTTCTATGCTGCCCAACTAGCATACGTTACTTGGTGGATGAACCCTTCTGCAGTTAACCCGGTAACTTCCCTGGAGATCTCCTTGTTGGGCCCAGAGGTTCCCCTACGGACTCTGGTGCACAGGGGAGCAAGGGGTCTTCCGCGCGCCACCGCGTGTATAAGAACCACTCTCCACATATGGCAGCGGGTGCACGATACATTGGGCCCCCCGCGCCCTCCCCTAGAATGGTCCCCTAATATGCCTCTGTGGGATAATCCTAGACTACCTGAATTGATGTCCCTCCCAGATACAACTTTCTGGAGGAGGAGAGGAATTACATTGTTATCACATATATTCACGGGGGGAACGCTGATGTCATATGAACAGTTGTGCCGGGTGTTTGCGCTACCCCCAAGGGAATTCTTTTGATACTTGCAACTCCGACACGCTCTGTGGTGCCAGATTCCCTTGGGGGGACTGCAATTAGTGGTATCGACAGTTGAAACTCTGGTAACGACTGTTAACTTAACCAAGCCCACCTCAACACTGTACTGTACCCTCCTCTCGGGGCTTCCCTCCCCCCTGGACAGAGCACTGGAGAAATGGAGAGCACTGATCCCAGACCTGGAACAAGCTGACTGGGAGGAAGCGGTAGACAATCTGTACTCCTCTGTCATAGACTCGAGAGACAGACTGATTCAGGCTAAGTGGCTCCACCAGGCCTATCTGACCCCGGATAGACTCGAGAGGATGGGCCTACTGGATTCAGATATCTGCTCCAGATGCAATGCCGGGCCAGGTACTTTGATACACATGATTTGGGAATGTCGGGTGATCTCGTCGTTTTGGGAGGAGTTATTTAATTTTATAACCACGTCCGTGGGCTTGCCAATCATAAAAGCGGCTGCCCTTGGTCTGCTGAGCATTGTTGAGCCGGTGTTAGATGACGGTCCACAGAAGGTCCTACTGCGACTGCTAATGTTCTACGCAAGGAAATGTATCCTACTTAATTGGAAACACCCGAGTGCACCGACCTTATCAGGTTGGAAAAGCCTAGTAAATGGAAGGTTAATCCTCTACAAGATGACTTACGAAGCCAGGGGATGCCCAAATAAATTTGAACGGGTATGGGGAGCATGGCTTAATACCTCCAACTCCATCAATGACTAGAAACAAGCTAGTTTCCTGATATCTATCTATGGACCTCATAATATTTACCCGTTATTAGGAAATGATGTCAATAGCAGGCGGGTGTGAATGCCGGAGTGAGTGAGTGTGCGTGTGTGTGTGAGTGGACAATGTATATAGTTTAGTAAGTTGTTATGAGTCTAATTTTTTTCTTTTTTAGTGTAAGTAAGGCTATGTTTAGTACTAAGATCTGTCCCATGTAGGGATGGTTGCTCTTGTATGTATATGTATGTTACAACTTTAAATGCATAAATAAAAATTTATAAAAAAAAAAAAATTAAAAAAACACACTGACACATAAGAAAAAAATACTTTTATTAAAAAATAAAAACTTTTTTACTTTACTTACCTCCGATCGTCAGCTGCTTTGTCCCTCGATGTGATGACAGATGCGATCATGCTGGCTGCAGTAGCAGAGGGGCAGGTGATGATCTGATCACCTGCCCCTCTGCTCCTGTGGCCAGCATGATCGCATCTGAATGAAGAGCAGCAGGGAGCCAGGACGACACCCGGTGAGTGACGTCAAACCCCGCTTAAAGGCAAAATGGCGGTGCCCGTCGGGAGAGGAGGGTGAAGGCTGAAGCTGAAGAGCCGGGGGGGCGATCGGAGGCCCCCCCAGTGAAGAGAAGACCCGGAGGGAGGCAGCGCGACTGCAGGTGAGTAAATGTCTTTTTCTTTTTTTACAGTTAGCAGCTGCTGCTGCCAGAGTGGGGGGGGGGGGCGCTATTCCGGGGATCGGATGGCACCAAATTAAAGAGGAGACCCGGCTGGATCCAATGAGGGGGCAGGTGAGTATTTTACTATTATATTTTTTTTACTGTGGGGGTTTAAAGTCAGCTACGTGAGTCTCAGTAGTCTCAAAGGAGCAGTATCGCAAAATTTGCATTAAAAAAGATAAATAATTAAATAGCCACACAATAGCTTCTAACATGTGTATAAATAATCTGGCGATAGAAAAAGGAAAAAATATATGCCTTTCTTTTAAAATGTATAATGACAATGGCTCAGTCCATTTGCTGAATAGCGGGATCTGCTGGGTTGTATTTAGTGAGCTGCTTCATTTAGCCTACTGGGCTCCTAGCAACACTTTACCTCACAGGCTGACACTGTAAGCAGTGGTAACGGCTGTGTTTGTGTGAGGTGCTGCTTTTGTTATGAGACCAGGTGACTCAAATGTGTAAAATCTATACAAAATAAACTAAACTGACTGAAAATGACTGAAATTCTTCTTTGAATAACTGTGCAGGAAAATCTAAAGGTATTAAAGTGGAACAAAACCCTGAGTGGCCGACCCTGAAGTCTATAAGACCCGGCCATTGACCTTGCCCCTTGTGCATTCTAAATCAGGATGCCCCACTGTGTGAAACGACCCCTGGATAACCACAGATCCCTCCATTTTTCTGTCGCGCTCACGCAGATAGTCATTTAGACAGGTCGGGTGGCCAGGAAGGTTACTGCTCAGGCTCCCCATCTGCGTGCAAACAGAGCTGTACGTTTTCACAGGCGAACTTGGGGATTTCACATATCAGGGCATCCCAAGTCGGGATGCCCCTAGGGGCACAAAACAAAACTCCAGATAGTGAACATCCTGGGTTGGGCTTTGCTCAAAACACACAAAGCTGTGTTGGGAAAAGAGAGAGAAAATGGTAAACTGAAAGATGACTTCTAGAGCTTTTCTCTCTGTTTTAGATATATAAGTTCAGGCCAGGCAATGTTGCAATGTTGTTATCTTATGCTGGACGGCTGCCAGCACTGAACAGCTGATACTTTGATACATTGTTTCACCCCTCTCCTCAGCATGGAACAGGCCAGTGTGTCAGGCTCTGGCACTCAGAAGACATAAACATGAGCTATTAGTCTCCAGCTGCTCAACACAGACATAATTTTTCTCTAAATTTGTAACTCTTACTCCAACACTTACCTACATTCAAAGTACCATTTAAATATAAGTCACCAAGAAAAATTCGCGATACTGCTCCTTTAAGTGGAGTAGAGGCTGCTACGTGAGACTCACGTAGCTGGCACTAGAAGGGTTAAACCGGACCAACAGCCTAGCACAGTTGGAAAAGAAAGGTAGTGGACATTTTGGAACTGCCTCGATTCAACCATTATAACTGACAATGCACGATAACAGGAAACCCAGCAGCACTTCATGTTTTCAGGCCTGCACATCTATAAACCGCCATTTTAAAATTTACCTCAGCATGCTTACAAAAAGGTACATTATTTTTTATCTGCAGCAATCTAAGTTTCCCTGTGGTGTGATACATATGAGCACTGTTTGTTGTGTTGATCTGGTTTAAGTAATTTTTAGCCGGTCCGCTTTAACCCCTTGTGTCTTCACCCCCTCACACTGTCTGCATTTAACCCCTTGTGTCTTCTCCCCCTCACACTGTCTGCATTTAACCCCTTGTGTCTTCTCCCCCTCACACTGTCTGCATTTAACCCCTTGTGTCTTCTCCCCCTCACACTGTCTGCATTTAACCCCTTGTGTCTTCTCCCCCTCACACTGTCTGCATTTAACCCCTTGTGTCTTCTCCTCCTCACACTGTCTGCATTTAACCCCTTGTGTCTTCTCCTCCTCACACTGTCTGCATTTAACCCCTTGTGTCTTCTCCCCCTCACACTGTCTGCATTTAACCCCTTGTGTCTTCTCCCCCTCACACTGTCTGCATTTAACCCCTTGTGTCTTCTCCCCCTCACACTGTCTGCATTTAACCCCTTGTGTCTTCTCCTCCTCACACTGTCTGCATTTAACCCCTTGTGTCTTCTCCCCCTCACACTGTCTGCATTTAACCCCTTGTGTCTTCTCCCCCTCACACTGTCTGCATTTAACCTTGTGTCTTCTCCCCCTCACACTGTCTGCATTTAACCCCTTGTGTTTTCTTCCCCTCACACTGTCTGCATTTAACCCCTTGTGTCTTCTCCCCCTCACACTGTCTGCATTTAACCCCTTGTGTCTTCTCCCCCTCACACTGTCTGCATTTAACCCCTTGTGTCTTCTCCCCCTCACACTGTCTGCATTTAACCCCTTGTGTCTTCTCCCCCTCACACTGTCTGCATTTAACCCCTTGTGTCTTCTCCCCCTCACACTGTCTGCATTTAACCC
This sequence comes from Gastrophryne carolinensis, assembly GCA_027917425.1. Classification (NCBI taxonomy): domain Eukaryota; kingdom Metazoa; phylum Chordata; class Amphibia; order Anura; family Microhylidae; genus Gastrophryne; species Gastrophryne carolinensis. The sequence goes on along the minus strand of CM051235.1, from coordinate 299,379,882 downwards.
CTTGTGTCTTCTCCCCCTCACACTGTCTGCATTTAAGCCCTTGTGTCTTCTTACCCTCACACTGTCTGCATTTAACCCCTTGTGTCTTCTCCCCCTCACACTGTCTGCATTTAACCCCTTGTGTCTTCTCCCCCTCACACTGTCTGCATTTAACCCCTTGTGTCTTCTCCCCCTCACACTGTCTGCATTTAACCCCTTGTGTCTTCTCCCCCTCACACTGTCTGCATTTAACCCCTTGTGTCTTCTCCCCCTCACACTGTCTGCATTTAAGCCCTTGTGTCTTCTCCCCCTCACACTGTCTGCATTTAACCCCTTGTGTCTTCTCCCCCTCACACTGTCTGCATTTAACCCCTTGTGTCTTCTCCCCCTCACACTGTCTGCATTTAACCCCTTGTGTCTTCTCCCCCTCACACTGTCTGCATTTAACCTTGTGTCTTCTCCCCCTCACACTGTCTGCATTTAACCCCTTGTGTCTTCTTCCCCTCACACTGTCTGCATTTAACCTTGTGTCTTCTCCCCCTCACACTGTCTGCATTTAACCCCTTGTGTCTTCTCCCCCTCACACTGTCTGCATTTAACCCCTTGTGTCTTCTCCCCCTCACACTGTCTGCATTTAACCCCTTGTGTCTTCTCCCCCTCACACTGTCTGCATTTAACCCCTTGTGTCTTCTCCCCCTCACACTGTCTGCATTTAACCTTGTGTCTTCTCCCCCTCACACTGTCTGCATTTAACCCCTTGTGTCTTCTCCCCCTCACACTGTCTGCATTTAACCCCTTGTGTCTTCTCCCCCTCACACTGTCTGCATTTAACCCCTTGTGTCTTCTTCCCCTCACACTGTCTGCATTTAACCCCTTGTGTCTTCTCCCCCTCACACTGTCTGCATTTAACCCCTTGTGTCTTCTCCCCCTCACACTGTCTGCATTTAACCCCTTGTGTCTTCTCCCCCTCACACTGTCTGCATTTAACCCCTTGTGTCTTCTCCCCCTCACACTGTCTGCATTTAACCCCTTGTGTCTTCTCCCCCTCACACTGTCTGCATTTAACCCCTTGTGTCTTCTCCCCCTCACACTGTCTGCATTTAACCCCTTGTGTCTTCTCCCCCTCACACTGTCTGCATTTAAGCCCTTGTGTCTTCTTCCCCTCACACTGTCTGCATTTAACCCCTTGTGTCTTCTCCCCCTCACACTGTCTGCATTTAACCCCTTGTGTCTTCTCCCCCTCACACTGTCTGCATTTAACCCCTTGTGTCTTCTCCCCCTCACACTGTCTGCATTTAACCCCTTGTGTCTTCTCCCCCTCACACTGTCTGCATTTAACCCCTTGTGTCTTCTCCCCCTCACACTGTCTGCATTTAACCCCTTGTGTCTTCTCCCCCTCACACTGTCTGCATTTAACCCCTTGTGTCTTCTCCCCCTCACACTGTCTGCATTTAACCCCTTGTGTCTTCTCCCCCTCACACTGTCTGCATTTAACCTTGTGTCTTCTCCCCCTCACACTGTCTGCATTTAACCCCTTGTGTCTTCTCCCCCTCACACTGTCTGCATTTAACCCCTTGTGTCTTCTCTCCCTCACACTGTCTGCATTTAAAGTGGACCAACACCCAGGATTTTGACTATCCTGGGTTTTGGTCCACTTCGGCTGTGTGAAACCCCCCAGAAAGCCCCAAAAACTCACCTCTCCCCGCTCCCACGTGACCGCTGCTGCCAATCCCCGCCAACGGACAAGCGGGAGGCAGCGACGGCAAGAGAGCGCGCCCACCGCAGTCTCCCGTGCGTCACTCTTACAGGGCGCACGCCCGCGCCGGCCATTCAGAAACGGCCGGGCGGGTGCGCGTCTTGCTAGAGGGAGGCGGCGGGCGCCGCTGGATCGAGGATCAGGTAGGGATTTAGGGGTTTCTGGGGGGTTTCACACAGCGGGGCACCCCTGATCGGGGTGCCCCGCAGTCAGGGGGCTGATCGGTCCTGGAATCTTCTATATTCCCGGGCTGATCACGGGAGGGTGTTGGTCCACTTTAAACCCTTGTGTCTTCTCCCCCTCACACTGTCTGCATTTAACCCTTTAACTGCCAGCCTACCTTGAGATTTTGTCACCCTTTGTTGCCAGATTATTTTGCCCTATTTTGCGCTCCCCATGATCAACTGTGATTTTTGAAGGGATTTCCAGGGATTTCCCAGGAAAGTGATATATTGTTTTTTTTCAGCGGAGCCTGGGCTTTAACATGAAATGTCTTGTTTGTCATTTTCTAAGTGTATTCTCAATATTTTTGGGTGAAAATTGTGCAAAAAAACAAAAAAAAAACAATTTTTTTTACAATTTGTAGTGTTTTTTTGTAATAAAAAATGTAAGTTTGTCAATAAAATCTTATTGCGTGTGAAACCCCAATTTCTCCCGGTTACAGCGGTACCACATATGCATAGGTAGATACCCTTTCCTGCCCAGGAGACTCCCCCAAACTGAAACAACGCTTTAGGAGATTTTCAGATAAAATACAACTGTGCTATGCAATATGTGCCTTGCAGTTTTTCAAGAAAAACAACCCTTTACATTTGAAATACCCCCCACAAACTATATATTCCCTAGAAGTACACAAGCTTTCTAGGCGTACCAGGCTTGTTGACATGGGTGCAATTTTCTGGAAGTAATCCCTCAATGTATTCTTTGGTTGCACAGGGTTTCCCTAAAAACGAATAAAAAAGCAGAATCAAAACCACATTGTCCTAAAAAAACCTATATGCAAACCAGAAAAAAACAGAAAATCTGAAAAAGCAACATCCCCCAAACAGAATGATACCCAACATGCATAGGTTCTGTCAAGGAAAGAGTTGCCAAACACACCAAAGTAAAGCATGCGCATAACGGTAATTTTACTTCAGATTTTCAGCTGTGCAGACAAAGTGCGCACCTTGTGCTTTTTCTACCAAACCAACCCTTTACATTTGGAATATCCCCCATAAACCATATATTCCCTGAAAGTACACATGTTAAGCTTTCTAAGCGTACCCAGCTTGTTGTAGTGGGCTCATCTTTCTGGAAGTAATATCTCGAAGAATTCTTAGGTTGTACAGGGTTTCACAAAAAAATGTATAAAAAAGCAGAATAAAAAACACCTTTTCCTAAAATATCAATATGCAAATAAGAAAAAACAAGCTAAATCTGAAAGCGCAAGGTCCCCCGAGCAGAACAATACCCAACATGCATAGGTACCTGTAACCTTTTGACTGCCAGTCTACTTTAGATTTTGTCACCCTCTCCTGACAGGATATTTTTCACCATTTTGCGTGATGTTTAACTGTGATTTTTGCAGGAATTTCCAAGAAAATGGCATATTTTCTTTTTTTTGGCAGAGTTTAGGCTTTAACATGAAATGTCTTGTTTGTATTTTTTCTACTTTTTTAAATATTTTTAAATAAATAAATAAATAAATAAAAATATATTTTTTAAATTGTCTCCTTTATTTTAAACAAAAACATTTATTTTATTAAAGAAAACCATATTGCATGTGAAAGCCCCATTTCTCCCGATTACAATGATACCACATATGTATCGGTAGCCCCCCGTTCCTGTCCTGGTGATCCCATAAACTGAAAAGAACACTTTATAACATTTACAAATAAAATACAACTACTATCCACATAATAAAGGGTTAAATAAAAAAAAATTGGTGTGGGGTCCCCCTTCACAGGGGGGGGGGGGGGGGGGGGGCACCATTTCTTGGGGGAATTTTAAGGTTTTTTTGGGAGGCAGGTAAGGGGGGGTCTCTGGGTTAATGGCAAGTCACCCACTAGCCGCAGGTGACTTGCCAGACCCCCGAGCCCTGTGAACTGGTATAGGGGTCACATGGACCCCTTACTAGTTCACAAAGGGTTAAAAGTAAAAAAAAAAAAAACACACAGAGACACACTTTAAAAAAATCTTTATTAAAAAAAAGATTTTTTAAATTATTTTTTTTAATACTTACCTCCCATCCATCCCTGTGTCCCACGCTGATCACTTAGGCTTCTGCTCTCCTGCTGGGTTACAGGTAACAAAGGGTTAATTAAAAAAAAATGACATAGGGTCCCCCCTCAAAGGGAAGGGGACACCATTTTATTTTTTGGATTTTTAAGGGTTAAAACCCTTAAAAATCCAAAAAAAAATGGCGTGAGGTCCCCCCTACCCAGCATAACCAGCCTGTGACCAGCTATGGGGGCTTGTAGAACAGGGCGCAGGGGCCAGCTTTAGTGGCCCCTGGCCCCGCCGGCTACAAGCCGTCATAGCCTAGGGCCACTGCTCTTCTGCCCGCCCCCCTGGGCTTTGGGGAGGCAGGTAATTTTGGGGGCCAGGGGTTAATGGCAAGTCACCCGCTAGCCGCAGGTGACTTGCCAGACCCCCGAGCCTTGTGAACTGGTATAGGGGTCACATGGACCCCTTACCAGTTCACAAAGGGTTAAAAGTTAAAAAAAAACACACAGACACACTTTTAAAAAAATATCTTTATTTAAAAAAAATAAATGTTTTTTAATATTTTTTTTTAATACTTACCTCCCATCCATCCCTGTGTCCCACGCTGATCACTTAGGCTTCTGCTCTCCTGCTGCTGCTGGAAGCCTTTTATACCTACTGGGCTACAGGTAACAAAGGGTTAATTAAAAAAAAAATGACATAGGGTCCCCCCTCGAAGGGAGGGGGACCCCATTTTTTTTTTTGATTTTTAAGGGTTAAAACCCTTAAAAATCCCCCCAAAAAATCGCGTGAGGTCCCTCCTACCCAGCGTAACCAGCCTGTGACCAGCTATGGGGGCTTGTAGAACAGGGCGCTGGGGCCAGCTTTAGTGGCCCCTGGCCCTGCGGCTACAAGCCGTCATAGCCTAGGGCCACGGCTCTTCTGCCCCCCCCTTTGGGGAGGCAGGTAATTTGGGGGGCCAGGGGTTAATGGCAAGTCATCCGCCAGCCGCAGGTGACTTGCCAGACCCCCAAGCCCTGTGAACTGGTATAGGGGTCACATGGACCCCTTACCAGTTCACAAAGGGTTAAAAGGTAAAAAAAAAAAAAAAAGACACACACGTTTTTGAAAATAACTTTATTAAAAAAAAAAGTTTTACTTTACTCACCTCCGATCTTCATTTCCTGTGTCCCGCGGCGATCTGCTGTCAGTGACGGCTGGGCAGAGGAGGGGGGAGGCAGACGATCGCCTACCTCCCTCCTCCTCTGTCCAGCCGTCACTGGCATCTGACAGCTGAACCGCCGGGTGCCCCGATGACACCCGGCGGTGGCATCACCGGCCCCGCCCCGAAGAGCGGGGGGGATCGGAGCCCCCCCCATGAAGAGGAGAGCCTGCGGGAGCCGGCGGGGACAAAGGTAGGTAACTGTCATTTTTTTTTGTTTTTACAGGAAACCTGGCGGCTGCTGAAATGGGGGGGCACCCTATTCCGGGCCCTCCCCTGGAGCCGGAGGAGCCCCGATGGGCGATTGGAGCCCCTCTGGCTGGCTGAAGAGGAGACCCGGCCGGATCGAACGAGGGGTCAGGTAAGTGTCTTTTATTTTTACTTTTTTTTTTATTTCTGGGGAAAGTCAGGCACGTAAATTTTACGTGGCTGGCGTTTAACTGTTGGAGAGGCAGCCATGTAAAATTTACGTGGCTGGCAATAGAAGGGTTAACCCTTTAAGTGCCAGCCTACCTGGAGTTTTTGTCACCCTTTGTTGCCAGACCATTTTGCACTATTTTGCGCTCCCCATGTTCAAATGTGATTTTTGAAGGGATTTCCAGGGATTTCCCAGGAAAATGATATATTGTTTTTTTCAGCAGAGTCTGAGCTTTAACATGAAATGTCTTGTTTGTCATTTTTTAGGTGTATTCCCAATATTTTTTGGCGCAATATGTGCAAAAAAATTAAAAAAAAATCTATTTTTTACAATTTGTAGTTTTTTTTGTAATAAAAAATGTAAGTTTGTCAATAAAATCTTATTGCGTGGGAAATCCCAATTTCTCCCGTTTACAGCGGTACCACATATGTATAGGTAGACACCCTTTCCTCCCCCAAACTGAAACAGAGCTTTAGGGGATTTTCAGAAAAAATACAACTGATATGCGCTATGCGCACCTTGCAGCTTTTCCAGAAAAACAACCCTTTACATTTGAAATACCCCCCACAAACTATATATTCTCTGGAAGTACACACCTCAGGCTTTCTATTTGTACCAGGCTTGTTGATGTGGCCACAGTTTTCTAGAAGTAATCCCTCAATGTATTCTTTGGTTGCAAAGAGTTTCCCTAAAAAAAGGATAAAAAAACAGAATCAAAGCCACATTTTCCTAAACAAACTATATACAAACAAGAAAAAACAAGTATAATCTGAATAAGCAACATCCCCCGAACAGAACGATACCCAACATGCATAGCTACTGTCAAGGGAAGAGTTGCCAAACACCCCAAAGTAAAGCATGTGCGTAACGGTAATTTTTCTTATATTTCAGCTCTTCAAAGTGCGCACCTTGCGATTTTTCAACCAAAACAACCCTTTACATTTGGAATATCCCCTATAAACCATATATTCCCTGAAAGTACACATGTTAAGCTTTCTAAGCGTACCCAGCTTGTTGTAGTGGGCTCATCTTTCTGGAATTGATCCCTCAAAGAATTCTTTGGTTGCGCAGGGTTTCCCTAAAAAATGTATAAAAAAGCTGAATAAAAAACACCTTTTCCTAAAATATAAATATGCAAGAAAAAAACAGCTAAGTCTGAAAGCGCAAGGTCCCCCGAACAGAACAATACCCAACATGCAGAGGTACTATTAACCCTTTTAATTGCCAGCCTACTTGAGATTTTGTCACCCTCTGTTGACAGGTCATTTTTCCCCATTTTGCGCTATGTTTTGCGACATTTTTGCTGGAATTTTCAGGAAAATTATATATATATATATATATATATATATATATATATATATATATATTGCAGCAGAGTTTAGGCTTTAACATGAAATGTCTTGTTTGTCAATTTTATTTATTATTAATTTAAAAAAAATAAACAAATTTTTTTTTTTGAAAATTGCCTCCTTTATTTTAAATAAAAAAATGATTTTATTAGAGAAAACCATATTGCATGTGAAAGCCCCATTTCTACCGATTAAAACGGTACCACATATTTATCGGTAGCCCCCTGTTCCTGCCCAGGAGACCCCCCTAACTGAAACAAGTAATTTTTAACATTTACAAATAAAATACAACTACCATCCACACTACAAAGGGTTAAATCGAGAAAAAAAAATGACATAGGGTCCCCCCTCCCAGGAGGGGGGGGGGGGGCATTTTTTGGGGGGGATTTTTAAAGGTTAAAAACCCTTAAAAATCCAAAAACAAATGACATGGGCCCCCCCTTACCCAAAGTAACCAGCCGAGGACCAGCTATGCAGGGCTTGTAGGAACAGGGTGCAGGGGCCAGCTTTTGTGGCCCCTGGCCCTGCAGGCTACAAGCCCGCATAGCCAGTGGCCACGGGCTCTTCTGCCCCCCCCCCTGGCCTTTGGGGAGGCAGGTAATGGGGGTGCCGGGGGTTAATGGCAAGTCACCGGCTAGCGCAGGTGACTTGCCATCCCCCCAGCCTTGAGAACTGGTATAGGGGTCTCATGGACCCCTTACCAGTTCACAAGGGGTTAAATGTAAAAAAAACACAGACACACAAAGAGAAAAAATATTTTATTATTTATTTTTTTTTAAATACTTACCTCCCATCCATACTGGAGCACTCTGTCCCTCGGCGATCACTGGCTTCTGCTCACTTGCTAGAAGCCTTTTATAGCTGCTGGATGACAGAACACAAAAGGGTTAATTTAAAAAAAAAATGACATAGGGTCCCCCCTCCCATGGGGGGACCCCATTTTTTTTGGAATTTTAAGGGTTAAAAACCCTTAAAAATCCCCCCCAAAAAATGACGTAGGGTCCCCCCTACCCAGCATTACCTACCCGGGCCAGCTATGGGGGCTTGTAGAACAGGGCGCAGGGGCAAGCGTTGGTGGCCCCTGGCCCTGCAGGCTACTAGCCTACATAGCCACTAAGTGGCCCGAGCCCTTCTGCCCCCCCTGGCCGTTGGGGAGGCAGGTAATGGGGGGCTGGGGGTTAATGGCAAGTCACCCGCTAGCCGCAGGTGACTTGCCAGACCCAGAGCCTTGTGAGCTGGTATAAGGGGTCTGACCCCTTACCAGCTCACAAAGGGTTAACTGTTAAAAAAAAAAAAAACAACACACGTTAATAAAAAGTATTTTATTAAAAAAAAAATTTTTTTTTTACTGTACTTACCTCAGATTGCAAGCTCTTGTCCCTCGCAGCTCTGATGACAGATGCCGGTGATCGGCATCCAGAGAAGGGGGAGGCAGGAGATCAGAGGATCTCCTGTCACCTCCTTCCCTGGCACCGATCACTGGCATCTGACAGCTGAGAAGGCTGAAGCCGGAGATCGGGGCCGGGATGACGTCATTAGCCCCGCCCCCAAGGCGCCATCGAGGATGAAAGGGGAGAGAGCCTTCCGGGCTCTCTCCTGAAGTCCTGGGGGGGATCGGAGGCCCCCCAGGTGAAGAGGAGGGACAGCGGGAGCCAGCACACACAGAGGTAAGTGAATGTCATTTTTATTTTTTTACTTTTGTTTACAGTTAGCAGCTGCTGCTGCAGAAGCGGGGGGGGGCGGCCTATTCCGGGGGCTCTCCTGGAGCCATCCGACCCCCCACGGGGGATCGGATGGCACCAAATTAAAGTGGAGACCCGGCCGGATCCAACGAGGGGTCAGGTGAGTATTTTTTTTTTTTTTGCCCGCTAGCAGGGGTAAATACCAGGCACGTAAATTTTACGTGGCTGGCACTTAAGTGACGGAGAGGCAACCACGTAAATTTTACGTGGCTGGCATTTAAAGGGTTAAAGCCCAGACTGTGCTGAAAAAAACAATATATAATTTTCCTAGGAAATTCCTGGAAATCCATTCAAAATTGCAGTTGAACATGTTCAGTGCAAAATGGCAGAAAAGGGTCTGGCAACACAGAGTCACAAATGCCGCAGGTAGGCTGGCAGCGAAAGGGTTAAGGAAGCGCAGGAAGAAACGGTTTGTTTTAAAAGTGTCTAAAACTCTGTGCCAAACAGAAGTTAGGGCCCACAAGTGTGAACAAAGACTTATGCTAGCTACAAGGATTGTATTAGGCTAGAAATGTGTCTGTTAATGTAATTTAGTCAAATTATCGATTTGTGACAGATATTTGTATGCATTTTGATCGAAATCCTATGCTGGAGCGCAGGTACGACTACCTGCCCAACTCTTTTGAGAAGCGGACCGTCGTCCTGGAGATAGTTTCCAGAATCCAACAGCAGACGGACACCACCTTCACCCACACTCAGATTATGCAGCGTTGGTCGGACCTGAAACGGCTGCACATGCCCCGGGTGCGGCGGTTTTCGGACTCCATTTCCCTAGTAAGTACATAGCCATTGCATGCAAGATGTAACTAATACAGAAGGTAGGCCTTTATTTCTAATTGCTTTTCTTTTCTAGTGTTGGAAATGGATTACCAAATCCGCCGCACCCGGAGGCGCACAGGCCGACCAGTGCTGCATGAATCTGCAGCTGGAAGTGAAGGTGGCGGATCTCCAGGGTCGACGTTCCTACCCCTCCTCTGTTGGGTCCTTCGACCAGCCCCTGGACCTTTCCACAGAGGAGGGGCGGCACGGCATGTGCAGGGAGCCTCTGGTATGTGACTCTTCATGTAACCGCACACACATATACATGTTATTTACTACAAAGCTAATTTGTTTTTGTTTTTCTAGATGCTTCTGGAGCGGGTGAAGATGTGCAGTCTGCAGCAGATCTCGCCCAGGAGGCACAGGGAGAAGGTGAGTGATGTGACACACACATTGAAATAGACATTTGATTACTGTTGACTAAGACATTATAAGTGACCCTATTTGCCATGTCTCTACAGCCTCTACTTCACAGCAGTGGCAGGGCCTAGGACGTAGGGTTGTCCCAAGGCAGGGCGTCGGCCACCAACCAAGTTGTAATGTCATTCTTTGTAGTATGTGGTAATTGACATGATCACCCAGATGCATCAAGCCATAGTCAATGGCATTAGCAGAATGACCTCTGCAGACTTCCTTAGATTAATGACTTAGCAGAATGTCCTCTACCCACTTCCTTAGATTAATGACTTAGCAGAATGACCTCTGCCCGCTTCCTTAGATTAATGACTTGGCACTATGACATCTGCCCACTTCCTTAGATTAATGACTTAGCAGAATGACCTCGGCCCACTTCCTTAGATTAATGACTTAGCAGAATGACCTCTGCCCACTTCCTTAGATTAATGACTTAGCAGAATGACATCTGCCCACTTCCTTAGCTTAATGACTTAGCAGAATGACATCTGCCCACTTCCTTAGATTAATGACTTAGCAGAATGACATCTGCCCACTTCCTTAGATTAATGACTTAGCAGAATGACCTCTGCCCACTTCCTTAGATTAATGACTTAGCAGAATGACCTCTGCCCACTTCTTTAGATTAATTACTTAGCAGACTGACATATGTCGTCATGATTTAGGTTGGCAACTAACAAACATTCCATCCACAGGTGAGAAACATGTATTTGTCGCAAAATAATGCCTTTTTTTTAATTTTATACAGGGACCACACGGGCAAGAGTTGAAAAAATGAATAGAAGGGTCCTTGAGTTGGTGGCTGATATGCAGCAGCTGGTTGACTTGTTGGGGACAACAGAAGAAGAATAGTATTCTGGGCCCTGCCACTGTATTTTTTTTAGGTAAATAGTTGTATATTTTTTAAATTTTTAAACATTTTAAAGTTTTAAAAAACAAAAAGTTTGTACAAAATTTGTAAAAAAAAATATTTAAAAAAGTCCAAAAAACTTGCCTTCTACTAAAAAAAAACCAAAACCAAAATAAAAGTTTCAGTGTCATTTTTTTACACAAATACATTAACACCAAACGAAGGGTGAAATAAATATTTAGAGATGAAGATTCAGATGACCGGGAAGTGATTTGGGTAAGATTTAGGGGCCTAAAATGGAAAAAGAACCTAACCGCAAAGTAATTTGGGTACGTCTCAAAAATTAGAAGTAGGGAAAATAAATATATTGACGGAGATAAGGCTGTGGCTGACCATCTGAATAGCTACTTTTGTTCGGTATTTTCAGATAGTAGCAGGCATGGTCATAGCACAACATCCAGCTGGGAAAGTACAGCTCCGGAGTTTCTGGAGGCTGATGTCTTAGCCGAGCTGGCACATCTAAAGGTAAGTAAGGCAATGGGTCCAGATGGAATCCACCCCAGAGTTCTAAGGGAACTTAGGTTTGTGATTGCAGCCCCTCTAACTGATTTACTTAACCATTCCCTTTCAACTGGTGAGGTTCCAGATGATTGGAGAATGGCCAATGTCGTACCAATCCACAAAAAGGGGAGTAGAGAAGAACCCAGTAATTACAGGCCAGTTAGTTTAACATCTATAGTGGTCAAATTAATGGAAACACTCTTAAAAAAACAGATAATTTCCCATCTAAAAATTAATGACCTATGGGACCCAAAACAGCACGGCTTTACTGAGGGCAGATCATGTCAGACCAATCTTATTGATTTCTTTGACAATGTCACTAAAGTGTTAGATGAAGGTGGTGCTGTGGATATCGCCTATCTGGATTTTAGCAAAGCCTTTGACACTGTACCACATAAGGAGCTCATAGATAAGTTATTGAAGGTAGGACTCAATCCCTGGATAGTTCAGTGGATTTCCAGTTGGCTGAGGGATCGGTATCAGAGCGTTGTTGTAAATGGTGTGCAATCTGAACAAAGGCGAGTTACAAGTGGTGTGCCGCAAGGCTCTGTCCTGGGCCCCATTCTTTTTAATATATTTGTAAGTGACATAGGAGAAGGCTTGGTAGGAAAAGTTTGTCTGTTTGCTGATGATACAAAGGTTAGTAATAGGGTGGATATTCCTGGAGGTGTCTGCAACATGGAAAATGATTTAGCTTTACTGGATAGATGGTCAAAACTGTGGAAACTAGAGTTTAATGTCTCTAAATGTAAAATCATGCACTTGGGTAGAAGGAATCCCTGCTCTGAGTACCGTATGGGCAGCACTGTGTTAGCCAGGACCTCGGAGGAGAGAGATTTAGGGGTACTGATTACTGATAGCTGCAAGATGAGTGGACAGTGTAGCCAGGCAGTGGGAAAAGCAAGCAGGATGCTCGGCTGCATAGCTCGAGGCATCACCAGTAGGAAGAGGGAGGTTGTGATGCCGCTGTATAGAGCCCTGGTAAGGCCACAGCTAGAATACTGTGTGCAGTTCTGGAGACCTTACCTGCAAAAAGACATTATTCAAATAGAACGTGTCCAAAGGCGGGCAACGAAAATGGTGGAAGGACTTAAACTTAAAACTTATCAGGAGAGACTTAAAGAACTTAATTTGTACAGTCTGGAGGAAAGAAGGGAGAGGGGGGACATGATTGAGACCTTTAAATATGTGAAAGGATTGAATAAGGTTCAGGAGGGAAGTGTTTTTAAGAAGAAACTTAACGATAGAACAAGGGGGCACAACCTGAAGCTAGTCGGGGGGAAGATCAGGAGCAATGTTAGAAAATATTATTTTACAGAAAGAGTAGTAGGTGCTTGGAACAAACTTCCAACAGAGGTAGTTGAAACATCAACAGTCACTGAATTTAAACATGCCTGGGATAAGCACACATCTATCCTAAGATAAAGAGTACATACAGTATACACATAAGGGCAGACTAGATGGACCGTATGGTCTCCTTCTGCCGTCAACCTTCTATGTTTCTATGTTTCTATGTTTTAAAGGCCTAAAATGGAAAAAGAACCTAACCGCAAAGTGATTTGGGTAAGTTTTAGGGGCCTAAAATGGAAGAAGAACCTAACCGTGAAGTGGTTTGGGTAAGTTTTAGGAGCCTAAAATGGAAGAAGAACCTAACCGGGAAGTGGTTTGGGAAAGTTTTAGGGGCCTAAAATGGAAGAAGAACCCAACCGGGAAGTGATTTGGGTAAGTTTTAGGGGTGAAACATGGAAGATGTAGGATTGCGCTAAGTGGTTTGGGTGAGTTTAAGGGGTGAAACATGAAAGATGTAGGATTGCGCAAAGTGATTTATCTAAGCATTGTATTAGATGTGAGTGAGCCAAATATGTAGGCGAGCACTTTAATGAGTTAAGTTTGTAGTGCGCAGGCGCAAGATCGTAAGTATTTACGTCCGGACAATTATTTATTGAAAAAGGAAAACAAAATCTATCGGGAAACGTAAAGGATTCGTGGAAGGAGACGATGGAAAAAGGGCAAAATCGAAAGCCGACGTAACATGCGAAAATGAAACAGAAAAGTCAAGCTGGAAAATGACATCCTCGTACTCTGGCATACGAACGGATGGATACTTTACTGAAGGCTTGCAATGCATGCATAGAATCACTCGTACACTCATACGAGAGCGGGAAAATTAAAATAAAAAAAACAGATCGACACAAAAACGAAAGTCTTTTTGGCTCTCTGAATCAACCCTAATGTCTTTAACTCACCTCCTCACCCGATCCGTCCACAGCGTCTTCTCTTCACCGGGGGGGGTCCAATCCCCCCCCCTGGGCTCCTCCGGGTCCTCACCTCCTCTAATGCCGCCCCCTAGCCCCGCCTTTTGTGGGAGCCTCCTCGCCTCTCACCCGCCCTGCGCCGATCACTATTGGCATCTGTCAGTGACAGCGGCGCGGGACAGCGACGAGGGACGCAGGATCGGAGGTGAGTACAGTAAAAAAAAAAATAAATAAAGATCATTTTTTTCTTATGTGTCCCTGTCTTTATTTTTTACATTTAACCCCTTGTGAACTGGTAAGGGGTCCATGACCCCTATACCAGTTCACAAGGCTGGGGGCTGGCAAGTCACCTGCGGCTAGCGGGTGACTTGCCATTAACCCCCAGCACCCCCATTACCTGCCTCCCCAAAGCCCAGGGGGGCAGAAGAGCCCGTGGCCACGGGCTATGCAGGCTTGTAGCCTGCAGGGTGGGGGGGCCACAAAAACTGGCCCCTGCGCCCTGTTTCTACAAGCCCTGCATAGCTGGTCCCGGGCTGGTTACTTTGGATAAGGGGGACCCCATGTCAATTTTATTCTTTATTTTTAAGGGTTTTTAACCCTTACAAATTCCCCCCAAAAATGCCTCCCCCCCCCCCGGGACTAAATTTAACTCTTTGTAGTGTGGATGGTAGTTGTATTTTATTTGCAAATGTTATAAAGTACTTGTTTCAGTTAGGGGGTCTCCTGGACAGGAACGAGTGGCTACCGATAAATATGTGGTACCGTTCTAATCGGTAGAAATGGGGCTTTCACATGCAATATGGTTTTCCTTTAATAAAATATATTTTTTATTTAAAATAAAGGAGTCAATTTTCTAAAAAACAATTTTATTTTATTTTTTATTTTACTTAATAATATTGTAAAAAAACAAAATAAAATGTACAAACAAGACATTTCATGTTAAAGCCTAAACTTTGCTGAAATAAATATATATATAATTTTCCTGAAAATTCCAGCAAAATGGGGAAAAATTACCTGTCAACAGAGGGTGACAAAATCTCAAGTAGGCTGGCAATTAAAAGGGTTAAAAGTAGCTATGCATGTTGGGTATTGTTCTGTTCGGGGGACCTTGCGCTTTCAGACTTATATTTTAGGAAAAGGTGTTTTTTATTCAGCTTTTTTATACATTTTTTAGGGAAACCCTGCGCAACCAAAGAATTATTTGAGGGAGCTCAATACAACAAGCTGGGCACGCTTAGAAAGCTTAACATGTGTACTTTCAGGCAATATATGGTTTATGGGGGATATTCCAAATGTAAAGGGTTGATTTGGTTGAAAAATTGCAAGGTGTGCACTTTGTCTGCAGAGCTGAAATTTTCAAGTAAAATAACCGTTACGCACATGCTTTACTTTGGGGTGTTTGGCAACTCTTCTCTTGATAGTAGCTATGCATGTTGGGTATCGTTCTGTTCGGGGGATGTTGCTTTTAAACTTGTTTTTCTTGTTTGTATATAGTTTTTTTATGAAAATGTGGCTTTGATTCAGCTTTTTTTCCTTTTTTGGGGGAAACTCTTTGCAACCAAAGAATACATTGAGGGATTACTTTCAGAAAACTATGGCCACATCAACAAGCCTGGTACACCTAGAAAGCTTGAGGTGTGTACTTCCAGAGAATATATAGTTTCAAATGTAAAGGGTTGTTTTGGTTGAAAAAATATGCAACACGCCCTGCTCCAGTAATGATTCATTACGTCTGGTATATAGTCCACAACTGGGCGCTTTACTGCAGAGATGGCAAAAAAAGAGGCCCCTCCCGGTCCTTATATACCCGGGACCTCCCACTAAATTCCCCAGTATAAAAAAGCAGTAAGGGAACCAGGAGAAGCCAATAACAAGATTAACAACATTAACCAGGAACGTTCACCATATATAGGATCCAAGAATAAGTACTCAGGGTGGGATGGAGCAGGGTGTGCTGCATACTTATAATACCAGATCTACAAGGTGAGTATTCACAGAATTGTATTATTCCAAGTATGCAGCATGCCCTGCTCCAGTAATGATTCATTACGTCTGGGACATCCAATAGCAGTGTCCAACAAACGGGCGGGGATCCCAAAAAAAGGCAACAATGTGCAGTTTAAACCACTGCCGCCTGCAGAACTTTGTGGCCAAAAACAGCATCCGCTGAGGCCCGAACATCAACCTTGTAAAACTTGGAAAAGGTATGAACAGAAGACCAAGTAGCGGCCTAACAAACTTGTTCAACAGTAGCCTGGTGCTGAAAGGCCCAGGAAGCCCCAACCGCACAGGTAGAATGAGCAGTGACTCGGAAAGGAGGATCCCTCCCTTTAGCAGAATAGGCCCTAATAATGGCCTGACGAATCCATTTACTAATAGTAGACTTAACAGGCGCCAAACCCTTCTTGGGACCCGAGGATACCACAAACAAGGCGTCCGTCTTTCTGAAAGGCGCAGTAGCCACCAGGTAGTATTTCAAATTCCTGACAACATCCAGAGAATGCAAGGCCCTCTCCTTGTCATTACCAGTATTAGGGCACAAGGAAGGAAGCACAATGTCCTGATTGAGGTGAAAGGCAGAGACAACCTTAGGCAAGAAGTCTGGTTTAAAGCAGAAAACCACCTTGTCCTGGTGTCTCTCGAAGTAGGGGGCCTGAATGGACAGAGCCGCCAACTCAGAAACACGCCGGACAGAAGTGATAACCACCAAGAAGGCAACTTTCAAAGTGAGAATAGACAGCGCAGCCTCATGCACAGGCTCAAAAGGAGGACCCTGAAGGGCAGACAATACCAAATTCAAATCCCAAACCGGTAAGATGGGTTTGCGGAGAGGGCACACATGAGTGACCCCCTGGAAGAAAGTCTTGACCAAAGGATGAAGAGCGAAAGACCTCTGGAAGAAAACAGCCAAAGCGGAAACATGCCCCTTCAGAGTGCTGAGCTGAAAACCCAAATCCAGGCCATGTTGAAGGAACTTCAGGATCCAAGGAATGGAGAACACCCGACAGGGAAAGGCCCTAGCCTCACACCAGTCAATGTAAGTCCGCCAGGTCCTGTAGTAGGTGGTAGAAGAGGAATTCTTCCTAGCCCTGACCAGAGTCTGAACAACCGAATCAGACAGACCTTTCTCCTTTAGGATGGAGGTTTCAGCAGCCAGGCCGTCAAAGCCAGCATTTGTAAATTGGGGTAACAGAGCTGTCCTTGAGTAAGAAGATCCAGAACCAGGGGCAGAGGATACTGATCCACCACCAGCTGCACGACGTCTGCGAACCACACCTGTCTTGGCCACCTGGGGGTCACCAGAACAGCTGGCACTCTTTCCTGAATCACCTTGCGCAGAACCTTGCCCAGAAGGGGAAACGGAGGGAAGAGGTACAGGAGACCGAACCCCTGCCAGAACAGAGACATGGCATCCACCGCCAGAGCCAGAGGATCCTGGGACAGTGGGACAAACGCTGGCAGCTTGTCATTTTGGCGAGAAGCAAACAGATCCACGTCCGGTATCCCCCACCTGTGACAAAGGGATAGGAAGCCCTCGCTGTTGAGGGACCATTCCCCCCAGCGAGAGGCCCCCCTGCTCAGAGAATCCGCTTCCAGATTCTCCACTCCCGGAATGTAAACCGTAGAGATGCACGAGACATTGTTCTTGACCCAAGACAGGATCAACAACACCTCCCAGAGGGCACTCTTGCTCCGAGTCCCTCCCTGATGATTGATGTAAGCGACTGCAGTCTGGTTGTCGGAGCAAACCTGAACCGGCAGGCCCTGGAGGTGAGACGTCAGCATCAACCGAACCGCCCTCAGCTCCAGAACATTGATGGGGGCGTGGGCCTCCTGAGGGCGCCACAGCCCCTGGAATTGAAGGGCTCTCCAGTAGCCCCCCCAACCTGACAGACTGGCATCCGTAGTGACCGTCTCCCAACACGGGGTCAGAAATGATCTGCCCCCCAGAAGATTCTTCGAGTCCAGCCACCACCGGAGGGACCACCGGAGGAGATAGAACAGAGACCTGATCCAGAGACAGGGGACTCTAGTCCCAGACTGACAGAAGATGGAGCTGAAGGGGTCTCATGTGAAATTAAGCATAAGGAACCGCCTCGAAGCAGGCCACCATCTGTCCCACCAATTGCATCCCTTGCCGGATGGATGGATGAGGGCTGGGCAGCAAGAAATAAATCAGAGCTTGGAGAGAGTCCACCTTCTGCTGAGGGAGGAAAATCCTGGCCTGAATGGTATTCAGGGTCATACCCTGGAAGGGGGTCACCCGAGACGGGGAGAGAGAGGATCTGGGATAATTGATCACCCATCCGAACATTTTCAAGGTCGCCACCACCGTCCGGGTGTCCAATTCTGCCTGTTGGAGTGAATGGGACGTAATGAGAAGGTCATCCATATAAGGAAGAATGCGAATGCCCTGGGCTCTGAGAAGGGCCATCACGCCTGCCAACACCTTGGTGAACACTCTGGGGGCCAAGGTGAGACCGAAGGGAAGTGCCACAAATTGGTAGTGTTGTTCCTCTACTGCGAACCTGAGGAACCGCTGATGCCCTGGGAAGACCAGTACATGAAGGTAAGCATCTTTGATGTCTATTGAAGTCATAAAGTCCCCCGGGCCCAGGAAGCTGATAGCAGAGCGCAGAGTTTCATTGCTGAAACGTCTGGTCCTGATGAACTTGTTGAGAAGTTTTAGGTCCAGGATGGGTCTGATGGAACCATCCTTTTTGGGTACTGTAAAGAGATTGGAACAGTAGCACTGACCTTTCTCTCCCGGCGGGACCTGACAAATGACCCCCATGGCCAAAAGGTTTTGTACCGCCAGAAACAGACCCCGAGCTGCCTGGGGGTCTGTAGGAACCCGTGATCTGAGAAATCTGGGAGGAGGCCAGTCCGCGAACTCCAGCTTGTATCCGGAGAAGACAACCTCCAGAATCCAATTTTCTGAGACTTGTTGAGCCCAGACCTGAGCGAAGAGCCGCAGCCGTCCCCCCACCCGCAAGGGTGAGGGCGCCCCCTCATTTCTGAGCGGGCTTGGCAGTAGATTTGGGTTTGGCACCCCAGGAGGATCCAGGCCGGGCACGGCCTCTGCCCTTGCCCCAGAAATCTTCCCTTTGCCCTGCAAAGGATACTCCCCTGCCTGACCTAGGCCCACGAAAGGAGGGAGCGAAGGACCCGGAGCCCCGAAAAGGTTGCGGCTGCTTTTTGCGTTGGGGTAATTTACCTCCCTTAGCAAAAAGGTCCAAACGATCACCGAACATGCGCAACCCCTTAAAGGGGAGCCCCGTGAGCGCCTTCTTAGTGGCATTGTCAGCTGCCCACTGGCGCAACCATACCGAACGGCGGATAGAGACAACCAAGGCCGAGTTCCTACTACACATCCGAATGGTGTCATCTAAGGCAGAAAGAACATAGGTGATGAACATCTCACATTGTGACAAGGCTCTAAATTCAGCACTAGAAGGATCCACATGGGAGCCGTCCAGAAGGCCCCTGATCAGGGTCCTAATAGCCACGGCCGCAAAAGCGGAAGCACAAACCGGGCGCAAGGCCGAACCTACACAGGCAAAGGCGTGGGAAGCCAGTTGGTCAATACGCTGGCCCTCACTATCCTTCAAGGTAGTGGAATCAGGGGAATGCACCACAGAAGTGTTAGACAACCCCAAAACAGGGGCATCCACCTCGGGGGGAGTTGACCAACATTTGACCACATCCGAGGGGAATGGATACCTCCTATCCCACCCCTTAGGGATACCATTCCTTGAGAACCAGATTATTAAAATGCGTCTGTTCTGGGAATTCGTGGTTTTGCGATACCAAACAATTCCCCTTGCTGCTTAGGAGCCGCTGCAGGAGGGGAAATGGAAAGTACTTCAAATATTTTAGTCAAAAGTCTATGGGTGTCATCAGCATCCCAATGCTCTGAGCCGGCATCAGCGCCAAGGCAATGCTGATACTCAGACAGATCTGAATCTGAAAATAATTCCCCTTCCTCGAGAGGGGTATAGTCAGACAAATCAAGGAAATCATCTTGTTCCATAGTAAAGGCTGGCGCAGCAGGCGCCACATGCCGTCTTTTAGCTGGAGCCTTACAGGCTGCAGAGCTAGCAATTAGTTTCTCAATGTTGGCCAGTCTGGTGGAAACATCAGGTTGAGAATCCCC
The DNA here is from genome assembly GCA_027917425.1 of Gastrophryne carolinensis. Classification (NCBI taxonomy): domain Eukaryota; kingdom Metazoa; phylum Chordata; class Amphibia; order Anura; family Microhylidae; genus Gastrophryne; species Gastrophryne carolinensis. Next base: position 299,360,173 of record CM051235.1, on the reverse strand, counting down.
GCTAGTGTTAATATCACTAGGGGACATAATCAAGCGAGGTGGCGTGGGAGATGAGACAGTGGGTGCCGACCCAGGCACCTGAGGCCCAGATTGCCGCGCAAGCGCCTGCCGGGCACAGGGTACACAAACCCCCACATCATCGCCCACATGGGATGCCCCACACACCACACACAGCAGGGCTTGCCCCGAGGGGACCCCAAGCACCAGATCCTGAGAAGCCTCCATATGGTGAATTTTTTTTAAATCACAATGAATAATCGGAATTATGCTGTGCAGCTACACGGGATGCCCCTTAAGAGTCCGCTAGTAGGAGGATTTACAATTAAGCCCCCAATTTCAGTATGATTAACCTAGGGCACAGGACCGGGAGAAACCTCTAATTAGGTTGTCCCGCCTGAAAGACATAACATAGAAACACACAGTCAGAATGTATAACCATAAAAATACATAAGGAGATTAAATACAAGCCCGCAGAGGGCACTCACAGACATCCTGCAGAGCTAGCGATCTGCTCCGCCACAGGACAGCGATGCAGGCAAAATGGCGCTGACCATCTCGGGAGGGGGCGGGCCGCCCGCGGAACGCGCATGTCGCTAGGCCCCGTCCCCTCCAGGAATGCCGGGACAGGCCCAGCACAGGCGGTCAGGCAGCCAATCACGGCCCCGTGACGTCACCGGCCCGCCGCCGCTGTCAGGCGCGCGTGCGGGCCATTCAAATGGCACACATGTGAAAGAGCACAGGAGGAGAGGAGGAAGGCGCGCTGAGCCTAAGTGCCAGCGCTCCGCAGTACAGTGTCACAGGTAAAACACAAAAGCATCAGTCATACCAACAAACAGACACTGACACCCCCCCCCCGACTAACCGGGCAATGAGAGAAGGGGGAAAATAAGCCCATAGTCACATTTGGGGCATGTGATGGGGGCTAAGTGGGCGGGGCATCCCATATCAGGCTCACCAACCTGTGCCGCCTACCCTTTGGTGGGGGATTTGCGGTGGAGCAATACTCCATTAAAAAGCACCTCTAATAGGTGCTGCCTACCTTCACTCGACCACGCAGCCAAGGCTGGGAGGCAAGTAAAGAATGGAACAGGTGGGAATAGGACACAGGGCAGGGGCTGTGCAGCCCAACTTACCTGTGCGGAGAAAAGCCATCATCTTGACCTTCGCAGCTCGACTGCAGAGAATGAACTGGGGAATTTAGTGGGAGGTCCCGGGTATATAAGGACCAGGAGGGGCCTCTTTTTTTTGCCATCTCTGCAGTAAAGCACCCTCTCGTGGACTATATCCCAGATTTAATGAATCATTACTGGAGCAGGGCGTGCTGCATACTTGGAATATCGCAAGGTGTGCACTTTGTCTGCAGAGCTGAAATGTTCAAGTAAAATTTCCGTTACGCACATGCTTTACTTTGGGGTGTTTGGCAACTCTTCCCTTGACAGTAGCAATGCTTGTTCGGTATCGTTCTGTTCGGGGGATGTTGCTTTTTTAGATTAAACTTGTTTTTCCTTGTTTGTATATAGTTTTTTTTAGGAAAATGTGGCTTTGATTCAGCTTTTTTATCCTTTTTTTAGGGAAACTTTTTGCAACCAAAGAATACATTGAGGGACTACTTCCAGAAAACTATGGCCACATCAACAAGCCTGGTACACCTAGAAAGCTTGAGGTGTGTACTTCCAGAGAATATATAGTTTGTTGGGGGTATTTCAAATGTAAATGGTTGTTTTTCTGGAAAAACTGCAAGGTGCGCATAGCATAGTTGTATTTTATCTGAAAATCCCCTAAAGCGCTGTTTCAATTTGGGAGAGTCTCCTGGGCAGGAAAGCGTGTCGAACAATGCATATGTGGTATCGCTGTAACCGGGAGAAATTGGGATTTCACACGCAATAAAAAAACACTACAAATTGTAAAAAATTTATTTTTTTGCACATATTTCACCCAAACATATTGAGAATACACCTAAAAAATGACAAACAAGACATTGCATGTTAAAGCCCAGACTCTGCTGAAAAAACAATATATAATTTTCCTGGGAAATCCCTTCAAAAATCACATTTGAACATGGGTAGCGCATAATAGTGCAAAATTGTCTGGCAACAAAGGGTGACAAAAATACCATTTTGTGGTTACTCACCTGTAAAATGGGTATTATAAGTATGTCACACACCCCGCTTCCACTATTCATGACATATGAGTTATGGTCCAGTAGAGGGCGAACTTCTGCAGAGATGAAAGCAAAAAAGAATCCCCTCCCGGTCCATAAATACCTGGGACCTCCCACACATTTCCCAGTATATGACAGCAGTAAGGGGACCAGGAAGAGACAATAAAACATTCTTAACAATAAAAGGTTCACCATATAAAGGATCCAGAATACCAAAGGGCGGGATGAAGCGGGGTGTGTGACATACTTATAATACCCATTTTACAGGTGAGTAATCACAAAATGGTATTATTCCAAGTATGTCACACACCCCGCTTCCACTATTCATGACATATGGGACATCCAATAGCAGTGTCCGTCATGGGTGGGGATCCAAATACAGCAAAAAATGCACCAATTTAAACCATTGCAGCTTGCAGAACCTTGCGGCCAAAAACAGCATCCGCTGAGGCCCGCACATCAACCTTATAAAACTTGGAAAAAGTATGAACGGAAGACCAAGTAGCAGCCTTACAAACTTGTTCAACAGAAGCCTGGTGCTGAAAGGCCCAGGAAGCCCCAACCACATGAGTAGAATGAGCAGTGATCTTAAAAGGAGGAACCCTCCCCTTAGCGGAATAGGCCTCAACAACGGCCTGACATATCCATTTACTAATGGTAGACTTGGCTGGCGCCAAATCTTTCCTGGGCCCAGAGGGCACCACGAACAAGGCGTCCGCCTAACGAAAAGGAGAAGTAGCAACCAAAGAGTACTTCACACAATGCACCACATCCAAAGAGTGCAAAACCCTCTCCTTGTCATTGCTAGGCTTAGTACACAAGGAAGGGAGAATTACATCCTGATTGAGATGGAAAGCAGAAACCACCTTAGGAAGGAAATCTGGTTTAAAGCGAAAAACCACCTTGTCCTGGTGTCTCTCAAAGTAAGGGGCCTGAATAGACAGAGCCGCCAACTCAGAGACACGCCGAACAGAGGTAATAGCCACCAAAAAGGCAACTCTTTGAGTGAGCACAGAAAGTGTCACATCCTGCACCAGCTCAAAAGGAGGCCCCTGGAGGGCCAAAAGAACCAAATTTAGGTCCCAAACGGGAATCAAAGGCTTTCTAGGGAGCCAAACATGAGTGACCCCTTGGAAAAAAGTCTTGACCAGATGATGCAAAGCAAGGTCTGAATACCCGCCTCAGACAAACCTTCCTCCCTCAGGATGAAGGTTTCAGCAGCCACGCCGTCAAAGCAAGCGTTTGTAAATTGGGGTAACATAGTTGACCCTGAGAGATCAGATCCGGAAACAGGGGCAGCCTGTACTGATCTACCGCCAGTCTTACTACGTCTGCGAACCAAACCTGTCTTGGCCACCTTGGGGCCACCAGAATTGCTGGTGCCCTCTCTAGAGCCAGCTTGCACACTACCTTCCCTACCATGGAAAAAACAATTACTCATCTGGGGTAGTGAGGGAAACATCCACCCACCTAACAAATCCCCATTTTCCACACCAGCTGGCAGTAAGGCATTTTCTCTGTCAATATTTTTATTTTATTCAGGAAAGAAAATAAAAGGAACGATACAGGTACAAGTGATCGGCAGGCAAAGCCGGGAAGAAAAAACCATCCTGCGCAGGGGAGGCACACGTTACAGAGTATAAAAGATTACAGTATTCCATCAATTATAAGGAAACTCAGCACATTTAGTCTACTTCTGTTAAATAGCAACACAACTGCCTTGGAATTATAGCATGAGTAAACCATCAATATCACAATCTCTGCCAGTATTGAGTCTTTACTCTCGTTGTCTCCCATGCCGGGGAAAGCAGTCACACCAGACACCCCCGCCATCTCACCGCAACACGCCCCCCGCTGCCCCCCCGGCCCCCCAGACCAGGCCCCCCCAGCAACTGCGGGGTACGCCCACACCGGGACCCGGGGGAGCGCCGCAGGACGAGCCGCCGCTCAAGCAGCAAAAACACAGAAACCGAAAAGGTATGGATGAGTGGGTTAGGTTATGGAGGAAAGAGGAAGGGGTAGGATAGAGTGGGGAGAAGGGGGGAAGGAGGGTTGGGGGGAAAGGAAAAAGGGGTGGGGAGCCTCAAGATCTAGCCCGCTTAGGTTGCCTAATTCAGCATGCCCACTGGCGCATCAGGCCAGGCATATCGTATCCAGGGCTCCCAAATGGAGAGGAACTTGTCCTGGGTATCGGCCATGGATGCTTGAGAGCCTCTCGTTAACTAAAAACCCATTCATCCTAGCCGACACCTCCGACAACAGGGTAGTCTGCTTTTTCCACCCTCTGGCAATAGTTTGCTTGGCCGCCAGTAGCAGGTACACAAATAATTTGTTCTGTTTGTGGGTGAGCTCTGGGGGTTTGCAATGTAGGAGGGCCACCCAGGGATCCTTTTTGATGGTCGTCCGAAATACTTTGCCGGCTATCTTATATACTTGGGCCCAAAAACGGGTCAGCATAGGACATGTCCACCAGATGTGTAGGAAGGAGCCCTCCACACTACAGCCCCTGAAGCAAGTGTTGGCCTGCCCCGGGAACATTCTGCCAAGGCGACTTAGCACCAAGTACCACCGGTATAGAACTTTATAGGCCATTTCGGTCGTCAAGACATTTATGGAGCATGAGGAAGCGACTTTCCATATTTCCGTCCACCCCCTCCCCGAGTGGCATGGGCCTAATTCTCGCTCCCACCTATCTACGTGCACATGTGTACCTACCCCTATGGTGTTCAACATAGAGTATAAAGTGGATACTGTCCCTCTACAGAAAGGCTCCTCTCTGCAGACCCTCTCAAAGGGGGTACACTTCTGGAAGGGCAATCCCAATTTAGTTAAGGGAGACAGCCAGTGTCTTAATTGTAAGTATTGGAACAAACCCCCTGGGGGGCATCGTGTCTTTCTTTCAATGAACTAAAAGGCATAAGTCCATCTTCCGAGAGGAGGTCCAGCACCCTAATCAACCCATGATCTACCCACCACTTGAAAGATGATCTATTATCGATGCCCGGGGGGAATGCCGGGTTGCCCCAGAGATGCGCTAGGGGGGGTGTGAGGAGACATCAGAGAGGCAGAATATTTTACCGAGTCCCACACCAAAAGAGAATGCCTCATCAGGGGGCTGAGTGTCTTAGGTCTAGATTCCGGGTCCATCCAGAGCAGACCATCTATGGGGGCCGGTGAGGAGTTTGGGAGTTCCAGAAAGGTCCAGAGGGGGGGCTTTGAAAGGGAGTGCATGGGAATCAGCTGGGCTATCTGGGCGGCCTTATAGTACATGCTAACATTAGGGACCCCAAGTCCTCCTGCAGACTTATGGCAGAGCATTGTACGCCTAGGTACTGGTGGGCGCGCACCAGCCCAAATGAACGCCGATATACTCTTCTGCATTGCAGGTAGCCTAAAGGATGGGATCGGTACTGGCAGTGTTCTAAAAAAGTATAGAAGTTTAGGGAGAATAGACATTTTAACTGCGTTAATACGGCCTAGCCAGGAAAGTGGATACGGCGTCCAGGTTTCAAGCAGCCGCGTCAGGGATCTAAATAGGGGTGGATAGTTAGCCCCATAGAGGTCTTCATATCTCCCCGGAATGCGTACCCCCAGATATGGAAGCGGTTCCGTTGACCATTTAACCCTTTAAACGCCAGCCACGTAAATTTTACGTGGCTGCCTCTCCAACCGTTAAACGCCAGCCACGTAAAATTTACGTGCATGGCTTTGCCCCCTGCTAGCGCCGGTAAAATTTAAAAAAAAACACTTACCTGACCCCTCATTTGAACCGGCCGGGTCTCCTCTTCACCCTGGGGGGCTCCGATCCCACATCGGGGCTCCTCCGGAGGAAGGGGAGAGCCCGGAGTAGGCCCCCCCCCGTTTTTGCGGCCGCTGGCTTTTCCTGCAAAAAAAAAAAAAGTCAAAATGACATTTACTCACCTCCATGTTCGCTCGATCGCGCCGGCCCTCCTCTTCACCTGCGGGGCCTCCGATCCCCCCCCCCCCCAGGGCTATCTGTCTTCAGGAGAGAGCCTGTCAGGCTCTCTCCCCTCTTCCTCCGACGGGCGCCGCCATTTTGCCGCGAAGCCCCGCCTCTTTTGGGGGCGGGGCTTATGACGTCACTCAGGCCGGCGTCTTGACAGCTCCAGGCCTCTCAGCTTTCAGATGCCGGTGATCGGTGGTGAGAGAAGGAGGGGACAGGAGATCCTCTGATCTCCTGCCTCCCCCCCTCCTCTGGCTGCCGATCAGCGGCATCTGACAGCAGATCAGCGAGGGACACAGGAGCTGACGATCGAAGGTGAGTAAAGAGTAAATTTTTTTATTTTTTAATAACATTATTTTTTTCTGTGTGTTTTTTTTTATTTAACTGTTAACCCTTTGTGAACTGGTAAGGGGTCCATGAGACCCCTGTACCAGTTCACAAGGCTGGGGGGGTGGCAAGTCACCTGCCCTAGCGGGTGACTTGCCATTAACCCCTGCACCCCCAATTACCTGCCTCCCCAAAGCCCAGGGGGGGGCAGAAGAGCCCGGGCCCACATAGGCTATGTGGGCTCGTAGGCTGCAGGGTGGGGGGGGCCACAAAAGCTGGCCCCCCCACTCTGTGCCTACAAGCCCCCATAGCTGGTCCCGGGCTGGTTATGACGGGTAGGGGGGACCCTACGTCATTTTTTTTTTTTTATTTTAAGGGTTAGGGTTAGGGTTAGCCTAACCCTAACCCTTAAAATTCAAAAAAAAATGAGGTCCCCCACCCTGTGAGGGGGGATCCTATGTCATTTTTTTTTTTTAATTTTAAGGGTTAGGGTTAGGCTAACCCTAACCCTAAAAATTCAAAAAAAAAATGAGGGTCCCTACTTAATTTTTTTAAAAATGTTTAACGGTTGGGGTTAGCCTAACCCTAACCCTTAAAATTCCCCCCAAAAATGGGGTCCCCTCCCCCTACTTTTTTTTTTTTTTTAAGTGGACCAACACCCAGGCTGATCGGCCCGGATCAGATCCCTCCCTGCGGGGCATCCGAAATCGGGATGCCCCACTGTGTGAAACCCCCCAGGACGCCCCAATCGCCTTACCTTATCCCCGTTCCAACGGTGCATGCGCGGGCCGCATCTCGCGCTTCTCTCTATCAGGGCGCGCACACGTGCCGGTCGTTTGTGAATCGCCGACGCGGGCACGCTCCCTGTTAGAGGGAAGTGCGAGATGCGGCTGCCAGCGCGCTCAGAGCCGCTGTGGTTGTCCGTCCCTTGTCCATGCATACCACAGCAGCTCTGAGCGCTCTGATTGGACGAGCGCTCGCACATGCGCCGTAGGAGCGGGCTGAGGTGAGTTTTTTATACCTTTCTCTGGGGTTTTACGCAGCGGGGCACCCCCGCGGAAATGGATCAAAACCCAGGATAGTGAAAATCCTGGGTGTTGGTCCACTTTACGGGTTAGGCTAACCCTAACCCTTAAAATTCCCCCCAAAAAATGGGGTCCCCCCACCCCCTGGGATTAAAAAGAAAAAATAAAAAAAAATTAAAATTGTAAAGAATTAAAATTAAAAAGAAAATGACATAGGGACTCCCTCACAGGGGGGGGGGGACCCCAATACTTTAATTTCTAGGGTTAGGCTTAGCCAAAAATTCTCAAAAAAATTTGGGGTCCCCCCCTGGGTCCCTATGTCATTTTAAATTAACCCCTTATGTTTATAGTGTGGATAGTAGTATTTTATTTGTAAATGTTATAAAAGGCTCTTTTCAGTTTGGGGGGTCTCCTGGGCAAGAATGAGGGGCTATTGATACATATGTGGTACTGTTGTAATCGGGAGAAATGGGGCTATCACATGCAATATGGTTTTTATTACTAAAAAAATGTTTTATTTAAAATAAAGGAGACAATTGTTTAAAAAATATTATTTTATTTATTTTTTTGTTTTTTTTACGCAAAAATATTTAAAAAACAGTAGAAAAATTACAAACAAGACATTTAATGTTAAAGCCTAAATTCTGCTGCAAAAAAAAATATATATATATTTTCCAAGAAATTCCGACAAAAATCACGGTTAAACATGCCGCAAAATGGGGAAAAATGACCAACTGAGGGCGACAAAAGTTCAAATAGGCTGGCAATTAAAAGGGTTAATAGTACCTATGCATGTTGGGTATTGTTCTGCTTGGGGGACCTTGCGCTTTCAGATTCAGCTTGTTTTGTCTTATTTGCATATTGATATTTTAGGAAAAGGTGTTTTTTATTCTGCTTTTTTATAAAATTTTTTGTGAAACCCTGTGCAACCTAAGAATTCTTCAAGGGATTACTTCCAGAAAGATGAGCCCACGACAACAAGCTGGGTACGCTTAGAAAGCTTAAATGAATATATGGTTTATGGGGGATATTCCAAATGTAAAGGGTTGTTTTGGTAGAAAAAGCACAAGGTGCGCACTTTATATGCAGAGCTGAAATTTTGTAAGTAAAATTACCGTTACGCACATGCTTTACTTTGGTGTGTTTGGCAACTCTTTCCTTGACAGAACCTATGCATGTTGGGTATTGTTCTGTTCGGGGGATGTTGCTTTTTCAGATTTTCTGTTTTTTTCTTGTTTGCATATAGTTTTTTTGAGGAAAATGTGGTTTTGATTCTGCTTTTTTATACTTTTTTAGAGAAACCCTGTGCAACCAAAGAATATATTGAGGGATTACTTCCAGAAAACTGCACCCATGTCAACAAGCCTGGTACGCCTAGAAAGCCTGAGGTGTGTACTTCCAGAGAATCTATAGTTTGTTGGGGGTATTTCAAATGTAAAGGGTTGTTTTTCTTGAAAAGCATAGTTGTATTTTATCTGAAAATCTCCTAAAGAGTTGTTTCAGTTTGGGGGAGTCTCCTGGGCAGGAAAGGGTGTCTACCTATACATATGTGGTATCACTGTAACCGGGAGAAATTGGGGTTTCACGTGCAATAAGATTTTCTTGACAAACTTACATTTTTTATTACAAAAAACACTACAAATTGTAAAAAATTGTTTTTTGGGTTTTTTTTTGCACATATTTCATCCAAAAATATTGAGAATACACCTAAAAAATGACAAACAAGACATTTCATGTTAAAGCTCAGACTCTGCTGAAAAAAACAATATATCACTTTTCTGGGAAATCCCTGGAAATCCCTTCAAAAATCACAGTTGAACAAGGGGAGCGCAAAATAGTGCAAAATGGTCTGGCAACAAAGGGTGACAAAATCTCAAGGTAGGCTGGCGGTTAAAGGGTTAAAGGAAAAATTTGCTTTAATTTGGGCCACCAGCTCGGGTGCCAGGGATACATTTAGCGCCTGGGATTTATCACTATTTATAGTCAAGCCAGAGATGCGGGCAAAGTGGTCCAAAATAGCATATAGATTTGGAAGAGAGGTGATTGGTTGCGTGACCCCCAGCATGACATCATCCGCAAAAGAGAGAGCCTTGTGTTGAACTCCTGCAACCTCTAATCCCTTAACATTCCGGTTCTGTCTTATTGCTATGCCTAGGGGCTCTAGAGCCAATATAAAGAGAATCGGGGAGAGGGGGCAACCCTGCCTAGTACCTCTAAAAATACGAAATGACTCATGCTGCCGGGGCATTATAGAGGGCCTTGATCCAGTCCAGAAATCGCTGCCCAAAGCCCCACCTCTGCAAGACCCATAGCAGGTAATCCCAGGAGATGGTATCAAAAGCCTTCTGAATATCTAGAGACAGCAGAAAGGCCGGGATGTTTCTCGTCCGGGCATGGTGGACCAGATGGGCGACCCTCCTAACGTTGTCCCCAGCTTGCCGGGATGGGACAAAACCCACTTGATCTCTGTGTACAATACCTTCCAGAAATGTATTCAGTCTGGTCGCCAGCACCTTGGCCAACAGCTTCAAATCGGTGTTAATTAAAGATATTGGCCTGTAGTTTGGGATTAACAGACCGTCCTTATCAGGTTTGGGTACTATGCAAATATCCGTCAGCAATGCGCTCGGGCCCAAGGGTGACTCAGTGCACATGGCATTGAAGAGGTTGGCCAGGTGAGGGGCCAGGAGGGGTGCAAATTTTTTGTAATAAAGGCCACTGAATCCATCAGGCCCTGGAGTTTTGGAGGTTTTCGTAGTCTAAATAGCCAATAGAATCTCCTGGGGAGTAATAGAAGAATCCATCAGATCCAAGTGGTCTGGGGCAATGGGCGGTAACTCAACGTGCTCGAAGAATCCCTCAAGGTCGGCATTGTCGGCTCTCAGGGGAGCCAAGTACAGTGTTGAAAGGAAATCTCGGAAGGCACCAACAATCTTTTCTGGATAGGCCGTAACGGAACCCGAAGAGAGTTTAAGCTTTATTGGCTGCTGCCGCTCCAGGTCAGAGACTCGCAGCTTCCGGGCCATCATAGTGTCGGGTTTATTGCCCCTAGCATAAAATTTTTGCCTGGCCCAGCGAAGCCTTTTCTCGGCCTGATCATCCAGGAGCACGTTGACTATCTAAGACTATCTACAGTTTTCTTGTTCCTAGAATTTGGGGCTCTCTTCCAGAGCAGCTCAGCCTGTTCATATCGCAACGTCAGCTCCTTCAGTCACTTCTGCCGCTCTCGTTTCTTAAGGGAAGCTATGCCAATAATGTTACCTCTCATGACCACCTTCTGTGCCTCCCAGAGGGTAATCGGGGAGCGGACAGATTCCGCATTCAGCTTGAAGTACTCCTTAAGCGCCTCCTGGATTTTTGAGCAGGTATCTTGCGTGCAAAGAAGGGAATCATTGAGTCTCCAGTTAAAGGATCGACCGGTTGGAACCAGCAGATCAGCTACCGCCATCACCGGGCTATGATCAGACCAGGTCGAGGTATAGATTCTGGAGTTAACAATAGCCGGGAGAATAGCCTGGGGGACAAAAATATGATCGATCCTGCAAAAAGACCCATGGGGGTTAGAGTAGAATGTGAAATCCTTAGTGGTGGGGTTCCTTTCCCTCCAGACATCGCACAGGCCATGGGTGTCCAAAAGATCTCCAAAAGCTACAGAGTGGGGGTCAGGCGCCTCCATTACTCTTACCGCTTGGCCCGCCCGATGTCTATCCACCTTAGGATCCACCACCATGTTCGAGTCTCCGCCCATTAGCAAGATACCCTTAGTGTTGTTCCGGACAACTGTCAACAGGTGTTTAAAAAAACGTGTTTGGAAGGTGTTAGGTGCATAATATGTCACTAGGGTGAGATCAATATCGTAGAGAGACCCCTGTAGCAAAATAAACCTACCCGTCGGGTCAATAATTTCCTTGGAACAGATAAAGGGAAGGTTTTTGCTAAAGGCTATCAGGACCCTCCTCTTTTTCTCTCTAGCGCAGGCCATATGGGATACGGGGTAGTGGTGGCTCAGGTATTTTGGTTTAGAGTGGGTCGAGAACCTGGTTTCCTGGAGGAACAATATATCTGCCTTACATGATTTGTAGTAGTGAAAGGCCTTGTTCCTCTTAACGGGGCTGTTAAATCCCTGGACATTATGGGAAATTAATGTAACTGTTAGTCCCACCATTGGGTTAGAATTTTTCCATGAGCAGAAAAAAGAGGCGGGCTAGACGCGAGGGAATTAGGGAGGAGGGGGGTGGTAGGCGGGGGGGAGGAAGGTAGGGGGACATTTATAATATACAAAAGAAAACTTAACAATCTAAACACCTTACACTTAACAATCTAAAAAACGTGAACCAAAGTCCAACATAGCATACCGGGCCTACAGCGGCCCAAAGGTATTCTGCCAAGGCAGAGAGCGACTCGACCACTGGGGGTAAAAATACCCCAATGCGAGTCGATATGAAGTATGGGGGGGGTACTTCACAGGGGCGCAGACTAACATCCCGCTTCAAAATGGCGGCTAACAGAGTCAGCGTTTGCCAGCACCGCAATTAGAGGGGGACCCGGCGCAAAAAGCGTCAGGACACCCTCCCCCCCTAGGGGGAAGAGGGGGGACCAGCCACAGGGGCCCGACGGGTCGTCCCCCACCACCTACGGCCCCCGGGGACCCAAAGCCCGAAGGCCACAGCCCCCCCGCGGGCCCGCGGCAGAGAGACACCCAGGCACCAGGCCACCAGGGGGGTGGGCCCCAGGCCCAACCCGAGACATCATCAGCGCTCCAGGAGACACGGCTCGCCAGCCCCCCCCCACCACCCGCACCTTCTGGTTCGGCACAAACATTGTAGTAAACAACAGTAACTTCATGAATGTCAAAGAACAAGCATAAACTGCAGAATTTTTTATAATCAACAACGGTGTGAGGGGCAGGGATGTTCAAGGAAGTTAACTCAAGTGGTCCCGGCATGCCCACCAGCCCCCCTAATAGTAAAGAAAAAGGGGATAAAATGCTCCACAACAATAAATCTGAAACCGAGCCGAGGCCAAACAGCCTCAACCCGGGTCAGAGCCGGGACCGGGAGGGTGATCCCCCCCGGCCCCGTCTCCTCCGCGGACGGACCTTCTCCCACACGGGCCGCAAAGGCTGGCGTCCAGGCTCCCGCTGGGCCGCCGGGCGGGCGACGCAGCGAGAGACCCAGTTAGGGGCAAATTAAGCTCCCGCATAAGGCCTAGCAACTCCTCCAGGGAGCCAGCGGTGCACTGGCGACCCCAGTGGGAGAACATCAACCTAAAGGCGAACCCCCACCGGTACCTGATGTTATGGGATTTCAAAACGTCCAGTGCCGGTTTCATCTCTCGTGGACGCTGGGGTGTCTGGGGGGCGACATCAGGGTATATCTGATAGGCGTGATTTTGAAAGGACAGGTTGGTCCCGCCCCTGGAGGCCTCCAGGATGGCCTCCTTTGTGCAATAAAAAGTAGGCCTAATGACGATGTCCCTCGGGCGACCATCCGATCTCTTTGGGCCCAAGGCCCTGTGTGCTCTGTCCAGCTCCAATCGCTCAAGCACCATGGAAGGAAGCAGTTCCTGAAGTAGCGCTGTGACCGTGGCGGGAACGTCTTCCATAGACTCCGGGAGCCCCCGGATCGGGACATTCTCTCTCCTGGATCTATTTTCAAGATCTTCTAACTTTTGTTGTAGCAGAGTCACCTCATCACGCACGACCCTCGTAGCAGATTCGCCGGACTCCAGGACCGTCACAATTTCATCTACCCTCTCTTCCAGAGTGTTGGTCCGGTCTCCCAGGTCTCTGATGTCGCTGGCAAAGCCGGCGGAGAGCTGGGACACTGCAGCCCCCAATTCTTGTTGTAGAAGAAGTTTAAATCTCGCCAGGAGAAGCTTGTCGCGCACAATTGGGTCAGCTGGGTGCGGGGCCCCCTGTAAGCTGCACAGGTCACCCTCCAGGGCATCTTCAATCAGCAGCTGGGAAAGATCACTGGAGCTCGATCGGGGGGTTTCTTGAAAAATCTTTGGGAATTCCCGGCTATCAGACAGGCATGGAGGTGGGGTCCCCCCATCGTGATTGCTGCTGCTGCACGGTGGGTCTGCCAGCAGGGCCCGATCTCCTCTCGAGGCACCAGGCGTATGGAGGCCGCAGTCTGAGGAACGGGAGTTGCCCTCTCCCGCCCGACCCTGAGGGCTCTGCAGGGGCCATCTTGGAGGGGACCCCTCCGTCGCACCCATGGAGGGCGCGCGGGCGCATGGTGGGGACGCGGCATCTGCGGTGCGGGCTGGGGTGGACGTGCACTCTGCGCCCCCCTGTCCCGGGGTGCCCCGAGATTCTGGGGCGGGGGGGCACTCACCGGCCCAGGGGACTGTTGATCTTCACCCCCCTCCCAGCGTGGGAGAGGCGAGATTGACTGCTGGGACAACTGCCCCCCACGCACGCGGTCTGGGCTTGAGGTGGCTCCTACCTCCGTTGCCGACAGCGGCTCAGGTCTCTGCGGAGGCAGCGGCGGCGGGCCCGGTAGATCCGGCGGGACCCCCGCCGCACGTCATGCCCCAGATCTTCACAGCCCGGCGGCGGAGCTCCGCCATTATGTCCGGCTGCAGCGGGCACGCGGCGCTCCTCTTCTCTCCTCCCGTCTTCCGGTCCTTCGCCCTGGCCCCGCTTCTACCCATCCAGCTGGCGGGGGGGGTCTCCGGGGTGCTCGGCTCCAGACAGATGATCCGCCAAAGCGGCTGTGGGGTGAGTTCTGCGCCCTGGAGTGGCGAGCACTAGGAGGAAGCAGCCATCTTCCTCGGCGCTCGGCCACGCCCCCCCGGCAGTAAGGCATTTTAACCAAAATAACCTACAAAAATAATTTAGAATTTGAAATCCTTACTGCAGTGAACAAATTTATAATTTGAAGCTTGTCCTTAACATTGGAGTAAAAAATAAAAGTTAACAAACTCCATGTTAAGGTCTTCACAATACCTTAGAGCTTTTCTAATACAGACAATAGGGATAACAGTGTTTTGCCATGGTCATTCTTCCTGCAAAATAAAATCCAAAAACAATAATAACCTCTATGCAGACAATCTAACTGGGCTCACAGGGACTGAGTTTAACTCTCTACCAGGGTGGATTTGATTTAAATCTAACTGATTTAAATCACTAGTCAGTAAGGCTTGATTTAAATCAGTGATTTAAATCAAAGTTTCTACCTAAACTAGTTCTTAATTTTATGCTATTTTAACATGCAAGTAGATTTTTAGAATCACTTTTTATATTACTTTTTTCTCCCCAGTTTAATGGGTTAATCATTCATATTCAACTGAAACAATAACAACATTACAGCATAAGTTATTTGCTTAAACAAACATCCATGTTTTGTTAACTAATTTGGCTAAACAAAATATATATATATTTTAAAGAGGACCAACACCCAGGGGTGATCGGCCCGGAAATCTATAAGATTCCCGGGCCGATCACCTCCCACCCCGCGGGACATCCGAGATCGGGATGTCCCGCGGGGTGAAACCCCCCAGAAACCCCCAAAACAGCTTACCTGATCCGCCGCCGCTTCCGCCGCCGCCACCCGCGCGCCCCTCCAGACGTGCGCGCTCCCGCGCCGGCCCTCTGTGAATGGCCGGCGAGGGCGCGCGTGTGCCGAGAGTGACGCGCGGGAGGCGGCGGCGGCGGCAGCGGCTTGGACGTTCCTGATCCCCGCCTGGACGTTGGCGGGGATTGGCTGCGGCGTTCACGTGGGAGCGTTGAGAGGTGAGTTTTTTGGGGTTTCTGGGGGGTTTCACACAGCGGGGCACCCCCGATCGGGGTGCCCCGCCGAAGTGGACCAAAACCCAGGATAGTCAAAATCCTGGGTGTTGGTCCACTTTAAGAAACTTAGACTGTCAGCCCAGCCGACACATGAAAAACTTAAATACTACTGTCCCTGCTGTCCTCTGTAGCTCACTAGTCATAGGTTTGTAGAATAGGATTAAGGTCTTTTTCTCAACTCTGTTCATGTTGTAACATTTTTGCTGTGAAGACGAGGCTGGGACCTCTGCGGAGTCAAATTCAGTTTTGAGAACTGCGTAAGTAAAGCGAGCGTCTGTGATAATATAGGAGAGAACTGCCCACTAATCCTACAGAAACCTCTGGAAGAGCATGGCATTGTGAATGTTACACATATACAGCCTTTATTCTACTGAGTTAAACAACTCAGCTTTATCTCATGATGGAGGAACCTTTGGATGGTAAAATATTTTCCTCAAAAAGCAGTTTATTGAAAAAAAATCCGATTTAAATCAAAAAAATCCGATTTTTTTGATTTTTTAAAAAAAAACATTGATTTTTATCCACCCTGCTCTCTACGCCTTTGATCTTTCCTGAATATTTGAACCTCCTGTTGAAAAGCTTTATACTGCTCTGCAAACCGTCCCCTCTCCTCCTAAGAGCTTTTAAAGAACCCAACATGGCGGGTTTACTAAAACCTGTATGGTCCCTTACAAACTTTCTCTGATTGTAACTACCATTCCCCCACCTAGCGGAGTAGACCAAGGCTTGTCTTCTGTGGGTTTTAACGTGTGGAGGTTTATTAACGACCTGCTCTGTAAACTTCAATTTGCACAATTTAGCTACAAGAAAAACACTTAACTTTTCTAACACTCTTTAACCGAGGGTTATTCCTGCCCTGAGAGCTATGCACAGCAAATACCCTCTCTATTGCTCTAACTTGCTGTGTCTGGTGACCACATTTAGTTTGGGGGGGCTTCTCTAGCTCATTGCTCTCATCTAAGCTATGCATAGGCTCCTCTACCTGGATACCCTTTTCAAGCTTAACCACCTCTTCTGCCTTTATCACCTCTGATGGTTTAGCACTCTGTGTAGCACATGAAAGTATTTTTGCCTGTAGGTTACTGTTGGTTGCAGTCAAATGCTTAATCTTACAGTCTGCAGCCCTCAGTTCCTCCACTAACAAATATTTTTCAGTGTGCAGCTTTTTGTTTACAGCTTCAAGTTGCTGAACATCCACCTGGACCGCAGCAAGCACTTCAGTGTTTACCTTCATAAGATTCAAGGCCTTCTTCAGAAATTCTACCTCATTCTGAAGGCTTAATTTTTCCTCATTTATTAATTCGCACTGTTTTGCTATCCAGCATGCAGCATAAATTAATGCATGTTTACCCTCTGACTTAGTGAGTTTCCTACCAACAATTGCATTTGCAACATATTCCTTAGCTACTGACCAAGGCTTGAGAGTTTCCTCCATTTTCTTGATAAGTTCAAGAGGGTCTTTTACTCTAAACAATATCTTGTTCAGACTTTCCATTTTGCTCCAACACTACTGGCAACTAATGGACAACTGTACTCAAAATATATTCGACTAGTCCCTGTGCTCTCCTAGTACAACTTACTGTACCCACGCACAAGCCTTATGCACAACAAAATAACACACAATCACTAATATGATCCCCAGTCACACCAACAAACCTCCTGCCTGGCTCGCCAAATTTGTAAACAATTATTATTATAAGAATAAATCAATAAAAATATCAATGGTTAATATAACAGTAACTGCCCACTGTAGGTTCTAGGTTGTGGATGACGTAAGGAATCACACCAATGAGAATGTATAAAAGATTGTATTGTGCACAGACTTATGATAAAGGACAGCAGTACATATGTAAAAATAATACAAAATATATATAAAAATAAGGGCCTAAACAGTTACATTAACCACTAGACAGTACAGGTGTCACAGGGACTAAACAAAAACATAAAACTATTTCTAACATGTACTGTTACAATTGCCAACTAGGCCTAAAGTTGCTTGCTGATAGTTCCCAATATAGGGCCCTCATGCCCACGCTTCCTTGCTCTTCCTTGGTCCCCTCTGAACTGCCCCAAAAATTACTCCCCCTCATTCTAGGCCACCTCACTTCCTGTTGGAAAGGACTAGCCCCTCCCTTTAGAAAGCACATCTATTCACAAAAGGACTTCACAACCAGGTATTGACTTCATTTACATTACATAGTTAAGAATCCTTTATACACCCAAATCTATTGTATCCACCCGACCACAGCCAAGATGTCTGGGATGATACCAAATTAGCATCCAAGGAGGCTCAATTACCATCCTAGCCAGGGAAGCTACTTGGAGAGCTATTTTAGATATTCAAAACTTATATATCTAATATTTTATATCTCATGGGAATTCTCTATTTCTTACAGGGAGTGCCACAAACTGAAAATGCTGATCTTCCACCACAAACCTGAGAAATCTCTGGTGTGCCGGGGGCGATCGGTACATGGAGATAAGCATCCTTGATGTCTATGGACGTCATGAAGTCCACTTGACGAAGGGAACTGATGGCTGAGCGCAGAGTCTCCATTCGGAACTTCTTGGTTCTGATAAACCTGTTGAGAAGCTTCAAATCCAGAATGGGCCTTATGGAACCATCCTTTTTGGGAACCGTGAAGAGGTTGGAATAGTAGCCCCGGCCTCTCTCTGAGCAAGGC
Source organism: Gastrophryne carolinensis (assembly GCA_027917425.1). Classification (NCBI taxonomy): domain Eukaryota; kingdom Metazoa; phylum Chordata; class Amphibia; order Anura; family Microhylidae; genus Gastrophryne; species Gastrophryne carolinensis. The sequence goes on along the minus strand of CM051235.1, from coordinate 299,342,214 downwards.
ACTGGGCATATGACCTCCATGTCCAGGAGATTCTTCACAGCCAACAGGAGCCCCTGCGCAGCCCGGGGATCCGAGGGCACCCGAGACCTTAGAAATCTGGGAGGAGGCCGGTACTCGAACTCCAGTTTGTACCCGGATGATACCACTTCCAAAATCCACTTGTCTGTGACCTCCTGGGCCCAGACCTGGAAGAAGAGCCGCAGCCGTCCCCCCACCCATAAGGGTGAGTGCGCCTCCTCATTGCTGAGCTGGCTTGGCAGCGGGCTTGGAACCCCAGGTAGAGACTGGACGGGCACGTCCTCTGCCTCTGTTCCAGGAATCACCTCTGAAGCTAGAGTAGGCAAGACCTCTGCCCGCTCTGGCACCTTGAAAGGAAGGATTGAAGGAGCTTGCCCCCCGAAAGGAGTGACACTGCTTCTTACGCTGAGGTAGCCTTCCACCTTTCGCCACAGAATCCAATTTGTCTCCAAACAGCCGCGTACCCAGGAAGGGCAGAGCTGTAAGTGATTTCTTGGCCGCAATGTCAGCCACCCACTGGCATAGCCAGACTGATCGGCGCATGGCCACCAGCAGAGCCAAAGTTCTACATGGTAATAGTGTCGTCCATAGCTGACAAAACAAAATTCATAAACAATTCACACCTCTTAAGGGCTGTGAATTCAACGCTGGCCGGGTTGAGCTTGGACCCATTTAACATGTCCCTAATCTCAGACCTGGTAACCACAGCCACGAGTGCCGATGCACAGACAGGCCGCAAGGCTGAACCCACACTGGCAAAGGCATGACATGCCATCTAATCAATGAGCTTGTCCTCGCCATCCTTAAGGGTAGTGGCGTCAGGAGTATGTACAAAGGAGGTGTTGGACAATCCTAAAATGGGCGCATCAACCTCGGGAGGGGAAGACCAGCACTTCACCGCGTCAACCGGAAAGGGATACTTCCTATCCCATCCCTGAGGAACACCGTGAAGCCGACTCGGCTTCTCCCATTCTCTAAGAATCATGCTGTCAAAATGATCCTGATTTGGGAACTCCAAGTGTGGCTTAGAGAACCCAAAGAATTCCCCCTTCTTCGGAGGGGCCTCCGCTGGTGGGGAAATATCCAAAACCTCTAAGAGATGGGCCAGGACCTTGGGAGTATCCACAGCATCCCCCAGCGCCTGCCCGGCATCAGAATCAAAGAACTGCAGTTCCTCAGTCTCAGATTCCTCAAATAATTCCCCCTCCTCAAGCGGAGAATAATCAGCCCAGTCAGGGGAGTCATAATCAACAAAATCAATTACCGGAGTAGCCGGTGACTTTTCTTAGCAGGGGCCTTTCTGCCCTCTGAGCTAGAAATAATTTTCTCGAGGTTGGCCAGCCTAGCACATACATCCGAGTGCGATTCCCCACTAATGACAGTGTCACCTGGGGTACAGATAATGCGGGGTGGGAGATGAGACGGGCGACACTGACCCAGACGCCTGGGATCCCGACTGCCGCGTAATGGCCTGTTGCACACATGGTATGCAAATTAGTACATTCTCCCCCGTAAGGGGTACCCCACAACCCACACATAGCCGGGATTGTCCCGAAGGGAGCCCGAGACTGGTATCCTGTGGAGCCTCCATATGGTGATTTTAAGGTAGTCGCAATGACCAGAGGGAATTACGCTGGTAAGCGACCCGGGATGCCCCTTTTGTTCCCGAGTGAGAGGATTTATAGGTGCCCCAAATTACTCTAGGGACCCTAGGACCGGGAGAACCCCCATTTTAGCAGAGGAGCAGGGAGTCCTCCTGAAAGACACAATGCATAGCCAGACTGATCGGCGCATGGCCACCAGCAGAGCCAAAGTTCTACATGGTAATAGTGTCGTCCATAGCTGACAAAACAAAATTCATAAACAATTCACACCTCTTAAGGGCTGTGAATTCAACGCTGGCCGGGTTGAACTGGGACCCATTTAACATGTCCCTAATCTCAGACCTGGTAGCCACAGCCACGAGTGCCAATGCACAGACAGGCCGCAAGGCTGAACCCACACTGGCAAAGGCATGACATGCCACCTAATCAATGCGCTTGTCCTCGCCATCCTTAAGGGTAGTGGCGTCAGGAGTATGTACAAAGGAGGTGTTGGACAATCCTAAAATGGGCGCATCAACCTCAGGAGGGGAAGACCAGCACTTCACCGCGTCAACCGGAAAGGGATACTTCCTATCCCATCCCTGAGGAACACCGTGAAGCCGACTCGGCTTCTCCCATTCTCTAAGAATCATGCTGTCAAAATGATCCTGATTTGGGAACTCCAAGCGTGGCTTAGAGAACCCAAAGAATTCCCCCTTCTTCGGAGGGGCCTCCGCTGTAGGGGAAATATCCAAAACCTCTAAGAGATGGGCCAGGACCTTGGGAGTATCCACAGCATCCCCCAGCGCCTGCCCGGCATCAGAATCAAAGAACTGCAGTTCCTCAGTCTCAGATTCCTCAAACAATTCCCCCTCCTCAAGTGGAGAATAATCAGCCCAGTCAGGGGAGTCATAATCAACAAAATCAATTACCGGAGTAGCCGGTCACTTTTCTTAGCAGGGGCCTTTCTGCCCACTGAGCTAGAAATAATTTTCTCGAGGTTGGCCAGCCTAGCACATACATCCGAGTGCGATTCCCCACTAATGACAGTGTCACCTGGGGTACAGATAATGCGGGGTGGGAGATGAGACGGGCGACACTGACCCAGACGCCTGGGATCCCGACTGCCGCGTAATGGCCTGTTGCACACATGGTATGCAAATTAGTACATTCTCCCCCGTAAGGGCGAGCGAGCGCCCCGCCCCCTCAAACACCGCAGCCTGAGGGGAAGAAGCTCCCCTCAGCGGACTGCAGAAAAAGCAAGAAAAGGCGTACAGCCCTGTAACACACCGCACACACACACACTCACATAAGGATGAAAGAAAACGAAGAGGGAGAATACCCATCCCCCCCCCACCCCCACTGGAGGGTTAACAGAGGGACCCAGAAGGGGGGGAAACCCGCACCATGGGTGTAAGGAATATATATATATATATATATATATATATATATATATATATATATGGGATAGGGCATCTCAAACTGGGATCACCAACCCGGATACCGCCTACCCCCTTGAATGGGGTCTCACGGGGGAGCATGGCTCCCTAAAAACACCTATTAAGGTGATGCCTACCATCACCCAGACCTGCAGCCAAGGCTGGGAGGCTAGAATTGAGCTTAATGTATAAAGGTCCGGGCAGAAATAGGGCAAAACATGACCGGGTGTAAGCCCGGCTTACCTGCAAGGAAGAGCAGCATACATCTTCTGACTTGCTCGCCATCCTGCAGAGAAGGAACTGGGGAATGTGTGGGAGGTCCCAGGTATTTATGGATAGGGAGGGGCTTCTTTTTTGCTTTCATCTCTGCAGAAGTTCGCCCTCTAATGGACAATAACCCATATGTCATGAATAGTGGAAGCAGGGTGTGTGACATACTTGGAATAACTCCAGGTAGGCTGGCACTTAAAGGGTTAAAGTGAAAGTCCATTTTCAAAAGTATTTTTGAAAGTGTAAAAATTATATGTCCTTAAGGTGCTAGCAGCTCATCTAGTATTTTTAAATGTTTTCTTATGTTAGCAGATGTGTGTTTATGGAAGCACTACCTGAAACCTGTTGGCAATCATACAAGTCTGTACACCAAGATGTACAAGATAGAAGTGAGTCCGGTACACACCGAGCACTGCTGCTATGGCCGCTACTGAGGACCTACACATGCCCCAAAGTTCTGTGTGTACAGGAGTCACATCTCTCTTCTTGTGGATCTTGATGTACGGTTGTCAGTAGCAACAGATTGCAGATAGTGAAAACTGCTTTTTAACCCTTTAAGTGCCAGCCTACCTGGAGTTTTTGTCACGCTTTGTTGCCAGACCATTTTGCACTATTTTGCGCTCCCCATGTTCAAATGTGATTTTTGAAGGGATTTCCAGGGATTTCCCAGGAAAATTATATATTGTTTTTTTCAGCAGAGTCTGGGCTTTAACATGAAATGTCTTGTTTGTCATTTTTTAGGTGTATTCTCAATATTTTTGGGTGAAATATGTGCAAAAAAAAAATATATATATATTTTTTACAATTTGTAGTTTTTTTTTGTAATAAAAAAATGTAAGTTTGTCAATAAAATCTTATTGCGTGTGAAATCCCAATTTCTCTCGGTTACAGCGGTACCACATATGTATAGGTAGACACCCTTTCCTGTCCAGGAGACTCCCCCAAACTGAAACAGCGCTTTAGGGGATTTTCAGAAAAAATACAACTATGCTTTGCAATATGCGCACCTTGCAGTTTTTCCAGAAAAACAACCCTTTACATTTGAATTACCCCCAACAAACTATATATTCTCTGGAAGTACACACCTCAAGCTTTCTAGGTGTACCAGGCTTGTTGATGTGGCCATAGTTTTCTGGAAGTAATCCCTCAATGGATTCCTTGGTTGCAAAGAGTTTCCCTAAAAAAAGGATAAAAAAGCAGAATCAAAGCCACATTTTCCTAAAAAAACTATATACAAACAAGAAAAAACAAGTTTAATCTGAAAACGCAATATCCCCCGAACAGAACAACACCCAACATGCATTGCTACTGTCAAGGGAAGAGTTGCCAAACCCCAAAGTAAAGCATGTGCGTAACGGTAATTTTACTTGAAAATTTCAGCTCTGCAGACAAAGTGCGCACCTTGCGATTTTTCAACCAAAACAACCCTTTACATTTGGAATATCCCCCATAAACCATATATTCCCTGAAAGTACACATGTTAAGCTTTCTAAGCGTACCCAGCTTGTTGTAGAGGGCTCATCTTTCTGGAATTATTACCTCAAAGAATTCTTTGTTTGCGTAGGGTTTCCCTAAAAAATTTAAAAAAATGCTGAATAAAAAACACCTTTTCCTAAAATATAAATATGCAAACAAGAAAAAACAAGCTAAGTCTGAAAGCGCAAGGTCCCCCGAACAGAACAATACCCAACATGCATAGGTACTATTAACCCTTTTAATTGCCAGCCTACTTGAGATTTTGTCACCCTCTGTTGACAGGCCATTTTTCCCCATTTTGCGCCATGTTTTGTGCCATGTTTTGCGCCATTTTGCTGGAACTTTCAGGAAAATTATATATATATATTTTTGCAGCAGAGTTTAGGCTTTAACATGAAATATCTTGTTTGTAAATTTTATTTTTTTTTTTTTACAATATTATTAAGTAAAATAAATAAATAAATAAATACATTTTTTAGAAAATTTACTCCTTTATTTTAAATAAAAAATGTATTTTATTAAGGAAAAGCATATTGCATGTGAAAGCCCCATTTCTACCGATTAGAATGGTACCACATATTTATCGGTAGCCCCCCGTTCCTGCCCAGGAGACCCCCCTAACTGAAACAAGTACTTTATAACATTCACAAATAAAATACAAATACCATCCACACTACAAAGGGTTAAATCGAGAAAAAAAATGACATAGGGTCCCCCCTTCCAGGGGAGGGGGACCCCATTTTTTCTTTTTATTTTTAAGGGTTAAAAACCCTTAAAAATCAAAAAAAAATTGACGTGGGGTCCCCCTTACCCAAAGTAACCAGCCCGGGACCAGCTATGCAGGGCTTGTAGGAACAGGGCGCAGGGGCCAGCTTTTGTGGCCCCTGGCCCTGCAGGCTACAAGCCCGCATAGCCCGTGGGCCCGGGCTCTTCTGCCCCCCCTGGCCTTTGGGGAGGCAGGTAATGGGGGTGCCGGGGGTTAATGGCAAGTCACCCGCTAGCGCAGGTGACTTGCCATCCCCCCAGCCTTGTGAACTGGTATAGGGATCATGGACCCCTTACCAGTTCACAAGGGGTTAAAAGTAAATAATCACACAGACACAAGCAGAGAAAAAAATATTTTATTAATTTTTTTTTTTTTTTTTTTACACTGTACTCACCTCCCATCCATCCTGGAGCACTCTGTCCCTCGGCGATCACTGGCTTCTGCTCACTTGCTAGAAGCCTTTTATAGTTGCTGGATGACAGAACACAAAGGGTTAATCAAAAAAAAAAATGACATAGGGTCCCCCCTCCCATGGGGGGGCGGACCCCATTTTTTTTTTTTATTTTTAAGGGTTAAAAACCCTTAAAAATAAAAAAAAAAATTGACATGGGGTCCCCCTTACCCACAGTAACCAGCCCGGGACCAGCTATGGGGGCTTGTAGGCACAGAGTGGGGGGGCCAGCTTTTGTGGCCCCCCCACCCTGCAGCCTACGAGCCCACATAGCTTATGTGGGCCCGGGCTCTTCTGCCCCCCCCTGGCCTTTGGGGAGGCAGGTAATGGGGGTGCCAGGGGTTAAGGGCAAGCCACCCGCTAGCGCAGGTGGCTTGCCATCCCCCCAGCCTTGTGAACTGGTATAGGGGTCAAAAGTAAAAAATCACACTGACAAAGAGAAAAAAAATCTTTATTTTTTTTTTTTTACTGTACTCACCTCCGATCCGACGTCCCTCGCCGCTGTCACTGACAGATGCCGGTGGTGATCGGCGCAGGGCGGGTGACAGGCGAGGGGGCTCCGATCAGAGCCTCCTCACCTGACACCCGCCCTGCTCCGATCACCACCGGCATCTGACAGATGCCGGAGCTCGGAGGGGGTATAGGAGGACGTCATCCCGCTCCTCCCACAATGGGCGGGGCTAAGAGGCATAGGTACTTTTAACCCTTTCAGTGCCAGCCTACTTGAGATTTTGTCACCCTCTGTTGACAGGCCATTTTTTACCATTTAACTGATTTTTTTCAGGGATTTCCAGGAAAATTATATATAATGTATTTTTCAACAGAGCTTGGGCTTTTGGATAAAATCTCTTGCTTGTAATCTTTTCAATGCTTTCACAATATGTTTGGGTGAAATGGAAGAAATGGAGAAAGGAAATTTACCAGTGATTACACAAATTTCCCTTTTTTTCTCACAACACATGGGTTAATCTCAGCCGTAGTCGGGGACTGCAAGATAGAAAACACTAGCTCCTCCCGGCCCGCGAGGGGAAAATGCTAACCTGCACATAATGCACAAATCTAGAAACCGTGCAGTAAAACTAAAAAAAGGCAACAATCGCCACCGAAGCAGTTGTAATACAACAGAATGGGGGGTGTGGTACCCCGTAATGGAAGAGGGCGAGAAAGGAAATTTACCGATGAGTACACAAATTTCCTTATGCTCATCTCTTCCATTTCAGGGCACCAATAGTAGCATCCCATCTCATCCCAAAGCAGTATCCACATTAAGGGTGGGACCGTGCCAGAACAGCCAAAAACAGACTGTGTCAACATAACCAAGAACAACGGCACTGACACCTCAAGCTTAGACACCCCAGAGCGGGATCACCAGATGCCCCGACATCAAGTCTATAAAACATGGTGAAGGTGTGGAGAGACGACCTTGCAGACCTGTTCCACCGAAGCCTGGTGTTGGAAAGCCCAAGACGTGGCAACCGCTCTGGTGGAGTGAGCCGTGACTCTGAATGGCGCCTTCTTCCCCTTGCAGGTGTAGGCTTGTATGACCGCACCATCTAGTGAGAGCGGACCTAGCATCCGCCAGGCCCCTCCTTGGTCCTTCCGGGATCACGAACAAGACATCCGTCTTACGTACATCTTTAGTAGTGGCCAAGTAATACTTTAATGCACTGATCACATCGTGGGAATGCAGGAGTCGCTCTTTATGGTGAGCGAAGCGTGGGCACAAGCACCATCTCCTGTTTAAGATGGAAAGGAGAGAGCATCTTGGGCAAAAAACCCTGCTTCACATGAAACACCGTTTTGTCTTTGTCTCATGTAGCCCCCAAAGAGGGTGATCTGATCAAAAGCGATGCTCAGAGGTGATCGCCACGAGAAAGGCCACCTTCAATGTGAGCGTTGTCAGGGAAGCCTCTGCCGTGGGTTCAAAGGGGGGGTCCATGAAGCTCTGATAAAACTAGGTTGAGATCTGCCCTGCATGAAAGTGCAGACTAACCTATCTTCGGTGATCGTCCGATTGACAAGTCCGAGACCTGGCCCTTAAGGGTACTGGGCTGTAAGCCAGCATCTAGGCCTTGCTGGAGGAACTCCAAAATATTGGGTATCGAGAACCTACTACAGGAGTCGCGCTTAAATTCGCGACCCTCCAAGTCCTGTAGTAAATTCTAGAGGATGACTAGCTCGAACCAAGGTACAAAATGGGCATACAGAACTGCCATGATGGTAGACACCATCAAGCTAAGGAGGCGCATGCCCTGCCTGATCGTGTAATGTTCATCTGTCAGCAGGGACCTCACCACCTACTGCACATCTGTACCGGAAGAAGGACTTGTGCCCGTCAAGAATCCTCTGTCATGCCTAAATAGGTGTCGTCCATGGCGGGAAAAGGTCCTGTGTGGACAGGACCATCCAACCATCCGAACACTCTGCAGTGCCTCTGCCAGAGATGGTGCTCGGATGAGCCAATTGTCCAGGTACGGGGTAATTTGTATACCCTGCCTCTGCAGGAGTGCCATCACCACTGCCAAGACTTGAAATGCACACTCGCGGGGCAAGGACAGTCTGGACGGCAGTGCCACAAATTTGAAGTGTTGGGCACCCACCGCATAGTGCAGGTATTATTGGTGATCCAAGAAGATGGAGACATGCAGATAGGCATCTTTTATGTTCATCGTGGTCAGAAAAATACAACTCTGTGAAGTACTCACCTGTAGAGTTGGTATTATATGCAGACAGCACGTCCTGCTCCAGACATAGTCCTTACATGTGGGTATACCTCCGCCTTCAGCGCCGTGCACTGCAGAATCATGAAGAAAACAAGCTTCTCCCGGCCCTACATATACCGAGGGACCTCCCACAAATCCCCAGCATTGACAAGCAGTGAGAGAAGAAGCCAGGAGGAAAACAACCACCCAGAGACTGGCAAAAATATCCAAGATAATAATCACCACACAGGGAATCCAGAACAAGGTGAATCAGGGTGGGGTGGAGCAGGACGTGCTGTCTGCATATAATACCAACTCTACAGGTGAGTACTACACATAGTTGTATTATTCTAAGCAGACAGCACGTCCTGCTCCAGACATAGTCCTTACATGTGGGACATCCAAAAGCAGTGTCCATAAGTAGGGTGGGATCCCCAGGAAAAAGGCACAGCCGACAATAAAAGCGCTAGCGCCTGTAAACTTGCTACCAGGAGCAACTCGAGCAAAGCTCTAACTTAACTGTGAAGCCGTACAAGGCTAATGAAACACGAGCAGAGAACTAGTCAGCCTGCTCAACAACCAAGTGCAGAAGGGCCAAACCAAGCACCGGTAGAAGAAATCCAAACCAAGAGAGAAGAATGAATCTCCCTTAACAAACAGGCCAGAGTAACAGCCTAACCATGCTACTAACGATAACAGGGTAGCCATGGCAACCATAGAACCTTTCCCGTCAGGGAATACGAACCCTGGTCTCGGCGAGACCAACGTAATACTGAACACGAGCTAACAAGGCTCCAAAAGAGCCAACATGAAAATCAGGAGCTCAGAAGGGCAACCAGCCAAGCAAGACCAGTCCAACAGGCTCCCATACTCATGGGAGTAACCAGAATCTGCTGCAAGAAGGATGGTGACGTCTATAAGCCCAACGGGCATAGCCCAACCCTGGACAGGAAGCAGTCCAGAGGTTCCCAACTCCTATTGAGGGATACAGATCCCTTTTAAGCTCAGAGTAAGCAGAACACCAGTCCAAAGACCATAGGTTCTGGAATAGAGAAGAATAGCAACCCTCCGCCTGGACTCAAGCTTGGTGCAAGGCGGACACATCCTCACCAGATGGTGTACAGATATAAAGAGCTGTAAAATATATAAAAGGGACTAGGCTAAGAAGGCCGTCTCCTATGGCACGCCCCAGACTGAGGCACCCGCCCAGAAGGAGTCATCTGAGGCAGGGAACAGTTCAGACAAGAACCTGAATAAGACCCAGGGGAACCCTTAGCAGGGCAACAGGATAAGCAACCCCCCCCCCCCCCAAGGGAGCTTAGAATTCCCTGGGGAATGCGCCTGAACCACCCCTGAGGAAAGCTCAATGCCGAAGCTTGAACACGAGTCTCTACCGAGGACAAACAGGGCGAGCCCTGGAACCTCTCAAGGAACTGAGTTGGGGGACCAACCCCATGCCATAAGGACTCTAGTACCCATGTGGTAAAACCTCATTCCATAGGGAATAGGGAGCTAGTCCCAGCCATCCAACTAAGGCGCCAACTCCCACCATAGCTGGTGGAAAAGGGAGAAGAATAAAAAAGGGAGGGATCTAGGCCCAACCCTCCAAGAGGAAGAGACACCCAGAGGGAACATTTCTGATAGGGTGAATAGCGATCGTCCAAACCCTGTGAAGGGAATGACGTAGTAAGGAGCCTGACTTAGGCATAACAGCCCACAAGAGAGGGCACACAGTACAACTGTCTCCAGCAGAAAATGTGAACCAAACCACACAGGGCCACTCATGGCTCCCAGTGCAACAGTTCACCCTTGCCACAGCAAGCCTGTGCAGAACCCCACCTAGCAGGGTGTAAGAAGGGTCAGACAAAGGGTAGAATACCCGGACAAATGGCCAGACTAGGTCACCGTGACCAAGGCCAGAAAGTCCTGGGACAATCACCCAGGGCAATGAATTAGGACCTTAACCAGGACAGAATCTCTGTAACAGTCACAGGGCCACGGCCCCAACCAGTAGGCTCATTGAGACACTAGGGAAGGCCCTCCCAGCACCGTAGGACAGCCAACGAGCCAATACCAATGAAGCGCAAGGAGTGTAAAAACCTCCACTGGATCAGAACCAGACCCTACAAGAAGGATCAACCTGTTCCGAGACCTTCTCGGATAAAAGCTGGGGCAGGCCACTGACCAGACAGACCAAGAATCCCCAAGAGACAAGGCCTAAGGGAAACAGACCAGCAAGCTAGGGCCCAACAAGGCACAATGTGATGACCTACCAATGGTATGAGAATGGCCCCCCGAAAGGGGCCCTCCTTAGGTACCTCAGGGAAATTCATAAGGAATAGAACCCCTTTAGTGACCCTGCCAGACCTGGTCCCCATGGCGACCATCTACAGGGATAGCAAGAAGGAAGTGATGTCCATCAACGACTTCCATGAGTAGACCAACCAGAAGGGGACCCCCATAAAACGGGGGGAACGTACTGAGCTATTTCCATGGGTGTTGGAACCCCATCCAGGATAAGTAACCCAAGGTGCCGCAGGCCCCAGGGGCATCTGGGAGAAGGAACAGCCTTGGGCCGCCAGTAATAGGCCCACCAGCTGCAAGGTGAATGTAATGAGATTACGCAGAGGGCAAGGCCCCTTCCATACCAAGGCACCCAAATCGGAGGGGAGGGTTGAACATGGACCCATCTAAACGCCACCCCGTAGGGGGAGCATGAGTCGGATTACACCAAGTAATAGATGTGCCTAAGCACCAAACCAAAAAGGACACCAAGAGAGCCCCAAGTCAGGGTAGCAACTAGTGCGGACAGCTCCGGTGAATGAGCATAAAAGCGCTCCCTCACTCGCCTTGGCGAGTCATCTGGGAACATGGGAGGGATCCCAGACAAGGCCCTAATATAAAGAGTGGTCCTGTAACACCTGCTGGAAAAAAGGACTAGGCGTCCAGAGGTCCAGCCTGGCCCCGAATAAACGACGTCCTCGGAAGGGAACAGCAGTAAGAGCCTTTTTAGTGTCATTGTCAGCCCCCCACTGTCGCAGCCAAAGCAGGCGACGAATGGCCACCACGAGGGCCGAGGTTCTAGCATACATTTTAATGATGTCATCCATAGCTGAGAGGATAAATCTCACAAAAATGTCACAATCTGAGTGCGTTGAAGACCTCACAAGGGAGATCCTCCGGCTGTTGGTCAATTATCTTCCTGATCAGCGTCCTGACGGCCACCGAGGTAACAGCCGCAGCACAGACCGGGCGCAGAGCCGTCCCTACACTAGAGAAGGCATGGGAGGCCAATCTGTCCATGCGCCGGTCCTCGGCATCCCGAAGGGTGCGAGAGGGGGAGGTCGCCATGAAGGGAGGGTTAATCACCCCAATAATTGGAGCATCCACCTCTGGAGGGACTGACCATCGTTCCACCAAATCCTGGGGAAAGGGGTACTACCAGTCCCAAACCCCCGGAACCCCTGTGAGTTTAAAAGGGGATTCCCATTCCTTAGATATAAGATACTGGAAATGATCCTGATCCAAGAATTCCAGGCGCAGCGTAGCCGTGTGGAAACTCTCCCTCTTGGGCTTAGGAGACTCTCCCGGGGGAGAGATGGACAGCACTTCAAAGATCTTAATGAGTAACTCATCTGTTTCACACAGGGCCCAGGACTCCGGGCAAGAACCGTCGCGGTTCCAAGACAACTCATCTGAAGAACTGGACCCTGAGAACAGATCACCATCCTCGGACTGATCCATATCCTGCATAGCGGCAGGTTCTTCGGTTTCTTTTCTTTTACAATAATTTTTATTGTTTATAGAAAAGCGGTAGTAGACAATACAAAATTTGGGTAAAGACATTCTGTGGACTTCGTCAGCAACAGCATGTACAGATAAAATGACAAAACCAGCATTTATAGAAAGTTCACATTACATAGTCCAAGAAGAAAAAGAGTGCAAAATGTAAAAAGTTACAAATAAACATAATGTAACAAGTGGTTATTGTAAGAAGCAGTTATTATCATTTTGTCAATGACGAGGCATAACCTCTACCTATATATATGCCATTACACGAGAGCCGAACAGTAAGAACAAAAAGAAGGGGTGAGGGTGAGGAGAACCCACTGACACAGAACAGAGGGAAAGGGAAAGAGAAGGGAGTGATCAAGGGGTGTTATATTAGGAAGAAAGAGGGGGGGAGGATAATAGGGAGTGGGGAGGGGGGGGGGGGAGGACCCAACCAACAGTTCCCGCCTATATCGTGGTTCCTAGACGTCCCCAACTTTTCTACTCACTCCAATATAGTCTATCCATGGGGACCATATTTCACTAAAGCGATCATAGTCGTCATGGGCTATTGCCGTCAGTTTTTCCATTAGCATAATATCAGAAATTTTAGTAATCACCATCTGCCAGGGTAAGTGTCCACTCCTCCAATTCCTAGCTATTATTAGTCTTGCTGCTGAGAAAATATGTAAAGCTAATTTCCATTGGATAAATTTAAAATTATTTGTCTTATAAGAGAGGAGGGCTTCCCATGTGCTAGGGGAGAAAGTGCCTGTAAAGAGCGTAGACAGGAGGTTGTATACATCGCTCCACATCTTGTAGGCATGAGGACAACTCCACCATATGTGATGCATAGTCCCTTCCTCTTGACATCCCCTATAGCACATGGGAGAGGTATTTGCATCAAACTTGTGTATTCTGGCAGGGGTGAGGTACCATCTAAACAGGACCTTGAATGAGTTCTCCTGAATGAGCGTGTTGTAGTGCCCTAAATTTTTCAGCAGGGGGCGCTATGATTCTATTGGTTAGTGAGAATGGGGATTCCCCTTTCCAACCTGCGAGCAGGTCTTGTATCGTACGATATCCCTGTTCCTCCCACCACTTAAATCTCTGTCTTGACTCCAATCCCGGGGGAAACAACTGGTTTCCCAGGATAGGAGCTGCCGGCATATGTGGCGAACACCACCCCCTGAGTTTCGCATTCCTGTCCCAGATATCCAGCGCTGGGCCTATGCCCTGTACCAGGGTCTCTGGTCTAAGTTTCTTTGGAGTCCAGATAATTGATGTCACAGAAATTGGAGCACAGCTCTTAGACATCATCTGCACCCAGCCAGGTATATTTGTTGTAGCATGCAAAGGGAGCAGTGCCGCCAGCTGCGCCGCCATATAATATTTATATAGGTTTGGAACGCCCAAGCCTCCATCTTCCTTTCTACAGTATAGTGTTCCCCTAGCGATCCGTGGTCTAATCGTCCCCCAGATGTATTTGTTAAGCTTTTGTTGTAGTGGCTGAAGGGCATTTTTGGTTACATTTATAGGAAGGACTCTAAAAAAATATAACAACTTAGGCAGAATAGTCATCTTCGTCGCTGCCAGGCGCCCCAGCCATGAGAGATTTACTTGACGCCAAGTAGACAGAAGGGTACTCAATTGATTAAATAGGTCTGGGTAGTTTGCTTTATATAGCGTTGCAACAGATGTGGTTAATGTGACTCCTAGGTATGGGAGCTTCGTGACCCAAAGCCAGGGAAAGTTGCCCCTTAATAGAGTATTGGTCTGTTGTGTTAAAGAGAGTCCCATGGCCAGTGACTTACCAGCATTAATTCTAAGGCCTGACACATTGCCAAAAACCTCCAACTCCGAGGTCAGATTAGGTGCCGTTATATGAGGAGAAGAGATAGTGAGCAACATGTCATCTGCAAACATAGATAATTTGTGTTCCTCCTTTCCATAGGGAATTCCCCTTATTGCCTGATTATGCCTAATGTTGGATGCTAGCGGCTCTAGGGCTAGTATGAACAATATTGGGGACAGAGGACACCCCTGACGCGTGCCTCTATTGATGGAAAAGGAGGCTGATTCAAACCCAGAGTATTTCACTTTAGCTGTTGGTGAATGATACATAGCGCTAACCCAGGACTTGAGGCCTTGTCTAAAGCCCCATCTATCCAGAGCTTGCATCAGGTAGTCCCAGGAGAGGCAGTCAAAAGCTTTTTCCATGTCCAGGGACAACAACATAGCATCTGATTGTGTGGACCTAGCCACTTCTATAAGCTGTGTTATACGTCTTACTCCATCTGAAGACTGCCTCCCTGGGACAAACCCTACCTGATCGGAGTGTATTAGGGAGTTGAGAGATGTGTTGATTCTGGCAGCAATAATTTTCCCCAAGATTTTTAGATCTAGATTTAGCAGAGAAATAGGGCGGTAATTCTGCCAAGCTAAGGGGTCTTTCCCTGGCTTTGGGATCATAACAATGGCAGCAGACAAGGACTCCGGATCAAAGTGGCTACCTCCTTTAATGCTATTATACATTGTTGTGAGGTGAGGGGCAATCACATCTGTTAGTTTTTTATAGAAAGTTGCTGTATAGCCATCAGGTCCGGGCCTCTTATTAGGTTTGAGAGAAGCTATTGCCTGTTTCACCTCCTGTACCGTTATATCTGCGTCTACATATTCAGCCCAGTCAGAGTCCAGCTGGGGTAGAATAGCATTATCGAGGTATTTCTTCATAGCCCCTTTATCTGATCCCTTGTGCGTCTCATACAGTTTTGCTAGGCCTTGTCTGAATTCTTCTAGGATCTTGCAGGGGTTACTAGTGACCTGCCCGTCTCTTACCCTTAATTTAACGGATGGGTGGGATTTCGCCTGACACCGTAGCTGCGATGCCAGAAGAGTATTAGGTTTATTTGCCAGGGTGTAGTATCTTTGGGCAGACCATTTATATCTACGCTCAGCCTCCTGCATCTGGAGCGAGTTAAGCTCCACTCTGGCCTTCTCTAGTCTCCGCCTATTAACTACACTGCCCTTGGTTTTGAATGCCTGGGATGCTGTTAAATATTCCCTTTCCAGTGTGTTCATAAGCTGAGCTTTTCCCCTTTTAGTCCTGGCCGCTCTGGAGATAAAGTGCCCCCGCATCACAGCTTTGAATGCTCCCCAGAGAACCGACGGCGACTGTACTGAATTGACATTTGTGCGAAAAAAGAGCTCCGCTTCCTTCACAGTCTCTAGCACCTTCTCCTTGGAGGCCAGGTGAGTATCATTAAGCATCCAGGCAGAGGGGCCAGGCTTAATTACCAGTGACCTACAAGTGACACCAAGTAGGTCATGGTCTGACCATGGTACTTGGTGGATATGGGCACGAGAGATATTGGGAAGGAAGTTTTTGTGAGTAAAAAAATGATCAATCCTGGTATGTAGGCCATGGGGGGCTGAGTAATGTGTGTAGTCTCTCTGAAATGGATGCATATCTCTCCAGACATCCACCAGTCCCGCCTCAGAAATTAGAGATTGGAATTGGTGGGCATCTTTTCTATGCTGTGCTGTTGGCGGGGCAGATCTATCCAGTACCGGGTCTAGTGTGAGATTTGAGTCACCTCCTGCAAGTACTGTCCCTTTCTTATGTTTGAATAGAAGGTTGCATAGTTTATTCAAGAAATCAGTCTGGCCTGAGTTTGGCGCATAATAATTTAAGAGTGTGACTTCTGTGTCTTGTAACGTACCCTGGAGCAACAGGAACCTGCCCGCAGGATCTGAAATTTGCTTGGCGCATTTAAATTGAGTTCGGGAATGAAAAGCAATAAATACTCCCCTCTGCTTTGTTTTGGCCCTAGCGTGGTAAACCAGTGGATACTTAGGATTTAGGATTTTAGGGGTTGAGGAGACAGAAAAGTGAGATTCCTGAGCATAGACTATGTCTGCGTGTGTGGAGCTAAAGTATCTAAAAACCCTGGATCTTTTATTCGGGGAGTTTAATCCCTGCACATTAACCGAAACAACTTTAAGCACCATTGACTAGATGTATCATGCTATATGGTACATACCTCCAGGTTGTTAGTATGGCTGGGCGCCACCCCCCCGGGGAAGGCTATAGGAAGGGAAAGATGGTTGGGGTTGGGGGCTGGTAGAGGCTGAGGAAGGTCTAGTAGGGCTAAGAAATAAAACAAAAGTTTGGGTGAGAGAAAAAACATACAGGTCACAGACATTCGGACATAAAGCAAAGCAATGTACTATAGAATAAACACATAACTCCATCATTGTGACTCTTGTCACTAGTGTCACCTCACCAGAGGGTGTTTCCCGCTGGAGAGGGGTCAGACCGCTTGCGTAGCTCTCGGGAGCCAAGAAATGGACTCACAGCCTCCTGCAATAAGTCATAGAAAATGAAGGCATTTTAGCTACCCCCCACTTTGTGGATTGCTTGACGCCCTCAGGTCAACAAACATTGTCAAAATTCCCCATGTAATGAGGCGAGGCGGTAACTAACATAACTTAACAACTATTCCCGTCGAGTCACCAAGTCCAAAATAGGACTAGGCGATCGAGGGGGGTCATAACAAGTGGTCAGGTGCACCAAGAGGCTCCCCTGACACCTGTCAGGCATGCATAGTGTAAGGAAAGATGACTAGTTGTCACATAGCGAACAATCAGTATTAGAAATTCCCATATAGTGGGTGGAAAGATAACCAACATCACTTAACAACTATTCCCATCAGATCATCAAGCCCAAAACAGGATTCGGTGAATTAGGGGAGTCATAACAGGTGGCCAGGTACACCAAGCGCTTCCCTAGACACCTGTTAGGCATGCATAGTTTAAGGCAAAATGAATAGTTGTCACATAACACAATATGAACCTGAGAATGCAGAAGGGGTTCTTCTACAAGAACTTGGGGGACCAATCGACGGGCAGTCCAATGGGCCGAGTTCTTACCTCTGCACGAGGTGTGTAATATAAAAAGAGAGAAAAAGGATATATAAATGGCCTCAGCGTCCTTTACCCATCACCTGATCTCTGGAACGACTGGGAGGAGAGTCTCTTTAAGACTTGCTTCCTATGCTTCCGCTGCGATCTGGGTATGTTGTCAGTTGGGGCTCGTTCCTCAGGGCCGTCCTTGTTAGAGTCATGCTGGATGGGCGATCTATTGCCCGAGTCATTGGTGAGGCCTGGGAGAGTTAAGTCCAACTGCTTGAAGTGATCCCTGAGCTCCCTTAGCGTGGAGGCCTGTACTTGCTTGCCGTTATAGGAAAACATAACTCTAAATGGGAAGCCCCATCGATATTTAATATTTGACCTTTGTAGGACTTCTAAGTAGGGCCGAAATGCACGCCGCTTCATTATCGTGGATTGCGACAGGTCAGCATAGATTTGGAAGCTGATACCTTGGAAAGACAGGGAGGATTTTCCTCTGGCCGCTTTAAGAACAGCTTCTTTCGTTTGGAAATATAAAAACTTTACGATTATATCTCTCGGGGGGCCCTCCGATTTGCGAGTGGTCAGGGCGCGGTGGGCTCTTTCCAGTTCTAACTTCTCGGGCGGGATGTCCGGGACAAGCTCCTGGATGAGCGCAGTAATGGAGCCCCTGGCGTCTTCCATGGACTCCGGTAGGCCTCGGAAGCGTAAGTTCTTTCTGCGGCACCTGTTTTCAAGATCTTCATGCTGTGATTGCAAAGTGCGAACTAGATCATGAAGCTGTTCAATTTCTTGCTCATGCCCCTCCATGATAAGCGTGGCGTCGCCAATATGGTTTTCAAGTTGCGACGTGCGGTTGCCTAGGTCTTTTAGGCCTCCGAGTAGCTCCGCAGTTGTTTTAGTAGAAACGGTGGTCATTTCTTCTCTGATCATTTCCCGGATCTGTTGGAGGGTGGCTCGGTCCAGCGTGGTGGGGGGGCCAGAGCCCACTATTTCAGATTGGAACTGGGTCCAGCTGTCTGAGGAGTCTCGGGAGTCCTCCCGCTCACTTCCACGTGCCGCCGGCTCGCCCTCCATGCCGGTCGCCATTTTGGGATGTTGACCGCCGGGATCTTTAGCCATTTTCTTCTTCGGATTACCCATATTATTGACCGCCAGGGTATCTACCGGGTGCTTGAGGTCCGCAGCTATCAGAATCAGGTGTTTGCCCGTCGATTGGTCCCGTCAGGTAGGCAGGCGGCCCCCGAGAGTGCGGAGCGTGATCAAGGTGCGACCATCTCACCACGCCGCGCGCATGCGCCCCTCAGGTTCTTCGGTTTCAATGGAAAACCTAAGGCTAGTTTCGTCAGGGATCGTTTCTTGCCAGCGCCCAAGCGCTCTGTCAAGCCTGACATAATATGCTCCGCGGTGGGAAGCTTGCGCGGCACCACTTGCTGGTCCTCCCCGCTCGAGTGCGACTCATCAGGAGTGAGATTCAAGTCCGGGGAGACCGGTGTATAGAAGCGAGGTGCAGCTACTGGTAAGCCTGATTGCAGGGCCAGCGCTTGTTCAGCACACGGTCCGCAGACCAGTGCTCTGTCAGCGTCAGCGTGGGGTTGTCTACACATGGTACACAGCCGGTCTTGTCCCCGCGGGACCCCGGACACCAAATTCTGAGATGCCTCCATATGGTGATTAATCTAGATAATATGCCAGAAGGGATTTATGCTGTAAGCAACCCTGGATGCCCCAAAAACCCGCTGGGAATGTGGGAGATTCTAATATAACCCCGTGAGATATATCTATATCAGGCCGGGAGAAGCCACTGGAAGCTTGGCGTCTGAAAGACATAAGGGGAAAAGAGGGTGTCAGAGCCATGCGCAGCACAACAAGAATATTAAACGAACGCCCGTGAGGGCACTTACAGCAACGAAGGGAGAAGGAGGATCGTGACCGCGCGCGCGGGAGACCGACAAAATGGCGCCAGCAAACCTCGAAGGGTGGGCCAGAGCTATAGGTGATACGGAACGCGCCAAACCAGACCACGCCCACCCCGGAGAGCGCGCAGCTCAGCGGAACAAGACAGGAAAAGAACAGAATAACTCCTGGCGTCGCGAGACAGAGCCGCCTTACGCGCCAAGTCACATATTTTAAAGGCGCTGCGGCCAGCATAAAAAGAGTTTAAAGCGCGGCTCAGACCCCCGGAAACCGATAGGGCTAAGGCAAGGCATGTGATATGGCAAGATTAGGCCAACGTACACAACCCACCCCCCCTCTTTTTCCCCCCACTAACGGGGGGAACTAAGGAAGAAGGTGACCCAGCACTCGGGGTTCACCGCTACATGGGGCGTGGGGCAAGGTGCGGGAGGGGCATCCACTATGAGACTCACCATTAGCCTAACCCGCCTACCCCATGGATGGGGATTGCGGTGGAGCATGGCTCCGTAAGCACACTAGGTGCTGCCTACCTTCACCCGACCAACGCAGCCCAGGCTGGGAGGCATGTTACTCACAAAGAGGACGGGTGGAAATAGTGCCGCAGGGCCTCGGACTGTCAAGCCCCGCTCGCCTGCGAGAGCGTGATACTTCATGTCTTCGCAGTTCGAGCACTGCAGAGGAATCTGGGGATTTGTGGGAGGTCCCTCGGTATATGTAGGGCCGGGAGGAGCTTGTTTTCTTCATGATTCCGCAGTGCACGGCGCTGAAGGCGGAGGTATACCCACATGTAAGGACTATGTCTGGAGCAGGACGTGCTGTCTGCTTAGAATATCCCCCGACGTCATGGCCAACCTTAGAGATTCCATGCGGAACAGCAACCAAACGTATCTGTGCAGACTTTGGAGATCCAGGATTAGCTGAACAGACCCATCCTTCTTGGGGGATGATGAATATTATTGAGTAGAAGCCACAGCCCCACTCATAGGGGCACAGTTACTACAACTCCCTGGTCCAGCAAAAGCTCTAATATGCAGTTGAGAGCTGCCATCCTTTCCACAATGAGAGATGGCTTGGATGCTACAAACCTGTGTGGAGGCCTGGTCCAGAACTTGATCTTGTATCCAGACAAAACAACATCCCAGATCCAGACGTCGGATATATGTTCCCTCCACACTGGCGCATAGTGCAAAAGCCATCCCCCCACCCGATTGGGTAAGGGCATCCCTTCAACCCACAAAGGGCTTGGCTAAGGTCTTGGGCTTTCGCTTACCCGAAAAATTCTTGTGGTGTCTGAAGGCTGTAGAACATCCAGAAGGGGTAAAAATTCTACGAAACAAGGTTTCTATTTCTGTGGATGCCTAGTCAACCACCCACCCATGGCCTTCCGGACCAGGTCATCCAGAGGCTTACCAAAAAGACAAGCCCCCAAAAAGGGGAGGCCAGTAAGCTTTTTCTTAGAAAAGGGTCGTCTGACATTGCTTCAGCCAGACCATGTTTCACCAGGTGACCAGCAAAGCAAGAAGCCACCAGATGCACCTAGTCGTCCATAGCCAGCACAATGTATCTGAAGACCTCCCTAGTGTGAATTGAAGCAAAGTGCAGAAGAGCCTCCAACGTTGCAAATGCCTCAGCTGCTGCTTCATCTAGACCTTTCCTGCTGTAGCCATCATGGACGTGGTGCAAGCTGGATGCATGGCCGTCTCCACCATGGAGAACGCATGTCTGACCAGTTGGTCCAACCTCCTATCTTCCGGGTCTCTCAAGGCCGCACTATCTGAAGTAGGTGGCGAAGAGCGAAGCCTGACTGCCTCATCCGGGAAAGGGGAACTTGGCATCCAGGATCTTAGGGAGAGACTGAAGCTTATCCGGTTTCTCCCACTCCTTTGGCACCAGTCTTTTGAAATAGAAGAGCCTGGGAAAAACCTGCCTGACCCTCTGGCACTTGTAGGTCTCACCCTTCTTCTGTTGCCTCAGCCGAGAAGTAGAGAGGTGCAGCACCTCCATTATTGACTCAATAAGCTCCTCAATCTGATTTGTTGGGTGAACAATGGAGGTTTCCCGATGCATGCGGCTTCTGGTCCTTCTCCGCTGCTGGACGACACCCAGTAGTAAGCACCAAACACAATGACACCAGGGAGCCCAGCCCTTAGCTCAGGTCCCCCCCAGAAGCTTTGGGGAAGCGTGTCCCTGTCATGGAGCCATGGGGGTAGATGACCCAGGGGGTAGGGGTAGCGTTTTTAGCGGTATTACACTATTGCTGGTTTTATTTCCTCTCTATGGTTGATTATCAAATAAAAAATGGAAAATAACCAGTTATATGATTGAGAGTCTGTTTTAAGAAAAAAGTTGATTAAAGAGGACCTAAACTAAATAGTTGAGACGGGCATATTTTATCATTGTGATCTGGTACGCAATGTTATCTCACTGGGGGAAGAATTATACACTGAATTAAAGGAGTCTTCAGCACTGGTGCTGGTGTTTAAAAGAAGCTATTTGGACTTTTAAGATGTTATCGCTGAGTATGATGTTATAGACTTTTATATAATTGATTGTTGATTGATGAACCAATGTGACTAAGTTTATATACTCCTTTTGTTTATTTGATTAATTTGAGCACAAATTTAAATGTGGTAAAATAATATATTAATATTTATAGAAATATATCTTAGAGCAGTTTTAGTAGGAATTGTTCCTGTTTCTGAGTTTATTCTTTCCTTAACCTAGTACTTATTACATAATTATTTTATTTATAAAAGGGTAAAAATATTTACAGCTATATGGGACATCCATGGGTTCTCACATTTTTGTCTCTGGTAAATTGGAAAATGAGCTGGTGGAATTTATGCCATATTTTTTCAGAACACAACCATTTTGCACAACAACTATTTAGTATGCACGTTATAAAGACATGTGATCTGTATATAGATAGGAGGTGAGAATTATCCCGACTCCTTATGTATCTGAATAAAACTATGGTTAACCTGCAGTATACTGGGGAGTAGAGTGCAGATAGCATACATTTTTTAGATTTGAGCTTAATGCTCGACCAATGCAGTGGCAGAATAAAACTTACCGTAAAGATGTGAGTGCCAATAGTCTATTGCACCCTACCAATTAGCTCCCCAGTCAAACTGTGAATCTGTGGGCGAATTTATAAGTGCAAGACAAAATGATTCTACTGAAGCGTTTTTGCTATCACGTGTAAGATCCTAAGGTGCAGACTATGGGACAGAGGTTATCCACATTATTTTATTGATCAGGCTGAGAAAATAGCAGTCATGCCAATGGCTTAGCATGTTATTAGACAAAACAAAATGCACTAGAAATACAAGCGGATAACTACTCACTCTGGTGTAACAGCAAACAATTTTTCAAAATAAAACCAATCATATAAAATAAGCTTCCCATGTAGAGGCACCTTTAGATGAGCTGGTAACCAATGTGAATGTGTAAATATATCCAAATAGGCGACAGTGTTGCAATCCAGCACCAACAATAAGAGTCATAAACTTAAGGAGCTCTTTAAAGAGGAACTGCCCCAACAAAGCTGCCTGGATACTCATCTCCTTTTACGGCAGCCATGGAGCAGCCTATCAGTTTTCATGGCCAGCGGCTGCATAGTAATGTGCTTGGCCGCCAACCAGGCTGTTCAGCTGCTCATGGTCATGTGGGATGCGCAACCCGGGATATAGGCGAGTATCTGGGCGGCCCCTTCTCTATTGTAGTAGCGGTAATGCACAGCCCGACCTGGGCTGCCCAATTGCTGCATAATAACGAACGTTTGCCTTTAATTGTGACACCCGCACCGTGATTTATCTAGTAAGTAGTAATGCAGTATATAGCAGGCTGTACCACTCATCCATGAAAAAACTCTATATGGAGCGCATATATGACATTTTCTCAGAAAAACAGGGACGATTTAGAAAAACAGTTTACATTCTGATACCAAATTGTTTTCTATTTTTTCCTTTTGTCCTTGTGGTTCTGCTTTCTTTTGATATGTTGTTTTTATTAATTTGTAAATATGGATAGTCATTTTCCTGTTCCTATGGGGTAATATATATTAAAAATATGAATCATTATCACAGACTTTGTCGTTTATATGTATGTATTCCACCTAGGTTATCTGACTTGTACAAATATATATATATATATATATATATATATATATGTGTTATTCACTGGATGGGAGATCATGGTTGCACCTGGGCAAGGCTGGATGCATATACTCAAGGGACCTGTAACCATCAACATACCGCCATTATTCAGCTGTGTTACATCAAGGTAAATCTCATGCACTATTTAAGGGGTGAGCCCCATGCTGACCCTCACTCTGCAACTCTCCCATGCATACTTGTTTGGTATAAGTATTGTTGCTTTCCTGCCATGTCTCCAATTTTCTCCTCTTTATCTAGTTTGCATACACCTTTTTAGAAAAGAGAATTATGTGAGTACTCACCTGTAAAATTAATTTATCTTCCATTATTACTTCAGGACATCAGAGTAATTCAGACATGATTGGATTAACCTCTCCTGAAGGGTGTGGACTGCAAGAACAAAGGTTCGGCTCCACCTCCCAGGCCTATATCCTCCTGACTGGCTTCCTCCACTCCAGTTTAATTAAAAATCAGTAGAACCCGCCACCTGGGAGGCATACCTATATCTCCTGTTGGAAACAAAAGGCTGGAGACCAAATAAAAGACTCCTCTCTCCATTTAATTTTTTATTTTTCCTGATGCTGATCATTTACAGCAACTATTTACAAATTTACCACTCCACTAAGATTAGGCATCCAAGACATGGACATAGTAACCTAGCAGACAGGGAGGGTCTGATGTCTTGAAGTAATAATGGAAGAGAAATTAATTCTACAGGTGAGTACTCACAGAACTCTTTTATCTTCCATTTTACTTCAGGCCATCAGAGTAATTCAGAGATGATTGGGACCTCCAAAAGCAGTACCCTTAATTTGGGTGGCATCCCCAAATACCTTTATTCCTTTCAGGAATAAGACATTCCAAAAACCATCTAATTACTACTGTACATAATTCCTTCCTTACCAAAGGCTCTACCTTATATAATTTGGTAAATGTTTAAACTGAAGACCATTTCTGGAGTACTACTCGGCCTTATATTCCTCGAGAGCGAGCTATGGGACGACTGATCTGGGTAACTATCTGGACCAGATTGTCTTTCTGAGGCTGACCGAGGAGGATCGGGAGGCTTTGAACTCCCCTATCACCATGGATGAGGTCTCTGGCGCAATTAGGATGCTCTCTAGCAGGAGGGCACCAGGGCCAGATGGGATACCGGCCGAGTGGTATAAACAGGACCTTGAACAAGTGACCCCAAAGTTGTGGGAAGTGCTGAAACAAGCGCTTGAAAGTGAGTGCCTTCCGGCCTCTTTTCATGAGGCACATGTGGTCCTCATTTATAAGGAAGGGAGACCCCCCGACTCTTGTGTGTCTTACCGTCCCATATCCCTGTTGAACCAAGATGCAAAAATATTAGCCAAAAATACCATTTTGTGAGTACTCACCTGAAAAATGGATATTGTTGGTGTGCCACACACCCGCCAGGTGACGCTGTGCAGAGAGGAAGTCTTGTAACGAGCCCCCTTTCGGCCTATATATACCTGGTACCTCCCATTCATCACCAGTGTATTAAAAAGCAGAAAGACAAGGTACCAGTAAATTATCGGTAACCTCAAAATAAATCAATATAAATAAAAGCTTCACCATATAAAGGATTCGGAATACCGAAAAGGGTGGGAGTGAAGCGGGGTGTGTGGCACACCAACAATATCCATTTTTCAGGTGAGTACTCACAAAATGGTATTATTCTTGGTGTGCCACACACCCCGCTTCACCTTTGATATTCTTCACGATTGGGACATCCAAAAGCAGTGTCCACAAGGGATGGGCATCTCAAGGCCAGGTGAAGCATAACTTAAATGACTGCAGTCTGCAGAACTTTGCAGCCAAAAACAGCATCCACTGAGGCTCGCACATCAACTTTGTAAAACTTAGAAAAAGTATGAACAGAAGACCAAGTGGCGGCCTTACAAACTTGTTCAACAGAAGCTTGGTGCTGAAAAGCCCAAGACGCCCCAACAGCGCGAGTAGAATGAGCAGTGATACGAAAAGGGGGAACTTTCCCCTTAGCAGAATAGGCCGCAGTAACGGCCTGACAAATCCACTTGCTAATGGCAGATTTGGCTGGTGCCAAACCCTTCTTAGGCCCACAGGGCACAACAAAAAAGGCATCTGTCTTACGAAAAGGAGACGTGATAATCAAGTAGTACTTAACACAGCGTACTACATCCAAACAATGCAAAACCCTCTCTTTGTCATTCTTAGGATTAGGGCACAAGGAGGGAAGAACAATATCCTGATTCAAATGAAAAGCAGAAACAACCTTAGGAAGAAAGTCCGCCTTGAACCGAAAGACCACTTTATCCTGATGCCTCTCAAAGTAAGGCGCCTGGATAGACAAGGCCGCCAACTCTGAGACACGCCGGACCAAAGTGATCGCTACCAAGAAGACAATCTTCTGAGTCAGGGTAGACAAAGCAATATCTTGCAAAGGCTCAAAAGGAGGAGCCTGAAGAGCAGAAAGAACCAAATTCAAATCCCAAACCGGGAGTAATGGTTTCCTGGGAGGCAACACATGCGTAACCCCCTGGAAAAAAGTTTTAACTAAAGGCTGAAGCGCAAAACTGAAAAAAGATAGATAAGGCAGAAACTTGCCCTTTCAACGTACTTAGCTGAAGACCAGAGTCCAGCCCTGATTGTAAAAACTCCAGAATCCTGGAGACCGAAAAGACCCTACAAGGAAAAGATCTCATCTCACACCAAGCGATATAGGCTTTCCAAGTCCTATAGTAGATGATAGGAGAAGACCTCTTCCGGGCACTGATCAGAGTCTTGACGACTGAGTCAGAAAGACCCTCCTCCTTCAAGATGGAGGTTTCAGCAGCCAGGCCGTCAAACCCAGCGCTGGTAAATTGGGGTAACACAACCGACCCTGAGTGAGCAGATCGGGCCGAAGAGGCAGAACGAACTGGTCCACTGCCAGCCGAACGATGTCTGCGAACCACACTCGCCTTGGCCACCTTGGGGCCACGAGAACGGCGGACACCCTTTCCAGAGCCAACTCCCGAACCACCCTGCCCAGCATGGGTATCGGAGGAAACAGGTATAGAAATCCCAGATCCCCCCAGCTCAGGGACATGGCGTCCACTGCCAGAGCTAGAGGATCCCGGGAGAGCGACACGAAGTTCGGGAGCCTGTGATTGTGACGAGAGGCAAACAGGTCCACCTCCGGTGTCCCCAATCGGAGACACAGTGAGCGAAAAACCTGAGGATGGAGAGCCCATTCTCCCAGACGGGGAGAGCCCCTGCTCAACCGGTCCGCTTCCTGGTTCTCCACTCCTGGAATGTATACCGCCGAGAGACAAGGAACATGGGCCTCTGCCCAGGTCAGGATCAGGGACACCTCTCTGAGAGCACTCAGACTGCGAGTCCCTCCCTGATGATTGATGTAAGCAACCGCTGTTCGATTGTCTGAACGCACCTGGACCGGAAGGCCCAGAACGTGATGAGTCAGGAGAGCAAGCACCCGACAGACGGCTCTCAGTTCCAGCACATTGATGGGTAAGTGGGCCTCTTGAGGTCCCCATTGCCCCTGGAACTGAAGCTCCTTCCAGAATCCGCCCCATCCCGAAAGACTGGCGTCCGTGGTGACAATTTCCCAAAGAGGGGTCAGGAAGGACCTGCCCCTCACGAGATTGGCCGAGACCAACCACCACTGGAGGGACTGCCGGACCCGGGAGGACAACTGGAAGGGCTGATCCAGCGACCGAGGCTGCCGGTCCCAGGACGCCAACAGATAAAGCTGAAGCGTCCTCGTGTGAAATTGAGCAAAGGGAACTGCCTCGAAAGAGGCGACCATCAACCCTATCAGCCTCATCCCCAGACGGATGGACGGCCGAGGATTGGAAAGTAGGACCCGAGCCAACTCCTGAATCAGATGAATTTTGGACTGGGGGAGAAACACTCTGTGTTGAAGAGAGTCCAACTGCATCCCCAGAAAGGACACCACCCTGGCCGGAGCGAGGGAGGACTTGGGGAAGTTGATCACCCAACCAAAGCTTTCCAGCGTGGAGACCACCATCCTGGTGTCTGTCTCCGATTGATTGAGCGACGGAGCCATGATGAGAAGGTCGTCCAAATAAGGTACGACACGAATGCCCCGAGATCTGAAAATGGCCATGACCCCTGCCAGCACCTTGGTGAACACTCTTGGAGCTGAGGTAAGGCCAAACGGAAGTGCCACGAATTGATAATGCTGATTTTCCATCACGAATCGAAGAAAACGTTGATGAGCGTGGCAGATGGGAACATGAAGATAAGCATCCTTGATGTCTATGGACGTCATGAAGTCCCCCGACGGCCGTACGCAAGGTTTCCATGCGAAACTTCCGAAAACGGATGAACCTGTTGAGTAATTTCAGGTCCAGGTCGGGACGAACCGACCCGTCCTTTTTGGGGACTGCGAAAAGATTGGAATAAAAACCGAGGCCCATCTCTAAGCGCGGTACCGGCCGGATGACCGCCATCTCTAACAGATTCTTTACCGACGCCAGGAGCCCCTGTGCGGCCAAAGGATCGATGGGCACCCGAGACCGAAAGAACCGTGAAGGAGGGCGAGAGTCGAATTCCAGCTTGTAACCGGACGACACTACCTCCCGGATCCATCTGTCCGGAATCTCCTGGTCCCAAACCTGGGAGAAGTGTTGTAATCGTCCCCCCACCCGCACGGGTGAGGGCAGCCCCTCATTGCTGAGCGGGCTTACCGGCAGGCTTGGGCTTGGTGCCCCAGGACTGAGCGGGACGGCCACGGCCCCTCCCCCGAGTCCAACCTGCACCTCTGGTAGCGGGAAAGGAAGCCCCCCTACCCGCTCTGAATCCCCGAAATGAAGGCCTACCAGAACTTGCCCCCCTAAAGGGACGACGAGGCCTCTTGCGTTGCGGCATTTTACCACCTTTTGCGACTGAATCAATTTTTTCACCAAACAGTCGCAAGCCTAAAAAGGGGAGAGCTGTGAGCACCTTTTTAGAAGCTGAGTCTGCCGACCACTGGCGCAGCCACACTGACCGACGAATAGCCACCAGCATTGCCGCTGTCTTGCTACTCATAGCCAGCGCATCGTCCTGAGCGGATAGAACATAGGAAACAAAAGACTCACACTGCCTGAGAGCAGTAAACTCTTTACAAGTGGGATCGAGATCCACACACAGCTCCTGAATTACAGACCTAACCGCCAATAGAAGAAGCGCCGAAGCACACACCGGGCGCATCGTCGACCCAGCATAAATAAAACCATGGCGAGCGTACTGGTCAATCCGACGATCCTCCCCATCCTTAGGGGCAGTGGTCTCAGCAGACTGCACCATAGCCGTGCTGGAGAGCCCTAGAACAGGAGTATCGACGTCAGGAGGGACGGACCAAAGCTTCACCAATTCTGGCGGAAAAGGATAACGCTTTTCCCAACTGGAAGGGATTCCAGTTAACCGCGTGGGATGTTCCCATTCCTTAAGCACCACCCTCTCAAAGTGATGTTGTCTGGGAAAAAACCAACGCGGCTGAGGCTCTTTAAACAACTGACCCTTTGGCAGGGTGACAGCCTCAGGCGGATCTAAATTCAAAATTTCAAACATTTGAGCCAGAATGGAGGGGGTGTCAAGGGAAACCCCCGCCGACAAATCGCCAATAGCATCAGCCTCAAGCTGATCTGCAGGCTCATCTGACTCCAGCAGGAATTCTCCCTCCTCGTCCAGGGAGCAATCGGACCATTCCACAGGCTCACATACCTCATCCTGTGAAGCTGGAGGTATCGGAGTCAGGTGCTTTCGTTTCGCAGTGGCTTTTGACCCTGCTTTAACGGACACTATTTTCCTCGAGGCTGGCCAACCGTGCCGCCACCTCGGATTGCGAATCCCCTCTTGACAGTGTCACGCGGGGTCCGGAACAGGGAGGGAGAGGTAGGAGATGATGGAAGTTGCGACGGGTCAGCAGCCGGAGCAACGGACTGACGCGCAATACTCTGCTTTGCACAAGGAATGCATACAAAAACATCATCAGCTGGGAGCGGAGTCCCACATCCTGCGCACACCCTAGATGGCCCAGAAGAACCATTTCCGGTAATATCGGAAGCCTCCATATGGTAATTTATGGTATTCGCAAAACTGTGGGTTTAAGGCATAAGCCACCCTTATTGTAAATGTCCCGGAAGGGAGGATTTAATTTATAATGAAGATCCCCTTAATAATCTTTGTATAGATATATATATATATATATATATATTTTTTTTTTTTTTTTAAATAATATATATATATATATATATATATGTATAAATATGTCCCAATTTTAAAAAACAAGGACTAGCCAGGTAATATAGAACCGGGAGGCCGCTTTATTCAGGGATTCCCAGGATCTGTAGGGGAAGAAAACCAACAGTCAGACCCCCAGACAACATGTGGTAACATGCAACAATACTTATGCACAGCACCAAGGTGCTTTTAAATAAGCAAAGGAAAACCTTTGCCCTCTATAATTCCTCCTTTATTTAATCCATATTATAAAAAACATCCTCTTAAATATTTCCCCCCTTTTATCTTATAATATTATTATTATTATAACCTTTTAACAAAAAACTAGACGGCCCCACACAAGGTGAGGCCGCTTACCTGAGCAATGATCATAAAAGCAGCAGCATCAGCATGAAAAACGAAAAACGCAGCAGCAGCAGCAATAGGAGGCGCAGCAAAAGTAAACAGACCCATATGCGGCAGTGAGCCCCCCCCACGTGTCTTCCTTAAGACAGGAAGGAAGGAATGACGCTGCTGCCGCTACCACGCCCCCGTTCCCACGTCACCGGGGCCCACCCCCTTCAAGCCAGACGGCGGCCGCAAAACAACAGGCAACCGCAGTAAAGGAAGGGGGAGGGGGGGAAACTAGCAGCGCAGCCCAGGCTAAACACGCGGCCGAACAAAGAGGAGACCAGGGGGGAGGGGGGAGGGGAGCTGTAACCCACACAGGCTCAGGCAGCTATAAGCCAGCCTGCCACAGCGCAGCCCGCCCCGGCCGCCCATTAAAGCTGACCCAAATTCTGGCCATGCCGGCCAGCAGTTGCCTAAAAAGACCTGCCCGAGGATAGCTCTATGAGGAGGATTAGTCAGGCCAAATGCACTCTTGCGGTGCAGTCTGACCAGTGTACATAAGTAAAAAACACAAATGCAATAAAAAACACACAGTGAAACACACATGCAATACATAACCCTCTAACCCCCCCCCCTAGTGAAGGGAGAAGGGACCGTAACGGGAGAGTAAGGGGCTAAGGGGACCCTCGGGACAGGGGCATCCCATTTCCGGATCACCATGCCGGATAGCCGCATTGCCCCCAAAACAGGGGGTCGAGCGGAGGAGATAAGCTCCTAGGCACCTATAGTGCCGTCTACCAATTGCCCAGTGAGCAGCCTAGGCTGGGAGGCTTCCATTCCACCATAAAGGTACAAGGGGCAGTATTAGAAAGATTTGGGCTCCCTGCTAGTTTTATTACATATATCAAATTGTTATATGAACGGCCAACTGCCCGGATATGGGTTAATGGGTGTTACTCTAATTCTTTCGCCTTGCATAGGGGGACAAGATATGAGTGCCCACTATCGCCGCTGCTTTTTGCCTTAGCTATCGAACCCTTGGCGATCATTGTCAGGAATTCCCCAAGTATCTCTGGATGGAAGTTGGGAGCAGTAGAGGAAAAGATATCCCTATATGCAGACGACACACTGCTGTACCTAGCGGATGGCCACAAGTGTCTGGACGCAGCTCTGGACACTATTGGAGTGTTTGGGAGGTTCTCAGGACTGAGGATTAACTGGGATAAATCCAGTCTAATGTTAGTGGATGAGCTCGTTTCCCCAGACATCTCCCCGAGGTCTCAATTAAAAATAGTCCAACAATTTAAATACTTGGGGATCATGATTAGTAGGCAACCAAGTGAGTGCATGTCTCTGAATATTTCCCCTGTCGTGTCAAGGCTAAGGCAGCGGGTTGCTCAATGGGCAAACCTGCCCCTGTCAGTCATGGGCAGAATCAATATATACAAAATGATATTCCTTCCAAAATTTCTGTACATATATCAGGCCTCGCCAGTGTTGCTGCCCGTCTCCCACTTTAAGACGTTGGATTCAATTCTGTTTGGCTTTATCTGGGGGCAGTCTCCACCTAGGCTTAACAGACAAATAATGAAAGCACAGGTGGCGGAGGGGGGTCTAGCGGTCCCGCACATGCAAATGTATTTTTATTCTACACAGCTCCTGTTTGTGCACTGGTGGCTCTGTCAGCCGCAAAACAACCCGGTGGTAGGTCTGGAAGCGGCGGTGTTGGGTTCTCCTGAGAAACTATCCCTCTTGGTGTACAGGGGGGTTCGGGGGGTCCGGGAGGCAACCGGATGTATGAGGGTAGTGTGTAATATATGGGGAAGGGTGGCCAAGCTGATCGAGAATCCGGATGAGGCCCAGCATTGGTCCCCCTTTGTTCCTCTCTGGAACAACCCCAAGCTCCCTGAGTTGGTTTCAATGTAGGATCCGCAGTTTTGGGATGGAAGGGGCCTCCAGACGCTGGGCCAGGTGTACAGGGATGGAGTGCTTATGTCATTTGACCAAATCAGGGAGACCTTTCGAATTTCCCACCGGGACTTCTTCCGCTACCTGCAACTCAGGCACGCTCTGCAAACTCAATTCCTCAGGGTCAGTCCGAATTTTTCGGTGTCCCAGGTGGAGAGTGCAGTGAGAGGGACGGACTTGGGGAAACCTGTCTCTACATTGTACAGGTGCCTGGTTGCTGGGCTGGAATCCCCCAGGGGGAAGGTTGAAAGCAGGTGGCGAACCCTGGACCAAACCTTAGACTGGGAGGAAATCTTAGATAACTTACACTCATCGGTCATAGAAGCCAGAGACAGATTTATCCAGACCAAGTGGTTACATCAAGCCTACATCACGCCGATACGGCTGCATAAGATGGGATTACTGGCTAGTGATTTATGCCCCAGGTGTGAGAAGGAGACTGGTACATGGGAACATGTGACCTGGTCCTGTGAGGTTCTGGTGAGATATTGGGGAGAGGTGATTTGATTGGTGAAGTGGTGGGCACTCGGATCACCGGCTCGATTTCCTTATGTCTTCTGGGGGTGGTCGAATCACTGTCGCTGTCGAGGCCGCTGAAATCATTATTTAGACTGCTGCTCTTTTATGCCAGGAAATGTGTTCTGCTTAATTGGAAACATCCGGCCAAACCATCCGTACAGGCGTGGAGGGCTCTAATTAACCAGAAACTCACTATGTACAAACTGACATACACAGCTCGAGGGGTGCCTGATAAGTTTGAGAAGATATGGGGCCCCTGGCTGCAAAGTCAAGACACCGCCTCAGAGGACGATTAGGAAGGGAAAAGGCCTACTTAAAGGGGCGAAGTTGCTTACCTATGGTAGCTTGAGTTATTGAGCGAGTGAAAGTGGCATTAGGGAGACGAGAGAAGCATCCTGGAGATGTGGCTCTCCGACTGGTCCTCCCATCCCGGTGAATAGTTAACTAGATATCCGAGTCCAGAATGTTTGTGTGTTGAGTGAATGGTTGTCGTGTCTACATGTTTATTGAAACTATGCTACTGAACTGGGTGCCTGCGGCACCGCAATGTGATATGTGACTTGTATTTGTGTTTGATATTTGTTGAACTGCAAATAAAAAGAAACTTAAAAAAAAAAAAAAAACTGAAGACCAAGTAGCAGCTTTGCATACTTGTTCTACTGAAGCTTGATGCTGAAAATCCCAAGATGCTCCAATAGCTCTCGAATTAGCAGTAGTCCGAAAGGGAGGATCCTTCCCTTTGGAAACATAGGCTCTTACCACTGTCTGTCTAATACATCAGCTGATGGTAGACTTGGATGGTGGACCTTTCCGTGAACCCTCAGGTATGACAAATAAGGAGTCTGACCTACGGCAGTGAGATAATATCTTAGTGCTTTCACTACATCCAGCGGATGAAGAATCCTTTCCTTATTGGACACTGGAGTAGGACATAAGGAAGGCTAATTCACCTCTTCATTAAGATGAAAACCACCTTAGGAAGAACATCCTGTTTTAAGCAGAAGAGGGCCTTGTCCTTATGTAACACTAAATAAGGAGACTTAACTGATAAAGCTTCTAATTCCTTACTGAGGTTATTTCCACTAAAAAAGATAACCTTAAGACTCAATAAACTTAAGGACGCATCTGCCAATGGTTCAAAAGGAGGACCCTGAAGAGCTGATAAAACTAAGTTCAGGACCCAAACCAGCAGAAGTGGTTAACAAGGAGGCCGCACATGAGCGACTTCCTATACAAAAGTTTTGATAAATTTATTCTCAGCAATGGGTTTCTGAAAAAAGATAGATAAAGCAGATATCTGTCCCTTAAAGTACTCAATTGAAGACCTTCATCAAGACCTTTCTGCAAAAAATCCAATATTCTTGGAACAGAAAAAGAAAAACCCCCTTTCTGCCAAGATGAAGGATTCAATAGCCAGGCCGTCAAAGCCAGAACTTGTGAATTGAGAAGCCTTAGAGGCCCCTGTGTGAGAAGATCTGAATCATCTCCTCCACGAGTTGCCCTCTGACTTCCTTACTATGTCTGAGAACCAGCTTCGTCTTGGGCACAGAGGAGCCACCAGAATGGATGGGACTCCCTTGTAAGCTAACTTTTTTAGTACTTGACCCAGGAGTGGAATCGGAGGAAATGCATAAAGAAGCTTGAATGCTGAACCCTGAAGAATCAGGGCATCTGTTGCTATTGCTAGAGTATCCCTGGACCGGGACACAAACTTCGGAGATCTATGTCTGGGATCTCCCAGCACATGCATTAGGATTGAAAGACCCTCTGACTGAGAGATTATTCCTCTTGATGCAGGACCACTCTGCTGAGATGATTAGCCTGCAAGTTGTCCACTCCAGGTATGTGTACAGCCGAGATGCATGGAACCTGTTTCTCGTCCCAAAGTAAAATCCAGCTCACTTCCATGAAGGCTTTACTGCTTCTGGTGCATGCTCCCCATGGTGGTTGATATATGACACCATCTGAATCCAGACAGGATGCCCCCTCAGATGGGCCGTCCAATATCTGAGACACAATAAAATTGCTCTCAATTCCAAGATATTTATGGGGAATCTGCTCTCCTTCAGACTCCACTGTCCCTGGATAGTTTGTGACTCCATGAAACCCCCCAACCAGACTGGCATCTGTGGTGATTATCTTCCACTGTACTGGAAGGAAGGATTTGCCGATCTGAAGAGGCTGAGGACTCAGCCACCAGGCTAGAGACTGCCTTGTTGACGGTGTCATGCAAAAAGAGTAATCCAGAGTTTGTGTGTCTCGATCCCATACTGTGAGCAATTCCATCTGCAGGGGACTTATGTGAAACTGTGCAAAAGGCACTGCCTCGAAGCAAGATACCATCAGGCCCAACAGACAGATTCCTTGACAAATCGTCAGTTGAGGGCAAGACAAGAGACCCTGTACCCTGGTCTGAAGTAAAAGTCACTTCTGTGTTGGAAGAACACTTTAGCCTGAGACATGTCTAATGACATTCCCAGAAAAGTATAACTTTTGAAGGTATGATATGATATTTGACTTAAGGAGAATTCGACTGGTTAGTCAGTTATTCAATGTCGATCATACGGCCTGTGTGTCCTTCTGGGCCCCGACATAATGGGGCCCATATAAACAGATAGTCTAAGTAAGGGAGTATATGTATACACTGACTTTTTAGAGAAAACATGAGACCTGCCAACAACCTTTGTGCTGATGACAGACCGAAGCGTAGCGCCACAAACTGAAGATGTAGGCCACCTACTGCAATATAGGTATGCATCCTTATATACACACATTGTGATCCACAGTGATGTTACTCCAGTCAGGAGGTTTTATAACCAAACAACTCCAATCTCTAAAAGGCGAGATATGGCAGTTCTCAATGCTTCTGCTTTCTTTTTTTTTTTTTTTTTTAACAATAAATCTTTATTGAGGTAGAAAGGACAGCAAAGCAATCCATGGGAAAAATACAGTTTCATACAGTAGGAAGGTCCAGCATGCACAGTATATAAAGCCTCATGTTCATGGCATGCATAACCTACTAGACTTCTGTGACCTTCGCTCTTTCGGCTACTTCCCTAATGGAGCCTCACCATGCCAGTCCACCTTATTTTCCGTTTAAATGGTAAAGGGGGAATGGGGATCGGGATCTAGATGTATGGGGGTAGGAAGTGTGGAAGGAAGGGAAAAGAGGGGAGGGGGAGGAAAAGAAAGGAACGGGGAGGAGGGGGGGAAAAACGCCCCCGCCACCCCGCGCCCCACCCAGGCACATGCCACACCCTCAAGGCCAGGCGCCCCACCTCGCCCTCTGTCTCTAGCCGCCACGGCAAGTAGTCATACCGTGATCCGCAGTTTCTTCCCTTCAGCAGACTCAGTGAACATGTCCCATGGCAACCACCGGTGCCTATGTTTTTCCTCAGAGCCCTTTAGTAGGGCAGTCAGGTCCTCCATGCGCCTAATATCCTCCACCCTATGAGGGGTGCGGAGCCCATGAGGGGTGCGGCTGTACTTTTCCACTGGGCCAGTATGCACGCCCTGGCTGCATTCACTAGATGGATAGTCAACGACTTTCTGTAGTTCCCAACTGTTTCTCTAGTGGAATGGAGCAGGAGAGTTTCCGGGGAGAGCGGAATATCGTCGCCCGTTATCCTACAGATCAGATCCACCACTTTCCTCCAGAAGCCTTGGATTTTCTCGCATTCCCAGAAAATATGTAGAATGGTGCCCTGGGCCCTCTCACACCGCCAGCATAGTGGCGAGACAGATGGGTAAAAGCGATGTAGCATCTGAGGAGTCCTGTACCAACGGCAGAGGTACAGGACCCGTTGCGCCAGCTCCAAGATTTTCTTCACCTGATTTGGCGGGAAGGTGATTCCGAGGTCCCTTTCCCATGCCCGTATGAAACCAGGCACGAAAGACTCTCCCGGGTCCAGCAGCAGTTGGTACACTATGGATAGCACCCCTCTAACTGGTTCCGGTGACGTGCACAACCGCTCAAAAGGTGTTAGCGCCCTCCCGAACTCCCGGAGGGGGGGGGGGGCAGGTCGTCCAGAAAGTGCAAAATCTGTAACGTTCTCCAGTGTGACAAGTGTCGAGGGTCCCCCCATGACATGATCTCCTGTTGAGTCCTCCATCTGGAGCCGCACAGGAAGTCCCGGGCAGTGCCTCTACCGGGCGTCTTCCATCTTCGAAATCCTGCATCCAATTGTCCCGGGACAAAATCTAGAGCCCCTAAGACCGGCCTGAGCGGGGAGGGTGAGGGAGCCAGATTCTCGTTTGTTGCTAGTCTGGTCCAAACCTTCATGGTAGGGCCTATAGTTGGGTGTGACCTGAGTGCACTCGGAACCGGGCCAGGGGACCAAGGCAAACTCGCCAATGGAACCGGGGACCATGTCTGCTCAAGCTGTACCCAGCGTTTATGTTTCCCATGAAGGTTCCAGTCTAGAATTCTGCCCAAGTGTGCCGCTGCATAGTACGTTTTAACGTTAGGGAGTCCCACTCCCCCCCTTGTCTTGGGTAGGGTAAGCAGTTTCTGTGAGACTCGTGGGCTCTTTCCTCCCCACACGAACTTTATGAATTCCGCTCGAATGGTTTTCAAGAAGGAGGCTGCCAGGTGGATGGGTAACACCTGAATAGGGTAAAGCAGGCGTGGTAGGACGTTCATTTTGAGAACGTTACACCTGCCAAACCAGGACAGTATCCTGTCCTTCCAGCTGTCCTTCTTAATTGCTGACAGCAATGGTGGGAAGTTTTTAGCAAACAGGTCCCGCAAGGAGGGCGTAATCTGTACTCCCAGGTAAGAGATTGATTCTGATGCCCAGCGAAAAGCAAAACTAGACTCGATGTTCTTCAGGTGTCTCGGTGGTAGAGAGATGTTCAACGCCTCCGACGTTTGTAAACTTATTTTAAAGTTTGAGAGCTCAGCATACTCCTTAAATTCTCTCAACAAGTTGGGAAGCGAAGTTGCCGGTTGGGTGATACAAAAAAGCAGGTCGTCCGCAAAGGCTGCAACTTTGTGCTCGGATCCGCCGCCCATCACCCCTTTTATGTCCGGGTTCGCCCTCACCCGACAGAGAAAAGACTCCAACGTTAGAATAAATATAATCGGGGAAAGCGGGCATCCCTGTCTCGTTCCATTTGTGATCCTGAATGGCTTCGAGAGCATGCCATTGACCTTAACACATGCCGACGGGGCAGAGTATAGTGATAGTATCCAAGCCCTCATATTCTCCCGGAGGCCCAGGTGTTCTAATGTGGCTCGGATAAAATCCCATTGGACCCTATAGAATGCTTTTTCCACATCCGTGGAAAGCAACATAGCCAGGATCCTCTCCTCATGGATCAGGTGAATAAGATTGAGGACCCTTGTCACATTGTCTCTCGCCTCCCTTTTCGGTGTAAAACCCGCCTGGTCAAGATCTATCAGGTCGCTTAGGTGTACTAACAATCTGTTTGCCAATATTTTCGAACAGTTTCAAGTCCACGTTCAATAGTGATATTGGCCTATAGTTTGCGCAGAGAAGCGGGTCCTTTCCCTGTTTCGGTATGACCGCCACTTGGGCCCTTAGCATGTCAGTGGGCACTGCCTGTTCAGTCGAAATGGAGTTAAATGCGGTCACTGCACGTGGGGTCAAGATGTCTCCCAGCTCCCTGTAGTAGGACAGGGTGAACCCGTACGGGCCCGGCGACTTGCCTGTCTGCGAGAGTTTAATTGCCTGTGCCCACTCTAGTTCGGAGATAGGCTCCTCCAGGGTCTCCACTATCTCATGGCTTAGCACAGGGAGGCCTGAAGTAGCCACGTAGCCTCGTGCGTCTTGCAATAGGTGAGCTTGGCCAGCCCCCTCGCCAGTCAGGTTGTAGAGCTTACTGTAGAAGTCCCTAAACGCCTCAGCAATGTCGTCGGGAGCAGAGCACATCCGTCCACCCACTCCTAGGATCTGCGGGACATAATTATTTGCCCTCTGTTCGCGGATCGCTCTCGCCAGGGAGCGGCCGCACTTATTTCCATGCTCGTAAAAGGAGCGCCGAGCTCTTAGGAGGGAAGCTTTGGCCTTGACCATCAATATGTCTCTCAGGTTTTCCCGCGCCAGCGCCAATTCCTGTCTGACACTCACTGCCTGTTGTCTTTTATGCTCGGCTTCTAGCCTACCGATCTTCTCCAGCAGGTCGCAAATGGCTTTCTCCCTCTCCTTTTTTCGTCTGGACGCTATCTTCAATAGTATGCCACTGATATAACATTTGTGGGCCGCCCGCAGGTTGATGGGGCTCGTTTCTGGTCTGTCATTCAATTCAAAATAGGATCTAAGCTCTCTCCTGACCTCCTCTTTTACCAGTGGATCCTGCAGCAGGGATTCGTTGAGGAGCCACGAGCTTGGTCTTGCGGGCCACTCCGGTATTCTCACCGACAGCGAGATCAAGGCGTGGTCTGAGATCGTGATGGAATCTATCGTGGCCTTCTGTGCAAGCTGGAGGTACCTATGTTCTATGAAAAGATAGTCGATCCTGGAGTAGGAATCGTGGGGGGCTGAGTAGAAGGTGTAATCTCTCCCGCGCGGGTTTTGTAAGCGCCAAGGATCTACCAACTGTGCCAGCTGGAGGGCTGTTTTAAGTTTGTTGAGGGCAGAGAAAGAGAGGTGAGAGGCTGTCCTGGACACATCAAGCAAGGGGTCCAAAGCCACATTGAGATCGCCTCCAAAGATCACCAGACCTTCCGAGAAAGTTTGAAGGGTTTCAAGTGTCTGTTTAATGAAGCCTGTCTGATCCGTGTTAGGAGCGTAGATGTTCGCAAAAGTGCACATTTGATTGCCGACCCTCCCCTTAAGGAAGATGAACCTACCCTCCTCGTCTGACCTGCTATCCACCAAGGTCCAAGGGAGCGAGGAGGCGAGCAGAATGGCCACTCCTCTTGACCTCGCGTCGGGTGAGTATGAGTGGTAGCCCGTAGGGAAACGCTTTGTAAATAAGGGGCCTTTATGGAAAATCAATATAGCTAATAATGGTGTATATATATATATATATATATATATATATATATATATATATATGAATATACAGCATGGCATGACATGAGATGAGAAGGCCTAGGGGAGGTATTCAATAGAGTGATATTCAAAACAAAGAATTTATGGCACAACAGCAGGAGGAAGGCCTAAGGCAGGTTCTCCAAGCTAGATAATATCTGCATTCCGAAACCAGAAAATAGAACAAAAGACATCTGAGAGGGCACTAGATAATATCAACATTCTGTGACCATACCATAAATATGTTGTAAATAGACATATAGACCTGAAATAGCAGATGCACCCTCTTAGCAAAACGACTGGACATCAAAGGGTTAGACAGAGAATAGACTCTGGCACCACAAAATATACAAACGGCTTCTGGGAATTTCCGGGATGCACCCACTTTTGCATAACCGGTGGGTCAAGCCCAAGGGGGGGGGGGGGGGGGGGGGACAGCAGGACTGGAGATCAAAGGGCAGGGAAGTATAATTGAAGTGGGTGCAGCCAGGAGAGGGGACAGAAGGAAGGGGGCAGAAGGAAGGAGACGGCTTGGACGGGAGACTGCTTGCACAGGGGAAGCTTGTGAGTGCCGTATCAGGAGGGTAATGTGTCTTTCCCTGTATATATGTATGCCAGTCTCATAACTGGATTGTATTGTGTTTGATTTGAGATTTGATTGCATTATTGTGTTATTTTGTCAACAATATATCTCTTTATTTACTACGTGTCTCAGTGTCTCTTGCATGTACCAGAAGTCAAAAGAACTACAGTCTTATAGTCTTATGCGTGTATCCATTGCGTGATCATTGGCCAGATATTGATAATATTGGTATATGTGTATGCCTATTTGAGTCGAGCCGGGCAGGATATAAATATATACATAATATTATTAATATTTTAGTTATTAATATATTAATATTGTTTACAAAGTGGCGACCCAGGCAGGAGATTTATAGTTATAAATTAATATCTAGATATTGATATTAAGGAGACGGCTTGGACGGGAGACTGCTTGCACAGGGGAAGCTTGTGAGTGCCGTATCAGGAGGGTAATGTGTCTTTCCCTGTATATATGTATGCCAGTCTCATAACTGGATTGTATTGTGTTTGATTTGAGATTTGATTGCATTATTGTGTTATTTTGTCAACAATATATCTCTTTATTTACTACGTGTCTCAGTGTCTCTTGCATGTACCAGAAGTCAAAAGAACTACAGTCTTATAGTCTTATGCCTGTATCCATTGCGTGATCATTGGCCAGATATTGATAATATTGGTATATGTGTATGCCTATTTGAGTCGAGCCGGGCAGGATATAAATATATACATAATATTATTAATATTTTAGTTATTAATAGATTAATATTGTTTACAAAGTGGCGACCCAGGCAGGAGATTTATAGTTATAAATTAATATCTAGATATTGATATAATATTTTAGTTATTTATATTCAATTGTTTACATTTGGCCAGCCATTCAGGAGAGGTTGGATTGTTTACAGCTTATCCGAAAATTTCGGAGCCCTTCCTTTCCGAAAATGGGACTCCTGGATGAACACTACTTGGGCTCTTTTCTTCCAGAACAGGGACAGGCACATTCTCCTCTTCTCGGGGATATTAAGGCCCTTAGCCTTGAAAGAGACAATTTGCAAGTCCATCGTGCATGCAGCACCTGGGTCGCACGGCAACGAGACGAGGCAAGACTGAGGTCAAACACCCAACGGGAGGGAGGGTAGGACAAGACAGGTAAGTAGGGAGAAGAAGAGAGACCGGGAAAGGGAGAAGGAGTAAGCGTAGAGGGGAACAAAGAAAAACACCCGTTTATTCAGGTCGCTTGGACCTAGACGAGCTGGCCTATGTGGGGAGTAAAACTGTGGCGATGCACAACAACAGGGGACCCACGTCCCCAGCCCAGGGCAGTTCCTCCCACAAGGAACGGTTAAAAAAAAACTTAGCTAAACCTACCCGTCCCCAGCCAAGGTCACCAGGGTCGGAAATGTCTCAAAGACAACATCTCTAAACTCGCAACATTGATAACCACTTATATAGCACACAGGTGAGCAACTGCCTCAGGCCCCCACCGCCCCCCACCCCCCCGAGCGGCCCACATAGGCCCAGCCCTGGAGCGCCCCAAATCCCCCCCCCCCCGGGACCGGACCACGGCGCCGAAGAAGACAGGGGAGAGGAGCGCGGATCATCCTCCCATGTAGGTCCGATCCCGAGGGGGAGAGGGCACGACCGGGGCAGCCAGCCCACCATTCCAAACCAGCAAGCCACATACAAGTTCAGCGTTACCGCTCCATCACCCCCCCCCACGAAGTCCGCTCCGGGCCCCAGGGGACCCCCCACGACCCCGCGCCGCGCACCCCCACCAAGACCCCGGCCCGGGACCGAGCAAAGGAGCCGAACCGGGGAGAGGGGCACCACGGCACAGAGGGAGAGCACCCCGGGCCCGGACGGGGCCCCGGAAACACCCCCCCACCGAACCCCAGCCACCCCCCCCACAGAGGGCAACACCGCAGATGGTCCATCCCACCAGGGAGAGGAACTCCCCCCCAGGCCGGCCCGAGCCCCATTGCATATAGGGGTCAAGGCCAAAGCCTTAACCCGAACAACCGCTAACCGGTCCCGGCCCAAGGCCGAGACCCAGGCCCAGCCGCCAATGGGGACCGACAGGAGGTGGGGGCACGGCCGACACCCAGGAGGCAACAGGGGGAGGAGCAGAGGAGAGAGGGCCCCCGAGAACAATCCGCATCACCCAGCCCGGGTCTCCGGACGGTCCGCCCCCGGCCCAGTGTAGGACTCTCAGCGAGGCTCAGGAACCCGTCCATCCGGAGAGCCAGGGCCAGGGACCAAGGACAGATCCAATGGCCCCCCGAACCCAACAAAGGGTACCCGGGGCCCGGCCCGGGGGGAAGCCAAAAAGGAATTCAGATCTGGGGGGACCCGTCTAGCATCACCGGATGGCGAGTAGGCCGGGACACCAAAAGGAGACCCAGACGAAGACCGGCGCTGACATCACCAACCGGGCCAGAGGAACCGCCAAGCACAGGGCCCCAGCACCGCCGCCACACTGGCCGCGAATGTGCGGCCGGATATCGAAGAGAGGGCCAAAGCCCCTGGCTGAAGTAGTAGCCAGCGCTGGGGCTGCGCCCGGCGGCCCCCGGAGCCTAGGAATGAAGCAAAATGGGGGTCCAGGGGGGGAGCACTTCGTCCAGCGGCCCACTCCCCTTCCGCACGATGAAGTCTAGAGGCCAGGGCAAGGCGACCAAGGAAGTCCACAGTCAGGGGGCACGACATCGGCCAGGGCCAGCATCAACGCGCCAGGGATCCCGACGCAGCCCGATCCATGGCAAACAGGGGGCGCAGGGCAGCAAGCAGCGAAGGCCCCGAGGCGCCGCATAACAGTGGTGATTACTCTTCTAGGGGAGGAGGATCCCCCCTGCGCGGTGGCCCCCGTCTAGGTGGGGCTCTTCTACGTCTGATCCTCTGCGGTAGTGGTTGAAACGATGGGAAGTCCAGCCAGTTGGGAACCTCCAAAGGAGCGGTGTCCAGGAAAACAAACAGGCCATCAAGATCACCGGGTGTTCGGAGAGTGAAAGACCCCCCGTTCTTGCGGACGATGAGATGAAAGGGGTATCCCCATCTGTAGACTGCTCCTCTTTCTTTTATTTTCTGAAGAAGAGGTTTCAGTTGCCTTCTCATCCAGAGTGTGGAACGGGCCAAGTCCGGCAGGATGGTTAAAGTGGACCAACACCCAGGATTTTGACTATCCTGGGTCTTGGTCCACTTCGGTGGGGCACCCCCGATCGGGGTGCCCCGCTGTGTGAAACCCCCCCGAACCCCCCGAACTCACCTCTGTCCGCGGCGACGGACAAGCCGCGGACAAGCGGCTCCTCCGCCGCCGCTGCCTCCCGCGCGTCCCTGTTGACGCGCGCGTGCCCGCGCCGGCCATTCACAGACGGCCGGCGCGGGCGCGCGCACGACTAGAGGGGCGCCGAAACTAAGGTAAGGAGTTTGGGGGGTTTGGGGGGGTTTCACCCCGCGGGACATCCCGATCTCGGATGTCCCGCGGGGAGGGAGGTGATCGGCCCGGGAATCTTATAGATTCCCGGGCCGATCACCCGTGGGTGTTGGTCCACTTTAATGGTTTGGAATCGTGAACAACCCGGCCCGCCTCCCACGCCTTCCTCAAGATCTCTTCTTTAATTCTGAAGTGCTGGACTCTACAGAGAATGTCGCGAGGGGCATCCGGGGCGGCCGGGGCCGACCCGCCACCCTGTGTATCCTATCCAATTTGATGGCGGCAGTCGGGGGGTTACCCAGCAATCGGTTGAAGACAGAGATGGCAATCTATTCCAGGTCTGCATACTGCGGCAACTCAGGGAGACCCCGTATACGTAGTTCCGTCTACTGCGGTTCTCTAAGTCGTCGTTTTGGATCTTCAAAATAGAGATTTGGGTTGCTTGTAGCTCACTGGTTTGCTCCAGGTGGGTAAGGCGGTCCTCTGTTGATGCTCTTGTATTCTCCAAGGCTGTGACCCGATCCTCTACCGCCGCCATGTTGTGTTGGACAACTTCCAGGTCCTTTTTGAAGGTTTTTTCGATTCTGGATATCATGGTCTGCTAGGTCTGCCTTGGTCAGAATTGATTCCAGGTCGGCCTTGGTAGGGAGGGAAAGGAGCACTGATTGCAGGTCTAGGTCTGGGCTCGACAGATGCATGCTTGCGGGCGGTTGGAGAGGTCTCTCTCTGTCTTTCGTCCAAGTGTGAGCGGGACCAGGGTCAGCAGGCGGCAGCATCCCACATTTATTCCATGGGTCATATGGAGACCCTCTCTCGTTGTAGCCATAAGAAGTGCTGGTCCCCATTCCAGCGCCCCGGGCGGGGGGGCGACGGGGGCATCCCGTCCGAGGAAACAGACCAGGACCGTGGGGTGGCCCTGTGTGTAAGTGGCGCCTCCTCCTCCGGAACCTCTGCCCCTACGTCTCTCGGCTCCCCGCGCACAGAGCCGGGCCCCACACCCGGAGTGCCTCCCGTGCTGAGACTCCCATCCAGATCCGGCCAGCAGGGACTCTGGGCCAACCCCTTCGGGTAAGCAGTGTCAGTCTCTTTAACATCGCCCCC
This sequence comes from Gastrophryne carolinensis, assembly GCA_027917425.1. Taxonomy (NCBI): domain Eukaryota; kingdom Metazoa; phylum Chordata; class Amphibia; order Anura; family Microhylidae; genus Gastrophryne; species Gastrophryne carolinensis. Next base: position 299,297,594 of record CM051235.1, on the reverse strand, counting down.
AGGCCGCTGAGCCAGGCAAACTGCTGTCCCTGCTGGCCAGGGACAAGGCCAGGGACTCTCTCCATCCCTCCCCCTCTCCCTGCGATCCCCAGGAGCAGGGGGGAGTGTGTCTCTGTGTGATCATTGGGCTGGAGGGGGGGCCTCTCCCCTCGGCCACCCCCGAGGCTTGCCCCACTCCTTTACTTTCTGGGGTTCCCCACCCCGAGTCAGGGGAGTCCCCGCCTGGCGCACACCCTACCTGGCGCCGCTCCTCCACTGCAGTGGATGTCTCCGGCCGCATGGTTGGCGTCTCCTCCCGCTGGTAGGCGCCTCTCTCATCACCTCCTCCTGCCCGGTCACACAGCGGGGACGTCTGCCTTCCCGAGTCAGGGGGATCCCCGCCCGCCGCATGGACCGCCTCGCGCTGCTCCTCAGTTGCGGCGGACGTCTCTGGCCTCAGCGTTGGCGTCTCCTCCTCGCTCTCTTCCTCCTCCGGCCCGGTCACACAGCGGGGGAATCTGCCGGGTAAGGTCCCGCTCCGGTGCCGGCGGTGACCGCATATCCTCCGCACGCTGGCTCTCCTCTGTCGGCAGCTGCAGTCCGTCCTCCTCCCTCATTCCTGCCAGACGCGTCCGCCGCCATCTTGCTTTGGTGCGTGGATGCTCCCGCAGGGTCGCCCAGCCGCAGAAAACGGGCAATACCACCTCCTTCCTCTCTCTTGGGGTCTCTCGGCTGCCCCCGTCACTTCCCCATTCTCGCTGGGGACAGGTTAGGGCTATTGGCACACTATAAAAGGGGCTCCTGGGCTGGGGTCACGTCCTCCTGCTGCCATGCCGCGGCCACCTGCTTCTGCTTTCTGCGGAATTCGGGATACCCCTGACCAAGAGAATCTCCGAGGAGCTCTGGCTTCTAAGTTGATCTTGTAACCAGAGGATACAACTTACCGTATCCATAAAATTTGTTACATGAAGCCTCCAAATATAAGCAAAATGCAGAAGCTGTCCCCCCACCTGCAAGGCCGGGGCGTCCCTTCATGCCTGAGCAGGCTTTGATTTGGGACTTAATTTGGGACTTTGTCTTATTCCAAAATTTTTCTTCGGTAACCCGGAGGATTAGAGGCCCTGATTAGACTTTTCGGCTCCTGTGGCAGATTATTACATTTACCACCAGTAGCCTGCTTTACCATGTCAACCAAGCACTCCCCAGACAGACATCCCGTCAGATTCATCTTAGAAGCTATGCCAGCTAGCCATGGCTTAAGCCATAAAGCACGCCATAAGGATACCACCAGATCTAGGCCTCTGGCACTTAACCTGCTCAATCCTCCATAGCCAGGACCACATACCTGTTGTATCCAAACTGGTTTTGATCAACTGGGAGCATAACTTTAGTGAACAACCCGTACAAGTCTTAGAGTCCAGTTTTAACAACCTCCTGCTCCCCAAAAATGCTATGGATGTATCACAGGCCAGCCGCAAGGTCGACCCCATAATAGAATAAGCATGAAATGCCACCTGATCCATGTGCTTATCTGCTGGATCCTTTGGAGAAGCACTATCAGAGGATGGCATAACCAAAGTCTTAAAAAGACCTGGCCCCAGAGCGTCTAGCACAGGAGTGTGACCATAATTCAATCTGATCTGGAGGAAAGGGATACATAGTATCTAGTACTTTCGGAATGGTCGGAAGACTACCTGACTTCTGCCATTCCCTATTAATCAGATTAGAATAATGCGTATGCACCGCAACATTCTCCAAAATGGAGGAAATCAAATCATCCATCTTCTCCTTAACCGAGCGCCCCCTTGTGTAGAGGACTCTGAATCCGAGTCCCTACTGGATGAATCCTCCCCAACGGATAACTTCCTGGGAGACTATGGCAGACACAATATCCTCTTCAACTCAGAGGAAAAAAAATATTTTCTTTAAAACCTTCTTAGTAGCCTATACTTAATGACTCTCTAAAGGATTAGGGCCACTTGAGGGCTGCTGACAGAGTTTAAAGACTCAGAGGGAGACTATGGCAGCTGCAATATCCTCTTCAAAAACTCAGAGGTAGCCGATACAACTCACTAAAGGTTTAGGTCCGCTTGAAGGCTGCCAAGGGTTTTTTTAAGGCTCAGAGCCCACCAGCGACAAGGGTCAGAACCCTTTCAGGAGGGGAGACAACTGTCTTCCATATCCACTACTACTGTAGAATAATCCCTGCACAGCGTGCTTTCCTCATCCAGTGCCACCTGCATGCATACTGGACATGGGGTAAAGACCAGACCCGATTACCCCAGATGTCTCCGTCATGGTGACAATAATACTAGTCTACATCCTGGGGATGAGACCAAGTATATAACAGTTCCCCACAGTCACAATGACTACTTGGAGACCTCTGGGGTGTAACCACCATATATTACCTGCCCTTTCCCACAAAATATAAAAATATAGATTGAAACAATATTATTAAACTATAAAAATATAGATTATATAGTATTAAAACTATAATAGCATCATATTAACAAACACAATAATCATAAAAAAATACAATCCAACCTATCCTTCCTCACTGACGCCTTAGCTCCGCCCCCTTAAAGGCAAGCAAATTTTGAATTTTACAACCAGTAAAACACATAATTAACAAATGGGAAAGTAATTCCCTTGGTCACCCCCAATCAGGCTCACCAGACAAAAACCTGTGGCCGAATTCTCAGCACAGGAGTGTTGGCTCTTTTTTTAAAAGACAAAAAGGTGACACCACAAAGTGCCACAAGACCCTGGTGCTTACCCTTCAGATCAGAGGAGTACAAGGGCCCAGGAACAGAGAGGTTTCCAATACCCCCGCTTCCAAGGCATAATTCCTTTAAAAACAGAAAGTAAATGGGAGAGGAGTTCAGGTACACCCTTGAAGTCCAGTTCCAACTGTAAGATAGAAACTGGAGTGGAGGAAGTCAGCCAGGAAAATATAGGCCTGGGAGGTGGAGCCACACCTTTGTACTCGCAGTCCACGCCCTTCGGGAGAGGTTAACCCAATCGTACTCTGAATTACTCTGATGAGCTGAAGTAAAATGGAAGAGAAAAATATGTTTTCTTGTTTTATTATATGTAGTCACATTGTGATAAACACTTGAACTTTAAGGTTTCTTGTATGAATTTTTGAGATTATCATCTGTTAAGGTATTTTTGGCATGTATTTGTTTCTATTATGGATGTGGGGCAACAATGTTATAGTTCATGTTTGTTGGTGTTCTATTTTCATTTAATAAATGGGGCTTTTTATTTGTACATATGGATAGTCATTTTCCTGTTCCTATGGGGTACTATGTCTAAATATAATGAATTATTATCATGGACTGTGCCATTTATATGTATGTATTCCACCTAGGTTATCAGACTTTAATTTATTACTGCCTTAAAAATATACTGAGTATTAATAGTAGAGAAGTTTGAGTAGGTTGGTAACTGGAGTGCATCAAATCACTATATTAAGTTTTATACACACTTGAGATTCTCTCTAGAATAAATGTCCTAAGATGACATTGTGCATGATTTAGATCTTATGTTTTTAATTGTGGTTTTTAATTCTCCATAGGAGATATTTACCCCTCCCTGATCTCGAGTACCATAGTTCTGGATCTCTTTCTGTCATGCCCCAAGAAGTTTTTACCCAGGGTAAAGTTTTGGTAGTGTTAATTTATATAGGCTGAAAAGCATGCCTTTAAATTATTTTGTCCCCTCCTGGTTACCTTAGTCTAGCTGTGATGCGAGCAGCTCCTCCCCTCTTCCCCAGCCATTTTCTAGTTTTCATCCAAGCAGTCACATGTGCTACTTCCTTCTGCAGTCTTTTTACCTGCTGCTGTTATGGGTTTATATCACAAGTATCCTTCTGTATTGAACGTACATTTCAAGATCCCTGCTGTAAGAAGTGTTTTTTGCAAGATTCTGTACTGAAATAAAGCTTCTGAAATGTATCTACGTATCTTCATGACCAGTTGAGTAAGCTATCTGCCAAGCCTTATGGAGTAAGAACACATCCGTCACAGACACAAACAAGGTGAAGCTTTACAGGATTCAAATTACTGCCATATGGTGAGTCAAAATAGTAAAATGACTGTTTATTCATCCGCTAAGATTGTCAGCAGCCCTCTCCTGCAGCTTAGTTATAGAACTCTAAAGAGCATTAGCATATGTGTTTCTGAAGCCATCATAGACGTAAGCCTAGTTCTTCCTCTACATCCAGCCTGTGTGTTATTGCAGCTTAAGAAGCCACAGCTGTCTCATAGGAGCTAATTTCACAACCTACATTTATCTGTGTGACAGAGATTATTGAAAGCAGACCTTCACCCTTACCTAGTTGCATAGTTAATCCCCAAAAAAGAGGTGGCCCCAACAACCCCCAAAAAGCAGTCCCCCAAAAATACAGCACCTCCTACACAGACAATTACTACTATTTAATTTCAAAATATCATCATATTTATTGGGTTTTCATCTAAAATCTACATACAATACATAAAACAATATACACATTAAAAATACCCAGGATTATCCATTATGAAGGGCATCCCGTATTGACCCGCAAAAATATCCCAATTTGTGCAAAAAACATACTGATAAGGATAATAAATTGCCTCCCAGTAATCTATAAAGTGCATAAAGTGCTATCTGTGCAAATAACAATAAGATCCCATACAATCTAATTTCTTCAAATAACAAAAAATGGCAAGAGGAATAAAGTGCACAGTGCTCACAAAAGTTCATCCAAATCACATCACCTAATCAATAGCGAGTCCCCATGGGTCCCCCACACACGGAATTGCCTGGAAACGGGCCCCCACGCGTTCCGCAGCCAGGCCCCCAGCTGCTTTCTCAAGGTAAAGTTTGTTCCTCCCCAGCTCCCGTTCTCCTTATATGCCGCCTATAACTGCTCAATAAACGACACGTGCGGCTGGGTGCGCACCATGGCTCCGGCCGGAAGCTGGCCGCACGCTCACAGCTCGCTCCGGGTCCCGCCTCCCCCCCACTCACGTAGGGGGTTATGGCGTCATCCGATCTGCATCCCCTGCGGGTGCCATCCCCCAAACCGCCCATTGCTCCGCCGCACGTCTTTTCACCGAGAACAGTGTTTGACTCTGCGGCCGGGGCGGGCGGGGGGAACGAAGCATCCACAGCCGACGCAGATCCATTACAGCAAGCCAGAGAACAGGAGGCTACAGGAAGATCCCTCCCCTCGTCTTCACTTAATCCCCTCAACGTTCATAATGTGACACAACATAGAAACAAAAAACAGAAATATATACAAAGGTATATACAATGCTTATCCCCATTTCAATATTATAAAATCACAATCTTTTGATCCTTTGTTACAATTCAATTTACAGTATATGTATCTTTTTCTACTGCTACAGGACAAATCGTTGTGGGCTTACAGAATACATCATTTTACAACAGTTTTTTTGTTCTTATTTAAGTATATACAATATATGTGGATATTGATTCCACGTCCTCCAATATTAACCCTTTCATTTTGATTAGAGAATATAGCCCCATAAGGAGGTTTTAATTCTACATTCTTCAAACAGTACCCTTTCCACTAATTCCTACCGCTCTAATTCAAATGGTCATAACTCAAGGAGTCTCCCTCCATTCCAAATATATCAATATTTGGAAATCTGGTGTTGTACTTATTCCAAAAAAATGGAAATATGATCTTTTTCATTATAGACTAGGAGATCATCAATCCCCAATTGTTTTTTTTTTGTTGCAATATATTTTTATTAGATTTTCAAGTAAGCACAGAAATTATACAAAAAAAGGGAAAAAAGCATACATGTACAGATACAGAACAGGGCATACATGGCATCAATACAAGACACTTCAGAACTTTGTTTATTATCCAAGGGGCTATGATCCACTGTCCCACGGCCAATTAATACCCGTGGGTGGGCTTTGAGAGTAAAGTTGTCAGTACTAGATAATGCCCATCCCATGGACCAGCCAGGGAGTTTACGAACCACCCCTATCACCAGACGGCCCTCTGGAGTGTCTCCGGGTCTGAACTGTCACATCCAACCTGCCCGCCTCTCAAAGAGAGAGCGGGAGAGGAGGAGATGCCCTGAAAAGCGCGAAACAGGAAAAGAGAAAGGAGACAAAGAAACTAAGAGAAAGAGAGAAAAGAGGAAAACAAAGAACCCGTACCCCCGCACCCAGACCCCGAACCCCACCACATCCTCGCCCATTTCCCCCAGGACACCTTCGTGCCCCCCACTCTGCCTATCGACCACTAAATATCCTTCAAGAGATCCTGAAAGTCTGGAGCTTCTTTAGAAACTTCCCAAACCACCCATACACCTGAGTACTTCTGAGTTCCCCCATCAGTTCTCTCCAGAGCCAACTCCTCCATCCTTCTAATATTCTCCCCCCCCTCTCCGTACCATTCCAACAAGGAGGGGGCAACATTAGTCCGCCAGTGGCGAGGGATCACAGTCCTAGCCGCTGTGAGCAGGTGTCTCAGGAGTCCCCCCCCCCCCCCCCGCCTCCACTGATCCCGGAAGCATAGACAGAAGGGTCACCTGGGGAAGATTAGGGACGCTCTGGAGCGTCAAAAATTTAAAGACTCCCAGCACCCTTTTCCAAAAGGTCCTGACCGCTGGACACTCCCACCAAATATAAGTAAGTGCCCCCGAGGCTTTATTGCACCTCCAGCAATCCCCTGATTCCACGCCCCAAAACGTACCAGGTCCGCTGGGCATCTATACCATCTGGACAATAGTTTGTAATTCTTCTCCTGAGACCTGCATGCCATAGAGAATCTATGAGTCAAGGTAAAGGATTTCTCCCACTCACACGCCTCAAATGAATGTCCCAATTCCTCCTCCTACAGAACTGAGGAAGCTCCCCTCCCTCCCGGAGGATCTTATAAAGACCAGAGATTACATGCGTGGGGGGCCTTAAGAATCCTCTCTAGCTCTGTGAGGGGGCGAGACGACACCAGTCTGGGAGTAAATGAGTTAACAAATGCCTCCAGTTGGGCATGCAGGAGCCAGGACAATCCATGCCCACCCAAGCCACGCCCTCGGAGGTCCGCAAGGGTGGGAAGGCAAGACCCAGAGACCACATCCCACAGCCCTACATTCCCGGTGGAGTTCCAGATGAGAAATGTTGAGACGCCCACCCCCGCAGGAAATGCCGGATTATCAAATAGAGGGGTGAGGGGGCCCGGTCTATGCGAGATGTTTTTCCGTTTTATGATCCTGTCCCACAGGGCCAGCAGGGGACCCACCAGATATGGGAGCTCCTGTCTCCCAGGGCGACGGGATGGCTCCACCCAAGGCAAGGCCGTCAACCCAAGTGGGGAGATGTCCCCCTCAAGAGTCACCCATCGCTTACTCTCTTTGTGGTGGAACCAATCCGTGAGCCGCACCAGGACCGCCGCCGCGTGATATGTCTTGAGGTCTGGGGCTCCCAACCCTCCCCTAGACTTTGGTCTACACAATGTATCCCTTTTCACCCGGGGCTTCTTGCTGCCCCAAATGAACTTAAAGAAGGCCGCCTGGAGCATCTTGAAAAACCCTTGCTCTGAAGCAATCGGTAAGGCCTGGAATACGTACAGGAAACGAGGTAACACATCCATTTTCAGGATATTAATTTGACCGAGCCAAGAGTATTGTTTCCACCCATACGCCTGGAGACTGCTCAGTGTGGCATTTAGGAGCGGGGCATAGTTTAACCTATACAGTCTCCCTAAATCTGTAGGTATCCTGACCCCAAGATATTTTATTGATTCTGTCTGCCATTTGAAGGGAAAGTTCGCCTCTAGCAATTGTTGTGTCTGTGTTTCCAGAGAGATGTTCAAAACCTCTGTCTTGGACAGGTTAACCTTAAAGTTACTGAGTTGACCGAATCGGTCGAACTCTGCCAAAACAGAGGGGAGGGAAATGTGGGGAGAAGTGATATATAGAAGCAGGTCATCGGCAAACAGGGAGAGTTTATATTCCTCCTCACCACAAGCTATTCCCTTAATCGACGGGTTAGCCCTTAATGCATTAGCAAGATGCTCCATCACTAGAACATATAGTAAAGGGGACAGAGGGCAACCCTGCCGTGTGCCATTTTTGATATTAAATGGTCCCGAAAGATTTCCATTTATTTTCACCCTAGCGGTGGGATCCCGGTAGAGAGCCATGATTCTCCCCACCATTACCGGGCCTATCCCCGCCTCGGCTAAAGTGGCCCTCAGGAATCCCCAATGCACCCTTTCAAACGCTTTCTCTGCGTCCACCGCCAACAGACAAGCCGGTATCTTCCGTGACTGGTCATAGTGCATCAGAGAGATAGTTTTAATAACATTATCCCTAGCCTCCCTTCCTATTACAAACCCCACCTGGTCATTGTCGACCAATGAAGGGAGTAGGGGCTGGATCCTATTGGCGATAATTTTGGCATATAACTGAACATCGATATTAATTAACGAGATTGGCCTATAACTGCCAGGTAGGGATACATCCTTACCCGGTTTTGGGATAACCGCAATATGAGCTTCTAGGGCCTGTCTCGGGAAGGGATTACATTCAGAGACTGAGTTAAACACTTTCACCAGAAAGGGGGCGATCAGGGGCCCCAAGATTTTGTAGAACCGGGGAGTGAACCCGTCAGGGCCGGGACTTTTTCCCGCTGGGGTCTTCCCTATGGCTTCCGTCACCTCCTCCTGCTTAATGGAGTCTTCCAGGGCTTCACTTTCCTCGAACGGTATGGTAGGTAAGGCAGTTTCCTCTATATATTTGTCGATCAGAGCAGCAGAGTCCTGCCGCATCCCACAGTCGCTGATCCATCAATATTGTAAAGAGCAGAGTAGAAGGTTTGGAACTCATTGGCAATCAGTGGGGTTTTATGCACTTCTGTTCCTCCCACAGTTCTAATGCTGGGGATGAATGCATAGCCCTGCCTCAGGTGCAGTGACCGAGCCAACATCCTCCCACACTTATCTGAGTGCTCATAGAAATGGGCCCTGCATCTGTCACGAAACCCGAGGTAACACTGATCATACAAGCCTCTCAGCTTCTGCCTAGCTTCCAACAACTCTTTCAGATCTGCGTGATTAGATGAGGACTTATGTGCACTCTCCAATTCGTTAATCCGACCCAACGTAACTTTGATCGGCTGCGCCCGCTCCCTCTTGAGTCTAGCTCCATGCTTAATAAAGATCCCACGCAGCACGCACTTAAGCGCCTCCCACTGGATTGGCAACGGGGTATCGTCGCTGCAGTGGTCAAGATGGAAACCAGCCATAATGGCTTTGATTTCTGTCATACAGGCGACATCCTTCAGTAGGTTGTCATTGAGGCGCCAAGTGTATTGCCTTAGGGTCGCATTTAGGATCGGGAGGGTCAGGAAGACAGGCACATGGTCAGACCAAAGAATCTGCCCAATCGAGGCCACCGGGTCTCGTGCAAGGGCATGGTGGCTGAGAAGAAGATAGTCCAGTCGGCTATACATATTGTGGGTGTGGTAATAAAAGGTGTAATCCCTCTCTCCCCCATGCAGCACCCTCCAAACATCTACCACCTGCAGGGCCTGGAGGGCTCTACGGAATTTGTTGAGTGCGGAATGAGAGACTCCCGATCTGCCCTGAGAGGAATCCACCCTCGGATCGATTGTCAGGTTGAGGTCCCCCCCCACGATCAAGGTACCCTCAGCGAACTCCTCTAGTGCTCGCAACATCCCCAAACCTGCCTCCACCTGTCCCTGATTGGGCAGGTAAAGATTGGCCAGGGTGTATCTCGCTTCACACAGCACAAACTTGAGAAATAAAAATCTACCCTTCGGGTCCAATTTAGCCTCCATTTGTTCCAGGGGGACGTTCTTGTGTATGGCTATAGATACTCCTTTGGATTTATTAACGGGGTTGGGGCTGTGGAACCAACGGTCATAGTATCCGTTTTTGATCTCTGGCATCCTCCCCAGGCAAAAATGTGTCTCCTGAAGCATGACCACATCCACCCTCTCTTTATGGAAGCCATACAAAATTTTCACCCTCTTCTCGGGTACATTGAGCCCCTTAGCATTAAACGTACATACTTTAAGGTCAGCCATCAGGAGCAGGCGACACGTGGGGCGGCTACACAGCTACCAGGGGCCGCTACGCCCTGAGTATATCAACCGTGGCTAGTGTCCCAGGGCCGGAGCCGGGTCCCCCAACGAAAGAGGGGAAGAGGATAGAGACAGATAAAACAAGAAGGAGAAGAAGAAACAACTAAGAGGAAAATATAAAGGAATAAGGTGTCTCCTCCGGTCTAAGCCCGGCGAGACCTAACCTTTAGAAAGCCCTCCCTACAGGGGAGGCGAATTAAACTAATAGACAGGAACTAAAGCCCCTTGCCCGCGCAAATCCTGGCAGGTCAAGACCTTACAGGATGGCACGGCAACCTATTGGGGGAAGTAGCCTCGCAACAACAGAGCGTGCTCCCGATAGCCCTTTATTCGGCCCCCTCCTCATCATGTCAGATACGCAGGCAAATATCACGTCTGCTGGACCCGACTTCTGTGCGATCCTCCATCCCTCCTTAGCCCCCCACTCCCTCGGAACCACATTGACTATAATGCAGAAACAACTGTTATTAGCATACATTTGAACTTAAACTTAAACCAAGGTATTAACGAACATCGCTATGCTTCCGCCCGGAGGCCGGGCTCGCATGGCCCCAGCCCCACCGACCGGCGGGCCACCCCCCTCCACCCTCTGACCTAGTAATCAACGGATCGAAGAGAGAGGACGGCCCCCCAACCAGCCAAGCGTCTCCCTCCAGACTGGAGCAAGGGCAACCAAGACACGGAAAGTGAAACATTAAACAGGTCCAACTCAACAAGACATAACACCCAAGGCCTCCCGTATCTCAGTGGCTGAGAGTTCAGAAGTAGACAGTGTCTCCTAGTGGTGCCGCATGTGAAGGGACAAATAGGGGATGACAAAAACGAAGAACAGGACCTTAGGGAACCGGGTTTCTCCGGGGCCCGCCCCCACCCCGCTCAAGATGGAGATCTGGGTTCCTCCTGCTCACGGACCCACCGAGTGCGCCTAGGAGCCCTCTGCGGTAGCGGGGGTGGCGGGTTGAAGTCCAGCCAATCCGGGATCGGGAAGGGCTCCAGTCCTAAGAATATAAACATGCTGGACAGGTCCGCCTTACTTCGTAGGGCAAAAACAGAATTGTCCTTGCGAATAATGAGATGGAAAGGGTGGCCCCATTTATATGAGGCCCCTACTTCCCGCAGCTTGTCGAGCAGAGGTCGGAGTATTCGTCTCATCTGCAGGGTGCGGCGCGACACATCAGGTAATATCGTGATCTGCGACCCCCTCCAATCAAACCTGCCTCTCTCCCAGACCCTTCGCAGGATGTCCTCTTTAACGGTGAAAAAGTGGATCCTACACAGGACGTCCCTAGGGGCCTGCGGGTCTCCGGCCGGGCGACCCACCACTCTTTGGATCCGGTCGATGATCACCTCCGCATCCAGGGATCTCCCCAGCAGGGAATTAAACAGTTCCGTTGCTGAGAAACGCAGTGCCTCTGCTCGGACTGACTCAGGGATGCCACGAATCATTTGTTGATGATGTATTGCTTGCATTCGTTTTAAGTTTGATAGTCGGGTCTCGTGGTCATCACGGGAATCTTCGAGGGTGGCGACTTTGGTTTCTAGGGCAGACGATTTCTGCTGGATATCCTCAATTTCCCTGCGCAGCGCCCTCTCAATTCTGGTCGCTACTGCCTCCAGGTCCGCCTTAAGCTCTGATTTCGTCGGCAGGTATTGTAAAATAGCCTGGATACTAGGGTCGACGGTTGGAGTTGCATATGCTTGATCGGCGGGAAGGGACCCCAAAGGCGACCCAGGGGAAGAGCCGGCAAGAGAAACATCCACGCGTCGAGGGGGGCTCACATCGGCATCTCTCGAGACTCCTCCACCCTCCCGACCAGGGGTAGTGCCGCTCACAGAAGCATCGCTGGATTCTGATGACCACTCCAGGTCGATGTGCCTGAGACCCTGCAGGTGCCCGTGCTGGGGGCTGTTGCTGGAACCGGGGCTAACTGGGGCGGGATGGATATCCACATGCACCAATCTTTTTGTAGGGGTGAGAGTGGTTGCTCCAGCATCGGGGTTATATTGATGCTCTATGCTGGCAGGGGAGTTCCCCCTTAAGGCTGGAATCCCCAATTTTTATCCCCACTTGGGGTAATTTTACAAGTGTACATATAATTAAGGGTGAATACTTAAGTGAATATTCCAACCAATTAAATTAAATTAAATGCTTGAAAATAAAATTAAAATTAATTGTACATAAGGGATCCTTTATTTAAGCTAAACTATGCATTCTATCCAATATATTAAACATTTCCCAAAGGAATTCATTTCATAAGAGACATGTTTCTATTCATTAATCAAAATCCCCAACTATATTGAATTAAGTGAATTAAATTAGGTGATTAAAATAAACAATAAATACCCCAATGTTATTAAAGTGCCAATGCATAAACAAATTCCTTATATATAATAAAAGTATGTGTATACAAGCAAATAAAGTGCTCATACACACACACACCTACATCAAAATAATCATAACTAAAATATGAGAGAAAAAAAAAAGGAGAAGGGGGGGGGGGGGGGACAATGAATATAGATGTCTTCTTCTTCTTTCAATATTCTCGATTTTGTTCCATTAATCATCTCACTGATCTTCAGTAGAATCCCTCTTTTCAAAATTAATTCCCAAGATCCCCTTTTCTTCCCTCCAATCAATTCACCAATATCATAGATATGAACTATTAAGAAAGAAATAGAATCACCATCCAAATACCAATAAATCATCATCAAAGTTCTCTACACATTTCCCCCCTATATATTTTTATCTTTCCAAAAAATGTCTGAATGAGATATCTTCATTTAGGCCTCCTGGGGCCATTGTACCCAATCTAAATATCCATTTTAATTCTCTCTGGAGTAGTACTTTTTTTAGGTTACCCCCCCCCCCCCCCTTATCCCCAAGGAGACTTTTCTAAAGGGATAACCTTAAGGGCATCAATCTGACCCTCGTGAAATGATTCTGTTATTACCAATATCCCTTTTTGCTAGCTTAATATTTGATATGTGGGCTTGTATCCGTGTCTTTAGCACGTTTTTTGTCTCGCCCACATACCTCATATTACAGCCGCATTCCAATAGGTATATGGCTGCCTCCGTTTTGCATGTAAGCGGTTGTCTAATCCAGAATTTTTCTCCTGAATAAGAATTACGACCTGATCAGTTTTCATCACAAACCTGCAAATTGAACATCCACCACATGGTTGACTACTACCCCTATTCGTTCTTCTTAACCAGGTTTGCGGCCTCGTAAAAGGGATTCTGCAGACGGTCCTTTAAATTTGGAGCCCGTTTTGCTGTCAGGGTTGGCTTCTGTTGGATAAAAGGATTTAAAGTTTGATCCAGGGTAAGGATGTTCCAATGTTTTTCCAAGATATTCCTCAAGGTATACCAATTGTTATTATATTTTGTAATAAATCTTACCCTGTTATCCTCTCTGCGTGTGCGTGGATTCAGCATTTCAATCCGGTCACCCCCGTTGGCTTTTTGGAAGGCTCTGGAGATCATCTTTTTGGGATACCCCCAGTCCTTAAATCGTTTAGTTAGATCCTTTGCCTGTTTTCTGAATTCTTCCTCTTCTGAACAGTTCCTCTTAATACGTGCGAATTGGCCCCGTGGAATCCCCCGCTTCAGATGTTCAGGATGGAAGCTTTGATAATGTAGGAGGCTATTCACCGATGTTTTTTTCCTAAATAATGTTGTAGATATCCTACCATTATTCATTTTCAATCTTAAATCCAAAAATTCCACTTGTTCTTTTGATATATGGTATGTAAGAAAAATTTTCTGTTCATTTTGATTCAGTTTTTCCAAAAAGGATCGGCATAATTCCTGTGGGCCCTGCCAAAAGAATAGCACATCATCCAAAAAGCGATACCAGCCTATAATATAGGACTGGTATTCGCTTATTTCATCCCCAAACACCACCTCCCTTCCCCACCATCCTAGAAAAAGGTTGGCGATGGAGGGAGCACACCGTGTCCCCATCACCAATCCTCTAGTCTGGCGGTAATGCTGCAAATCAAAGATAAAGTGGTTGTGAGTTAGAATAAATCCAATCAATTCTAAAATGAATTCATGTTTAAGACTCAAGGCTCTACCCTTCATATCTAGGAAGTACTTAACTACTTTCAAAGCCCAATCATGGGAAATATTTGTGTATAGGGATTCTACATCCGCCGTAATCATTAGAGTATCTTCCTCCCAGAATATACCTTGCAATTTGTTTAGTAAATCCAAGGAATCTCGTACATATGATGTTAATGATGTAACAAATCCTTGTAAATGTGCATCCACGAAGGTGCTCGCCTGTTCCGTAAGGCATCCCAAACTCGATATTATTGGACGTCTTGGTGGTGTCTTTAGGCTCTTATGCACCTTCAGGAGCAAATAAAAGGTAGGTATTTTTGGGAATTCGACTCTTAAGAAGTCGTAGGTATCCCGATCGATTACTTAATTGGAGATTGCTCTACCCAGGATTTCCTCAAATTCCCGAGTATACTCTATGATAGGATTATTTTTTAGTTTTATATAATTGTTCTTATCATTCAATTGTCGCCTAGCTTCCCTCATGTAGTCCTCTACACTCCATGACACAATATTTCCACCCTTATCCGCTTCGCAGATTTCGAAGGATTCATTTTTACTAAGTGAATTTATTGCTTGATGTTCTTCCCTTGTTATGTTCTTATTTCTTATTTTAGTTGCATAGTTAATACGGTTGAAAAAAGACACATGTCCAAGTTCAACCAAGAGTGTTAGGGTAGGGGATATTATTTTTTATTTTATTTTATAGGTGGAAGTTATGTATTTTATTTAGTTTTTTTTTTTTACTGATAATCGCTAATAGTAACGGTTAATGTTATTTTCTTCTAAATAAGCATCTAATTCTTTTTTTTGTTCAATATATTTCTATTGGAAAGAAATCAAGATACAGAGCATACCGAACTGTCACATAATAGTTGTGGTTTACATCTTAGGTCAAATAGACGAAAGAAAACAAAATGAAGATAGGTAACTACATTTCGCATGGCCCACCCCCCATGCCGAACACATAATATGGTGGGTATAGTCAACTACCGGAACCTTGGGAGATCATAAACTGTATAGTACCCTCCTTTATTCAGCCCCTCCAGTTCAGGTCTAGCCGGAAACCACTGGGGAAGATTCCCCAAGGAGGCGCCCTTAGTCGGCCCGATGCCTAGCAATGCCAAGGGGGAGCACCCTAATCTTGCGACAACAGTATTGTAAACCTTACAAAAGCCCTGTATTCTTCCTTTCCTTTGTTTTATTTGTAATAGGTGGTTAAGAAAGAAAAGGCAAGAGGGAGAAAGAACAAGATAGGGGGGAGGGGAAGAGAGAAAAGGAAGGAAGGGTGGGGAGGAGGGGGGAATGATGCCCCTTGACCAGTTAAGGGGGTGGTGGTTCAAAGAGGGGGTCCCAAGGTGGGAAGCACCAGAGAACGAGGAAAAGGGTATAGATTAAGGTTGGGGAGGGCCCGGCGGTCTAAGGCCAGCTCTTTGGGGCTTCATACTCCATCCCGTCTCTACAGAAAAGAGAGCAGTGCCATAACCCAAATCGTCCAAGTGATGTTTAGCTTCTCCCTTCCGTTCTCGTCACCCTCAAGCACCAGCTCCTCCATTCTCCTTATTCCCTCCACCTCCTGAACCCACTCCAAAATGTCTGGAGTGCGTTGGGAGCGCCAATGTCGGGGTATTACTGACCTAGACGCAGTTAGGAGATGTCTGAGGATTCCCTTCTTTGATGCTGAGATCGAACCAGGCACCACTGACAACAGGGCTATTTGCGGTTCCTTAGGTACATCCTCTAGAGTCAAGAATTTATAGACCGAGAATACTTGGTCCCATAGTTTATTTATCAAGGGGCAGCTCCACCAGATGTGAATCATAGTGCCCTCCGCTTGTCCGCACCGCCAGCACATGCCCGTGTCGACCCCCCCAAACATGGCTAGGTCAGCCGGGCACCTGTACCACCGGGACAGAATTTTATACTTTTTTTCCTGGGCTTTACATGCAAGGGAGAGCTTATGGGTCAAGGTAAAAGATTTTTTCCAATCTTCGGCATCTAGCTCCCGGCCTAAATCCTGTTCCATCTTCTAACAAACCCAAGGTCCTCTGAAGGATCCCTCTTCGCCTGCAGCACCTTGTATAGGAGTGACAGGGCATGCAATGGCCCAGCATCAGCTCTCAGGATACTTTCAAATGTAGTTAGAGGCTGAGAGAGTGAGGACCCCGGGGAATGAGAGGAGACGAAAGCCACCAGCTGTCTATGTAGAAGCCAGGATACCCTCTCACCCCGTCCCTGAACCCGGAGATCCCGGAGGCATGGGGTTCGATTGTTCTGTAAGATGTCACCAAGCCGAACTCCTTGTGATTTTTCCCATATTAGGAATCTACTTGACCCCACTCCCAGGGGAAAAGCAGGATTATCAAACAAGGGGGTAAGTGGTCCCGGTCTATGTGATATTCCTTTTTTCTTGAGTATTGAGTCCCACACAGACAACAAAGATCGTGTCAAAAGTGGAAGGTTATGAGTCTTAGGCCTCAGGGAGGGTACCAACCAGGGGAGTGCGGTAAGACTGAGAGGCGAGACTCCGTCCTCCACTCTGACCCATAGCTTGTCCGCCCCGTGATGGAACCAGTCGACTAATCTAACTAGAAGTGCAGCCGTATGGTAGCCTTTAACGTCTGGTAATCCCAATCCCCCTTCTCCTTTAGGCTTTATCAGAACAGAGTATCTGATTCTGGGCTTCTTGTCATTCCAGACAAACTTAGTCCAGGCCGTCTTCAAAATCTTGAAGAAGCCCTGTTCTGGCACAATCGGGACAGCCTGAAACACGTAGAGAAAGCAGGGTAGGATGTCCATCTTTAATATATTTATCCGACCCATCCATGAATATTGCACTTTGTTGTGTGCCTTAAGGTTCTCCAGAGTCTTAGAGAGGAGGGGGGCGTAATTCAGCCTATACAGACTGTCCAAGTTAGTAGGCAGTTGTACACCTAGATAAGTAATGGATTCTTTCTGCCACTGAAATGAGAAATTTGTTTGTAGATGTCTTAGGGTGTCACTGGATAAGGAGATATTGAGGGAGAGGTTGACTTTAAAGTTACTGAGGCAGCCAAATCTTTCAAATTCTTTGAGTATAGAGGGCAGGGAAATATGAGGAGATGAGATATACAGCAAGAGGTCATCTGCAAACAGTGAGAGTTTATGCTCCCTCCCCCCACAGTGGATTCCCTTGATTGTGGGGTTCGCTCTAAGGGCTTGTGCAAGGTGTTCCATGACTATTACATACAACAGTGGCGAGAGCGGACATCCTTGTCGCGTGCCATTGCCGATCCCAAATGGGGAGGAGAGGAGCCCATTCACTCTGGCTGTTGGCTCACTATATAGCGACATGATCTTCCCCAACATGTCGGGGCCCATCCCTATTTGGGCCAGAGCTGCCCGTAGGAATCTCCAATGGACCGTATCGAAGGCCTTCTCCTTTCTGAGTTTGCGCGTATTGCATAAGGGTGATCGTTTTCAATGTGTTATCCCTAGCTTCTCTCCCTATTACAAAGCCCATCTGGTCTTTATCAATGATCTCTGCCAGGGACCCTTGCAATCTGTTGGCTATTACTTTTGCAAAAAGTTTAATGTCAACATTTATTAGTGAGATCGGTCTGTAGTTGCCAGTCAGGGCCTTATCTTTGTTAGGTTTTGGTATGACAGAGATATGTGCTTCCAGGGCCTGTCTTGGAAAGGAGCAGGAATCAGAGACACAATTAAAAACCTTTGTCAGGAAAGGAATAAGTTGCCCCCCCCAGGGTTTTATAGAACCTTGATGTGAACCCATCTGGGCCTGGACTTTTCCCCACTGGAGTTCCTTTAATGGCCTTCCCTATCTCCGCTTCCTCAAAGGGCATCTCCAACGAATCCCTCGTCTCCT
Source organism: Gastrophryne carolinensis (assembly GCA_027917425.1). Classification (NCBI taxonomy): domain Eukaryota; kingdom Metazoa; phylum Chordata; class Amphibia; order Anura; family Microhylidae; genus Gastrophryne; species Gastrophryne carolinensis. Next base: position 299,279,551 of record CM051235.1, on the reverse strand, counting down.
CCGGCAGAGGCGGAACTGCCGTTTCCTCAACGTATTCCTGTATGCGGGAATCTAATTCCTCGGGGGGAGAGTGTCTCCTCTACCTTTTATATTGTATAGTCCTGTGTAGTATTTCTGGAATTCCTCCACAATATGGTTTGGTTTGTGTACCTCCCTCCCCTCCTGATCTCTAATGACTGGTACATATGTTAGGTCCTGTCTAGGGTGTAGCGACCTGGCCAGTAGTCTCCCGCATTTGTCCGAGAATTCATAAAACTTGGCTCTACACCTATCCCGATATTTTAAATAGCATTGGTCGTATAACCTTTTAAGTGTCTCTCTAGCCGTGACCAGTTCCACAAACTCCCCGTTGGAGCGAGTATTCTTATGCGATTGCTCGGATATGGTCCAGAGTAGATCGGATCTGTTGCGTCCTCTCTCTCTTCAACCTAGAGCCATGTTTCAAAAATATCCCTCTAAGAACACACTTCATCGCTTCCCACTGCACTGGCAAGGAGGTGTTGTCATTTACGTGATCTGCGATGAAGTGTGTAATAGTGCTTTCCACCTCTGTCGTACATATAGGGTCCTTAAGTAAGTTGTCATTAAGTCTCCAAATGAACTGCCTCCTGTCCCACCCGTGACTGGTAGGTTGAGATATACTGGGGAATGGTCCGACCAAATGATAGGGCCAATTGAGGCACCCAGGTCTCTAGCCAGGGCGTGATGACTGACAAAGATGTAGTCCAGCCTGCTGTAGGAGGCGTGGGTGTGCGAGAAAAACGTATAGTCTCTCGCCCCTTGATTCAGGATTCTCCAGACATCGACCACCTGAAGGTCACTCAGCGCCTTTTTAAAGGTCGCCAGTTTAGCTTGTGGGATTGCTGACCTGCCCTGAGAGGTGTCTAGCCTTGGGTCCACTGCCATGTTAAAGTCTCCACCCAGTATTATGACCCCCTCTGCAAATTTCTCCAGTAGGCGGAGGAAACGTGCTCCCACCCCCGTCTGGTCCTGATTGGGCAGGTATATGTTTGCTATAGTATAGGTCTCCCCTCCTGTTGAGAATTTCAGAAAGATGTATCTCCCTCGGGGATCGACTTTTGAATCCAATGGCTCCAACTGAGCATTTTTATGAATAGCAATCGATACCCCTTTGGATTTGGCATCTGGGTTTGGGGAGTGATACCATCTCGTGAAGTATTTATTTTTGATTTCTGGAATTCTCCCGCTACGGAAGTGGGTCTCCTGGAAAAGTATTATATCTACCCTTTCTTTGTGTAGGCCGTATAGAATCTTAGCTCTTTTTTCAGGTATGTTTAAACCTTTGGAGTTTAGGAAGCATATCTTCAAGTTAGCCATACCACTGAGCCCTCCCCCCAGCAAGTCCGAGTAAAAGATAAGGGATATAAGGGGTGGAAGGGCAGTCCCGGAGCTGGGGGGCTAAATCAGTGAGCGGGCAAATAGATGAGATACCAGTCCGTCGTACCTAGATGTCTCGACCCTTGGGGATCAAGGAGCAGGGGCAGGATAAGGGAAGGAAGAAAGGAAAAGGAAAAAAAGAACCGAAAAATAGAAAAACCCTTTATAAAGAAAGAGGGCGGGTTCTAGCAGTGGAACTACTGTTCCTTGTTCCGCTTAGTCCCACCAAGCGAAAGCTCGGTGAGCGAGAGCAGAAAACTATTAGGGGGAAAACGGCCTCGCATCTCGAGCGGGGCCCCAGCAATCCCGTCTCTAATCTACTAACCTTCGAGACCAGCGCTTAGGGAGCATTTGGGCCTCCGGTCATCAGTTTAGAGAGGAGGCAACTCAAGAACACTTAGCTAAAAGCCAAGTTTGTACGAAGCATCTAGTGAACAATATAACTTCTAAGAACTAGCTAAACATTTAAAAACTAAAGGCAGAGAAAAAACATATAACAAAATGCAGTATGATCACATCTTTTCGCAGGCTTTGAGTAGTCACAACTGGGTGAGTAGCAACTATTTCTCAAAAAGGATATTTTTACAGCTGGTGCGTGTCCATTTCGTCAGGGAATCTACGTCTGCAGGTCCGGCTTCCTATCTACGTGGGCCTCGGCGAATGATCCCCGCTCCACCACGACCTCTACGACGGTCTCTTCTGTCCCATTGATCTCTCCGTGGGGGTGGATCTACCCCAAAGTCCAGCCAGTCCGGGACTTCAACGGGGTCAGTGTCCAGGAATCTAAACAGGCCAGGGAGGTCTTCTCTGCGTCGTAATATAAATGTGCTGTTATCCTTGCGGACAATAAGATGGAATGGGTGCCCCCATTTGTAAGAAGTGTTGATCTCGCGGAGCTTTTCCCGGAAGGAGGCGCATCACTCTCCGCATGCGCAGCGTGTGTCGGGAAAAATCTGGGAGGATTTGAATCCTACGGCCGTTCCACTCTACCTGCCGCTGCTCCCAGGCTTTGCGTAGAATGTCCTCTTTGACTGTGAAGAAGTGTATGCGACACAGGACATCCCGCGGCGCATCAGCCTCTCCCGCTGGCCGACTAGTCACCCTATGGATCCGGTCTATGATTATCTCCGACTCTTTTGGGTTTGCTAGCATCACATTAAAGATATCAGAGGCAGTTGACCGTAACTGACTTGAGGGTATTGATTCTGGGATGCCCCGCAGCTTCAAATTATTTTGCCTGTTCCGGTTTTCCAGGTAATCGGTTTGTAGTATTACATCTGTGAGTTGTTGTTTCTGGCTGTGCATTGCCCGCTCCAGTTCAGCTATTCTGTTTTCATGGTTTGTGCTGGAGCTCTCTAAGGAGGCCACCCTGGTATCCAAGGCTGACGTTTGCTGCTGAAGATCCTCTAACTCTTTCCTGACCGCTCGCTCAATCCTCAGTGCAACTGCCTCCAGATCTTCCTTTAGATCAGCTTTAGTCGGAAGAAACTGGAGGAGAAGCTTGAGGCTGGGATCCAGCTCATTAGGTATACCCCATGGTGCTTGGGTTAGGTGGAGGCTGGGATGGGAATGACCTCCCGGGGTGTCTGGAGGTCGCTCCTCCTGGTCCGAATTGCTCCAGTATCCCTCCCGTGGACTTGCTCTCTCCCCTGGGCCTCTCTCAGGACTCGAGTACCAGGCCAGTGGGGGTGTGTGGCTGGGCGGCAATGTGGGGTTTCTGGCTGGCAACCATTCTACTCCATCCCTTTCTGCATAGGACTACTGCTCAGTGGATATGGTGTCTGCAGGGGGGAGGGATCCGCTCAGCAGGCTGCCTGAGGGGGGTGGTTGATGTACTTCACAGACAGCCCATATGGTATGAGCAGCTTGGCAAGATGTGTCATTTCTCACTGTAATTGGTGTGAGTGCTATTTGCTGTATGGCTTGGTGTTTGTTCACATTTGTAATGGGGCTTGGTTGTGTAGAGATCACCCCCCTCCACTCCACGAGGCGACAGGGGCTCTGTCTGCTCCATTGCTGAGCTCCCCCCTCCTCTTGTCAGCAGCAGTGGAGGGAGTACACGGCGGGAGGTCTCCCTCCCTCACCTCCGTCGTTATCAATGCCGCCTCTGCATGTGTGTCAGTCGCGCGTCTTCCTTCCCCCCCGCCCCGCCGTCAATGGCTGGGGGATGACAGTGCTGGAGAATGCTCAGCCCTACCTCAGCAGGCTTCGCCGCCGCCGCTGCAGTGTCCCTCAAGCAGCTCCTCGCCTCCAGCTGCCGACGCTGCTGCCTCTCAGCTGATCTCTGTCTCAGTGTTGCACGCTGCGGGAGGCACATTCCTCTCCCCTCCCGCGCCATCCTGTCCGATGCTGCCGATTCTCTGGACGGATCCTCCTGGACCAAATAACGTGTGATGCCTCCTTCCAGCTGGCCTCCTGCGCCTCTCTGATTCTTCCTCTTCTTGTTGCCTCTCATGACAGGATTCTCGCTAGGTTCTCTGCCCTGCTGGATGACTATAGGACGGGTAAGTTGCCGGAGCCCCTCTTCTAAGCGTCCTCACGCCGCCATGCGTAGGCCACGCCCCCTCATCTAATTATTTTTTGAAGCTGTCAGCCGTTGACGCGGTAACAAGCTTTTGTAGGAGGCGATTCCATAGATTTATAGTTCTTATGGTAAACGATTGTCGCCTCCGGTGACTACATTTTTTTTTTTTTTCCAGTCGAAGGGAGTGCCCCCTTGTCTTTAGAGAGTATTTTACCTGAAATAGTGTTCCCCCATATTGGTTGTATGGGCCATTTATATATTTATACAAGTTAATCATGTCCCCTCTCAAGACTAAACCAATTTAATTCTTGTAATCTTTCCTCATAACGAAGATCCTTCATTCCCCTAATTAGTTTGGTGGCTCTCCTCTGCACTCCTCTGCACTCTTTCCATAGTCCGTGGATGCCCAGAACTGGACGGCATATTCCAGGTGAGGGCGCACCAGTGCCTTGCAAAATTACATCTCGATCCCGCCTCTTCTCAGTATGTGATGCCTCTGAGACAAGATGGCAGCGCCCATATCCTAGAGTCCTGAACAGAGCTGCAGCTCAGTGGGGGAAAGAATATTACGATCGCACAAGGGAGCGCACAATGGACTATGTGCTAAGCTAAAACAGTGCACTCCTGAATGCTTCAGATGTTCCCGAAAGACATTTCTACCTAGCAGTAGGGGACAGATTTTCTGGCAGCACCCCGCATTCAAGGACAGTAGAATGCACCTATCCATACTGACAACAAAACCCAGGAGCAGGACTTGGGAAAGACTGGAACAAAGCTTTGGCAGTCCAGAAGCTATAGCGAAAGCACTGTTCAAATGACTGCAAGCTTTTCCAAAGATATCCGGCAAATACAATCAGAAAGACAGTCAGAAATTCTTAAAGCTCAGTGACCTGCTTTAGAGCTCCAGGCAGACCCCCTACTTACCTAGACTAAGTTATTTGGACAATGCTCAAGGAGTAAACCCAATTGTTTCCAAACTGCCTATACAATCTGCAAGAAAGGTGAACACCACTCCGGTACAGATACAAAAAGGATCATCATATCTTCTTTCCCCTGTTCTACTTCTGTGAGTTCATCAGAGACATTTCAGAGACTAAGAATGATCCAAGCTTTTCCTTTTTTCCCTACACCCTCATCTCCTGAACAAGGGCAACAATGGGGTCAAGTGCCCTATTCACAGATTGCCACATCCTCTGAAGAAGTGCATCGGCTTCAGAAAGAAACCACTACAAGATCGCAAAGAACTTTTTAAACATTTTGTAGTCATGTTTCAGATGTTGTGCATATACAGAACACATAGCCAAAGACTGTAAAATCCACATCAAGTGCATGGAGTGCAACAGCAAAGACCATATGAGCCAAGCCCTGCCCCCACCTGCTGATTCCTCTCCTGCTTTGCAGCATAGTGAGGATACAAAACAAACCGCAAGACCCACCACAGCATCTTCTTCATTTACATTGGTTTGTGGTGAATATCATTATGAGCAATCCTGCTCACCAATATGTCTAGTCAAGGTGTACCTCAAAGGCCATCCAGAAAGGATGTAGGCCATCCTAGGCGAACAGAGCAATTGATCACTTGCAAGATCAGAACTTTTTGACTTTTTCAGCCTGCAGCCTGAAGCGAGACCTTCCCTTGCACTCTGGGTAACTGTAGTGGCATTGGTGAAGTCTCTGGAAGAAGAGCCAGCAGACTGATGGAAGCTCCTTTCCAAAACAATATTGAAATACCCTTGCCTACACTTCTGGAGTGCAACCAGATAACATCCAACAAAAAGGTTATCCCTACACCAGTGGTCACTCCTCATCACCCACACCTGAGGTTAATAGCTGATGAAATACCACCACTTAACAAGAATGCCAAGATCTTGTTACTGCTTGGCAGAGACATTCTCCAATTACAGAAGGTACAATGGCAGATGAATAGACTGGATGACGCTCCGTGTGCTCAACGCCTTGATCTAGGTTGGGACATTGTAGGCAATGTTCGCATAGACAAAATTAAGAAGCCTACACCAGTCACTTAATTAAAGACACAGATCATGCTGAATGGTCCCAACTGCTGTCTTGAGCCATGCCCATACCATTACTGTGTGGGGATGATAAGCATCAGTGAGTTTTGGCAAGAACCTCAAAACTAGAACACCTTCCTACTTTAGAATGACAACCTGGGTGCAACAGTGCCTAATACAACCAGTAAGACAAATTTGGCACCTGCATAAGTTAAGGAATTCCTCAAGGTTATGGATAAGGACTTCACACAAGACAATTCCAACAACTTGGTAGCAACCCCTACCTGTCCATTCTTCAAGACATACGTTACCTAACAAAGACTTTGACAAGGAGGTCTCAGACCTCAGAATGTAAGTGCATGTCCTTGGCAACAACCCCTCTCCTGCTGTAGCAACGTATAGACTTAGAAGAACAGTCCCAGAAGGTGAGAAGGAGTTTGGTTCTGATGCTTGTCAGTTCATTAAAGTGAACTTTCACATGCTAAATCCTTTTCCACATCTAAAGGACACCACTGAGCAAATCAGTACATCACGGGAGATGCTATTTGTGTCTAACCTAAGACCTCGCAAGATCATCTCCAACAGCAATTAATGCAGACCATATTTTCTGGTGATCATGCTGTAAACTTGAAGGACTTTGTTCTCAGTTCTGATATTGCTCCCGCAGACTACGCAGTGCCACGCAGACTAAGTCTACTATTGGACATTCAATGGGACACTTTCACCTTCCAGGCATCTCCATTCAAGGCAAAGAACTACTGAGACATCTTACCACTAAGAACATAGACCGTGACATTCTACTACCATCTGAGCAACACAGGACTATTTCTTTGAAAACATTGGAGCAATTCCAAATCCCATGTTATGTTCCAAACTCCATTAGATCTCTTGGCAGAAAGGAAATCTAAATATCATCAGATTCATCTGTCAAGGCTAGAACTGCTGTGGACTAGCGGTGCACATTAGAAGCGGACAAAGAAACCACCCTGTGGATTTATCCACGGTAAGGCCCAACTACAAAGCCTGAACATGCTAATCAAACATTAATTTGCATGCAGTTGTGTCAACAGTGGAAACTTTGCACAGTAAAGACAGCCCTTCTGCACACTGGCAACACAGCAAAACCCATCACAAAGCGCCATTCACCAGGCCAGTGGCATTTCACATTTATGGATTTTAAACCAGCCGATGACCAGATCAGCGTTTTGTTTGCAGCAACCCATTTGGAAAAAACATGGTCACCATCCTCACTATTCCCACTTGGTGATCCTTTTTCAACTCTAGCTGATACCACCTACCAACTGGTGAGTCTTGATATCCAGTGAGAAAGCCTGGCCCATGGACATTCATGGACTGACACCTCTTACCAAAGAGGTCACATGAAGTTGACTTATCCATCCTGCGCAGCTCATGGCAGGGAGCATGTCATCATGGACTGTGTAGTACGGAGTATCTTTGCCAAACAGACTGTTGGCTGCAAGAGCTTTGCCCACAACACCTTGTGGATAATGAACAATCTATGCTTCAAGTTTATAGTCATTTAGGAATGTTATACAGTTGCATGTTTTCTCTCTTTCATAATTTTTAGGTCCCAGGATATACAATTGAACAATGTATGAACACACACATATATTTAAAATCTAAAGATTTCAGATGAGGAGTGTCATGCCCCAAGATGTGCGTTTCATTTTACCCATTTGATGTAGTATTTATTTTGGCTAAGCAGTGTGCTTTTAACTGCCTTCGTCCATTCCAGGCTCCCTTAGTCTAGTTGTGATGCAAGCATCTCCTCGCTTCTTCCCCTCTCCTCCAACCATTTTTTAGTTTGCACCCGAGCAGCGCACATGTGCTGCTCTCTTTTGCAATCTACAGTCTTTTTACCTGCTGCTGTTATGGGATTACATCACAAGTTTCCTGCTGTATTGAACATACATTTTAAGATTCTTGCTGTAAGAAGTGCTCATTGCAAGATTCTGTACTTAAATAAAGCTTTTGAAACAAATTACTTATCTTCATGACCAGTCGAGTAAGCTATCTGCCAAGCCTTATGGAGTAAAAATACATCTGTCACAGACACACACACAAAGTGAAGCTGTCTACAGGATTCACATTACTGCCATCTGGTGAGTCAGCTTTCTGTGGGACCTCAGTGTGATTCTGCATCTGTGACCACACCCTGATATGAGCGATTACACTTCCTCCACGCCATCATTTTGACAAGGATCATGCAGGACAGGTGCTTCATTTGTTGTCAAGCCTCAGATTCTGCTTACCGTTACACTATTGGACATGTTCGGCTTGACCACCGGTTCCCCTCTCTTAGCTCAATACAGCATTCGTCAGGCGCTTTTGCACAGCCGATGCAAAGGTGGGGGCTATGTAAGAGGACCAATTCACTTTGTCCTGCTCACCGTTCCCACCTTATAATAATTAACTATTCAGAAGCTGTTATATACCCATATCACAGAAGTGCAGATCTGATTTCTGAATTCGCAAGTTTTTGGCAGGTACATGGTCTACTTTAAAGAGCATCAGAAATCTATTGGGCCAATAAATTTTAGGGGTGTCACTTTGCTTCCCACACATCTCCCAGCCTAAATTAATGAGAGGTTGGTATACACTATTCAAATGTAGCAGGGCATTATCCTTGACAAAGGGTACAGGCTCCCCTAAATGTGGGTGTGTGCCATAATTATACCTACTGTTGGGTAAAAGCTTTGCTGTGTTCCTTTTGCTGCTTCGGCACTGAACGAGCTGGTTTTGACACATGCTTGATGATTTAGATGCAGACACCATTTTCCATTTTGCACAGTGCACTTTGAAACATGCTTATTGCTTGATATTAAACATCAGTTATGCATCAGTTGTACCATTTTGCTGCCTTGGTGATATATACATGCTGATGGGAATTATACATACACACTGTGCTGCTGCTTCACAGCTTAAAGTGCACCTATACTCTGAGGGAAGTTTAAGTTGTCACCTTCCATCCTCAGCCCGGTGCCCCAAATCAGCCTGTGTTTCCTTTTTTTTTTTTTTTTACAAAAGCTTTTGCCCAATATTCATAATACAAACTGCTTCATACAATGGGTTGGCATAGCCGACGATTGAGCACTGGCTACGTCCACTGCTGTACTGAGCCAGGTGTCTGTGTGTGCAGGCCACAGTAGATACAGCGAAGACTGCCTATAAGGGGATTGGGAGGGGCAAATGCCACACTGCCTATATGGGGATTAGGGGTGGGATGCCACAATACCTATATGGGGATTGGGAGGGGGAAATGCCACACTGCCTAAATGGGGAATGAGAGGGAGGAATGCCACACTGCCTATGGGATGGGGGAATGCCACACTGCCTATGGGGAAAGTTAGGGGGGAAATGCCACTCTGCCTGTAATGGTGGGATTCTGCACCTTGCCTATTAATTGGTTCTTGGGTGGGTGGTCTTTATCCAGAATATTTGGTTCAGAATATTTATTCTCCTCTAAAACCTAGGTGCGTCCTTTGGGCATTTTTTTTCTCAGTGCAATTCAGCACCATGTTTAGCTGTGCAAAGGTGTTCTAAATATGCACAGCTAAAAAAAGGTGCTGAATTGCACTGTGGGGGGGGGGGGGGGGTGAATCAAGACTCCTTTTTTCTCCACTTTTTTTGTAAGCAATACTTTGCTTGTTTTAGAAACAACACTACTGAAAATGTTGACAACAGAGTTTCCAACCCACTCTAAGGAGATTAGAGGAGGAGGTGAATACAGCACATAAAACTAAAACAACAAAATCAAACTATCCCAAATTAATGATTGGGGAATACCTTAACAAAATAAGATTAAACATTTGATCACTGTATTTTTAGATTTTCAGCATTTCACATTTACACACATTGACACATCATAATACAAAGTGCAAAATACATGACATGTGACATTATATTGCACTCCCATAACCTACATAGATCCATCTTAACCGCCTCAGCCTTCTCCTGATCTCCTCATTGTTCTTTAAATCCATCCTCTTTTTCTTCTTCCCCCCACCATAGCTTCATCAACTGGACTGGGATTTCCTCTTCTTCCGTTCCATCCCCCCAGCCCTTGGGGGGGCATGGGGAGCTTAGAACCACAATCCATGAAGAAGCAGCTTATGTCCCCCAGAGTAGTCCTCTGACACGGATCTGCATTCACGCAAATTGCTCTGATTCCTGCTCATCTATCCATCTGTAGGTCAGGCAGTCTTACAACGCACAATGAATAACAAATGTACGTACATCCCATGTGGACAAAAACACATTTGGGTTGGGGGGAGGGGCGAGGAAGGAAAGAAAGAAGGGGGGCAAGGTGAAAAGGGGACGAGACCAAGACCACCCACCCTCGTCAGGGCCTATTGTAGTTCCACTATCTTTCTTTGCCCTTGGTCCGAGCCCTTGAACATAATCCATGTGTCAGGAACTTACCTGTTCCCCAGTCACGGGCCTCCTCCGTCCTCCGGCGGCGCGCTCCCTCGCTGGGGCCTCGGCTTCCGCCCCCTGCCCGGCGGCGGCGTCTGTGGACCCCGGCGGCGGCTCTGCCGCGTCCTCCCCCTCCTCCTCGGGGGGCGCGCCCGGCAGGCTGACCCGTGCCCAGCGCACGAGCACGTCCCTGTTATGCCCCCTCGGCGGCGCTGCTCCCAGCGCATTTGCGGGGGCAAGTTTAAAGGGACCTATCCAGGTCCAGTGGGGGGGCCCTCTGGGATTTTGAACCCAGGGACTGGGCAGCCTGACTGCTCAGGGCGCCCAGTCCCTGGGTGGGCTCCTATTAGGAGCATTATCTTAGGTTGCACCAATCACCTACTGTGGCACCAATCAGACACTCCCCCCTTTTTCCCATTGGCCAGTTCCCTTTTAAAAGTGTCCCGGTCCTGACCATCAGTGCCCGTTATAGCCTTTAGTAGCCTGGTTGTGCTTTTGGATTGCGTTTAGTGTTTATTGATCCGGTTTTGTCTTTGACTATCCCTGCCCGCACCGACCATCTGCCTGTCTGACCACATCTTTGCCTTGCCCCTTTGATACTGTGTTCTGGGGACCACCTGGCTTTTGACTCCTGCCTGTCTCGACCCTGCTCCGTCTAACCCCTTGGATACCGTGCCCTGTGACCACCCGGCTTTGACCCCTGCTCGTCTCGACCATTATTGTCTACCTGCTGGACTCAACCCGCTCGAACTACCAATTTGGGATACCCCGCTGTTCATCCTTCTTCCCCATAAGCCTGCAATCTTTGTACCAGTAAGACCTGGGGGCAACCGAGTCTGGAGAGGCATAACCCGTGTCTCCAGCAAGCAGGGGCTTGTCTATAGGCTCAAGAGGCGGTGGAGATTGGGGATTGCTTGGCTCATGAAAGAGGGGTGTCCAGCGATCCCTTACACCATGCTACCCACGTATTCCTGAACTGCTCACCCTCTCCATTTAGGTCAGCCGTTAGCTCCTCCATTCTCATAATGTTATTAAGCTCTTCGCATCACTCTATCAACGAGGGGACTGTCGTCTTCTTTCAGTACCTTGGTATCACTGATCTTGCAGCTGTCAAAAAGCGTCTCAGAACTCCTTTACATGCTTGCCTACTTCCTGGAAGCATGGACAGCAGCTTTACCCTAGGTGTGTTTGGGATTGGGGAGCCATAAGCCTCCAAATACAGCGAGAGGATCCCAGCCCAAAGACTGTTTATTCTCCCAAGCCAGGAGATACCTTTTTTCCCATACACCTCCAGTTCCCTCCTAATCTTTGCGAGCAAGGGGTCATAGTTCAGACCAAACAGCCAGGTAGGGTCAGCCGGGATGAGAACCAGATATTCTATAACCTCTTTACACCACTTAAAAGGGAAGTTCCCCTCCAACCTCCGTACCACAGCCTGATCCTCGATACTGATGTTCAGCATTTCCAACTTGGACATATTAACTTTAAAATTACTAACTCTGCTGAACCTCTGAAACTCATTTATTATCAGTGAAAAGATATATGGGGCAAAGAGATATATAGCAGTAAGTCATCTGCATACATTGCCAGTTTATGCATCTTGCCCCCTATCTCTATCCCTTTAATGTCATTGTGCCTACGTAGCACCACCGCCAGGTGTTCCATTACCAACACAAATAACAAGGGCGATGAGGGATAGCCCTGCCTCGTCCCATTTCCTATCCGAAAAGCTGAGGATAAAAGTCCATTCATTCTCGCCTTCGCTGTGGGGCCACTATAGAAAGCCTGTATCTTCCCCCTCAGAACCGGGTCTAGCCCTGCCTGCCTGAAAGTTTGTTCCAAAAAGTTCAGGAGTAACGTCTTTATTGTATTATCTCGAGCCCCCTTCCCGACACAAACCCCACCTGATCAGTGTGTGCCCAAGCAGGTAGTAACCTCTTTAGATGTGAAACTCTTTTCCAAAATGATCTTTGCGCCTTGAATTATTTATAAAATTTTATTGTTATCCCATCAGGGCCCGGGCTCTTCGCCGAGGGAGTCGAGGCTATGGCCTCCATTAGTTCTAATGGTTCAAACAGCTCTTCCAGCGCCTTTCTATCCAGGTCATCCAGAACCAGCAATCCCGTCTCTTCCACATACATCTCTATTTCCCTCTCCAAGTCCGGCCCCCTCATGTTCTACAGTTGGGAGTAGAATTGTTGGAATACCTCTGCAATTCCCTTTGGGTCTGGTACCAGATCACCCCTCGCACCTTTTATAGCCGGTATATACATCTGGCACTGTCTGGGGTGCAATAGTCTAGCTAAAGGCTGGCCACATTTGTTACTGTGTTCATAATAAAACCTATTCGCCAATTTCCTCTGCCTGCAGAGACTTCTTTTTTTAGTAAGCTCAGCAGCTCATTTCTAGCTTCTGTCAGTTCCAGCAGACTAGATGGATTTGGGCTCGGTTTATGGGAGGTCTACATTCTAGATATACTATCAATCAACCCAGCCACCTTTGCTCCACTCTACAACCTTGCTGCATGCTGGATACAAATCCCCCTAAGGCTACACTTCAGTGCCTCCCACTGCATGAGAAGCCTGGTTGTGTCCTGTTCATGGTTTCAGAAAATCCGCAATCTTCTCTGATATCGTCTTGGAGCATGTCTCGTCCTACAAAAGACCTTCATTCAATCGCCACTGCCAGGGTCTTTCTGCCAGCCCCAGCAGCTCCAGTGACAGCAATAAAGGGGCATGATCCGACCAAATTCTAGTGCCAATGGCTGCTACCGGTGGCCACTGAAGTGCATGGTGGCTGACAAAGAAATAATCTATCCTACTATATGAAGTATGGATGTTTGTGATTAAATGAATACAAGTTTACACACACAAAAAACATACGCTGCTCTATATTTTGCAGATTAAATTTATTGCATTATTTATATTGCTGATAGAAACAACATTTTTCCATTAAAGAAATAATAAAATGATACATAATGTCTATTATCGTTAAAGTGTTCAATATCCTTACTGTAGCAATCTGCAATGCAATATGTAACCAGCTTTGTCATATAAGAACATATTAAGATGGGCAGGGGGGTTACCAACTGATATCAGTGGACTATTTAGCAGTGCTTTTTTTCTGAAAAACATTTCTTGTAAATTATGCATTTCCTCCAAATTTACTGGATAACTTGCTTATCAGATTCATTACTTTAGGGTTGGACTGATACTTTGATATGTTGGCTGGATTTTGTGCTACGTCTTGGAATGCAGCCATCACTTCAGGATCCTACGATCAAAGAAATATTTAGGTTAGATTGTCCCATTAGTAACAGAACTATTCGAAAATTAGATTTTTGCACTCACTTTAGAACGAAGGGGGGGGGGGGGGGGTGAGACACGTTATAGAAGTGGGGGTAGCTCCAGCCAGGAGACAAAATACTTTCAAAAAGGGAAATTTGTGTACTAACCGGTAAATTTTCTCTCTCGTTCTCTTTCGTTCCGGGGCACCACTAGTAGCAACACATGGGTTAATCTCAGCCGTAGGCAGGGAGTTCAAGATAGAAACTAGCTTCTCCCCGCCTATATAGGGCAGGCTGTGTCAGGATCCCCTCAATTAAAAATCAGTTCAGCTACAGCTCCAATGCTAACTAACTAGAAAACAGTGCAACATAAACTGTGTAGAAGGCATCAACCGCCGCCAACACAACAGAAGAGCGCTTGTGGTGCCCCGTAATGGAAGAGGATGAGAAAGGAAATTTATGGGTGAGAACACAAATTTACCTTCTCTCATCTCTTCCATTCCAGGGCACTACCAGTAGCAATGCGTGGGACGTCCCAAAGCAGTACTCTTAATAATGCATGAACAGCCAACTGTGCATGAACAGCCAACCCCCGGAGAGGGGTTCACCCCATCTGCAACATCTTACGCCCCCCAGAGCAGCATCGGCAGATGCCCTGACATCAAGTCTGTAAAACTTGGTTAAGGTGTGCAGAGGCGACCAGGTCGCCACCTTGCAGACCTGTTCCGCAGACGCCTGGTGTTGGAAAGCCCAAGATGAAGCTCTGGTGGCGTGATTGGTGGCCCGGAAGGACGCCTCCTCTCCCTTGCAGTGTGGAGTGATCAGGATGATAGGAATCTGCTCGCAGTTGACCTTCTTTAACACACAAGCCAGAAGTGACAGTGGCAGAAATGCGTAGAGCCAGGGGGTCTCCCACCAAACTTCTAGACCTTCCAATTGTGCCTAGATGCGAAGAGGTCCACCTCTGGCACTCCCCACCGGCCACAGAGGGCTTGAAACACATGCCAGTAAAGGGACCATTTCCCCTGGTCCAACATCTCCCTGCTCAAATAATCGGCCTGCAGATTCTCCGCCCCTGAAATGCCTGTCAGCTCCTGCTATCCCCCAGATGGTTAATATAGGCCACAGCAGTGGAATAGTCCGATTGTACCCTGACCGGAAGGCCCCGGAGATGGGCAGACCAATGCCTGAGAACCAGCGGAATCGCCCTCAGTTCCAACACATTGATTGGAAAGACTGCGCTCCCGCTGGTCCCAGAGACTCTAAACTGTCTGGTTGCCCAGAACGCCACCCTAACCCGTCAGACTGGCGTCTGTGGTCAGGATGACTCCACAGATTGGCAGGAAAACCGATCCACTGCCAGTGACTGCTGGTCCAGCCACCAAATCAGGGATCGCCGGGCATTGTCCGTCAATATAAAGAGACAGTCCTAGGTCTGCACAGACGAATCTACTTTTTCCTTTTACTTTCACTTTCGCTGTCCGCTATTTACCCACAAGCATTGCCGGCTCCTGCAGCTGGGGAATAGGCTGGCAGTGCCCGTGTGAGAGGGAACTTCAGTGGATTACAAGGAGCTTTCAGGTTCACATCCTGCTTCCCCCCCTGTTGTGCCTATGGTTTACTAAAAGTGCTTTAACTCATTGTTGTCTGCTATCAATTGATATAATAAAATTGGGAGTCTTGCACTAAAGTGGTTTTTGGAGTCGTCGCTGAGTGAGTTATTGCGGAGCTAAATTGGAGCTATTATATACACATTAAAGCAGAACTACAGTTACTTGTTTGCTCACTGTGTGTTGTTGGAATTGGAAAGAAGATCAAAATTGTCGACGTTAAAGAGGACCTTAAGGTATTTTCCTTTTTGCAATCTGGTATGTGCACAATTTTGTTTTTGGTGATTGGAAATCAGAAGGTGGAATCAAAGGAGTTCATGCACACAGTGGATTAAAAGAAAATGAATTACTAACACAATTGTTAAATGGACTTTGAAGCATATAAATAAGTTATGTATGTCTAAAAACAGACTATTTGTTGATACTACAAGTAAATTGTTTATGAAAAGCTGTTTAAGTGTGCAGGCTATTATATTAGATCCTAGGTGATCTAAAGGTCCTTTAATCAGGATTTTTAACCTGTATGATTTATTTGACCAACAATTAAAAGCATTTGTAGAGGCCTGGAGTGGAGCTGTGCATACAGAACTGCGTCAAATGGTAGAGATCATCAGGCCAAGACGGGTAGTTGATCATCCACCCAAAAAGTTCCAGCGTAGACAGAAAGGTCCGAACATCCCACAGTACCTCTGCCAGAGATGGGGTTTGGAAAAGCAAGTCATTCAGGTATGGGGTGATGTGCACACCCTGTCTCTGCAGGAGTGCCGTCACCACCACCAAGACTTATACGAAAACTCGCTGGGCAGTGGAGAGTCCGAACGGCAGTGCCACAAATTCAAAATGTTGGGCACTCACCGCAAAGCGCAAGTATTGTTGGTGACCAGTGAAGAGGGGGACATGCAGATAAGCATCCTTTATGTCCACAGTGGCCAGAAAAGACAATTCTGTGAGTACTCACCTGTAGAATTGTTTTTGTTCTTGCATGGCACAGCCTGCTTCAGCATTCATAACAGTTGGGTTATTCCGCCACAAGGTGGCGCAGTGTACTGCAGAAGAGCTGTGGCATCTCCCACCCCCCTTTAAAAACGGGATTAACCATAGAGTTTCCAGCATAGACAAGCAATGAGACAAGAAGCCGGGAGAGAATAAAGGTAAAAAAAGTAAATACAAGTAAAACAAAAAGTAAAACAATAACAATGGTGGGGTGAAGCAGGCTGTGCCATGCAAGAACAAAAAATTCTACAGGTGAGTACTCACAGAATTGTCTTTTTCTTATTGCATGGCACGGCCTGCTTCAGTATTCATAACAGTTGGAACATCCAAAAGCAGTGTCCAAAAGTAGGATGGGATCCCCAATGAGTAACGGCCGGCAGTTCAAGTCACTACCGCCTGAAGTACCTTGCGGCCAAAAGCAGCATCCGCTGAGGCCTTAACATCAACCTTGTAAAAGTATGAACAGAAGACCAAGTAGCGGCCTTGCAAACTTGTTCAACTGAAGCTTGGTGCTGAAAAGCCCAAGAGGCACCAATAGCACGTGTGGAATGAGCGGTAACCCTAAAGGGAGGTTCCTTCCCCTTAGCAGAATAGGCTTGTACCACTGCCTGACGGATCCACTTGCTGATAGTGGATTTAGCCGGAGGTAAACCCTTCCTAGGTACAGAAGTGAGAACAAAAAGAGCATCAGACTTCCTAAAAGGCTCAGTAGCAACCAAATAAAACTTCAAAGCCCTAACCACATCCAAAGAATGCAGTGTTCGCTCCTTGGAATTAGCAGGATTAGGACACAATGAAGGCAAAACAATGTCCTGATTGAGATGAAAGGCAGACACAACCTTAGGCAAGAAATCCGGCTTAAGCCGAACCACCACCTTATCCTGATGCCGCTCAAAATAAGGCGGTTTGATGGAAAGCGCCGCCAGTTCAGAAACTCGCCTGACAGAAGTGATAGCCACCAAAAAGGCTACCTTAAGAGTCAGAATGGGCAAGGCAGCCCTACGAATAGGCTCAAAGGGAGGACCCTGCAGAGCAGACAACACCAGATTTAAGTCCCAGACAGGTAGCACAGGCTTACGAGGACGCACATGAGAAACGCCCTGGAAAAAGGTTTTAACCAACCGGTGATTGGCAAAGAATCTTTGGAAAAAAATTGCCAGAGCTGAAACATGGCCCTTGAGGGCATTCAGTGGAAGGCCGGAATCCAAACCATGTTGCAAAAATTCCAGAATTCTGGGAATGGAAAAAATCCGACAGGGAAGAGACTTGGACTCACAGGCAATGTAAGCATGCCAGACCCTGTAATAGATAAAGGACGAGGCCTGGTACCCCCTCCTGGGCTATTTTGCGCAGCACCCTGCTCAGCAGAGGAAAAGGAGGGAACACATAGAGAAGCCGAAACTCCGCCCAAGGCATTGCCAGTACATCCGTGGCGAAGGCCAGAGGATCTTGTGACAGGGAGCCAAATCTGGGAAGTTTGTGATTGTGACGGGACGCAAACAGGTCCACATCCGGCTGACGAGAAGTCCCCCTGCTCAGGGAGTCCGCCACCTGGTTCTCCACCCCCGGAATGTATACCGCTGAGATGCAGGGAATATTCTGTTACGCCCAAGACAGTATCAGGGACACTTCCTTTAGGGCTTGCTTGCTCCGAGTCCCTCCCTGATGGTTGATGTAGGCAACCGCTATCTGGTTATCTGAGCGAATCTGAACAGCCTGACCCCGAAGGTGTGTGGTCAGCTGAGAAAGAACCAACCTGATCGCCCTCAGTTCCAGTACATTGATGGGAGCATGGGCCTTACCGACCCTGGAACTTCAGAGACTTCCAAAAGCCCCCCCAACCGGTCAGACTGGCATCTGTGGTGACCATCTCCCAACACGGGGCAGGAAAGAAGGTTCCTTGAGTCCATCCACCACAAAAGGGACTGTCTGGCCAGGGGAGACAGAGCAAATTCCAGGGGAGACAGAGCAAATTCCTGATCCAGGGACACAGGGTCTCGATCCCAGACTGACAAGAGATGCAACTAAAGAGGTCTCATGTGAAACTGAGCAAAGGGGATCGCCTCGAAGCAGGACACCATCAGGCCCACCAACTGCTTCCCCAGAGGGATGGAGGGATGAGGACACAAGAGCAGAGCCCGTGCCTGCTTCTGAAGGCCCACCACCTTCTGCTGAGGAAGGAACCTGAAAAGGTATCCAGTGTCATGGCCAGAAAGGACCTCACCAAGGACGGGGACAGTGAAGACTTAAGAAAGTTGATCACCCAGCCGAAGGACTCGAGAGTGGAGGTCACCACCTGTGTGTCCTGCTCGGCTTGATGAAAGGACTGGGCCACAATAAGGATGTCATCCAGGTAAGGAAGGACGCAAATGCCCTGGTTCTGTAGCAGAGCCATCACCCCCTGCCAGCACCTTGGTGAACACCCGAGGCGCCGAGGTGATACCAAAGGGTAAAGCTACAAACTGGTAATGCTGATCCTCCAGGGCGAACCTCAGGAACCTCTGATGACCTGGGAAGATAGGCACATGATGATAAGCATCCTTGATGTCCACGGTGGTTATGAAGTCGCTCGGGCAAAGGGTACTGATAGCCGAGCGTAGCGTCTCCATGCGAAAATGCTTGAATCTGACAAACTTGTTCAGGCCCTTCAAGTCCAGGATGGGCCTCAGAGAGCCATCCTTTTTGGGGACCGTGAAAAGATTGGAATAGTACCCCTGACCCTGTTCTTGAGGAGGCACCGGCAAATGACCCCTGACTCCAGCAGGCACTGAACTGCCGAAAGCAACCCTTGAGCTGACAGGGGATTTAAAGACATCCGGGATCTGATAAATCTTGGGGGCGGCCAGGCTGCAAACTCTATCTTGTAACCGCAGGACACCACCTTCTGAATCCACCGAGACATGGAGCCTCCAGACGTGAGCAAAGAACCAAAGCCGTCCCTCCAACCAGATGGGTGAGGGCGCCCCCTCATGCCTGAGGGGCCTTGGGAGGGGGTTTGGGCTTGGAACTCCAGGAGAGACCGGGACAACCACGGGATCTGCCACGGCCCCAAGAATCTCTGCGGCTACCTGAGAATAGGGAGCCACGACCTCCTGTGGGAGTACGAAGGGAGGGAAAAGAGGCGGAGGGCCCCCGAAAGGGCCGGGGCTGCCTCCTACGCTGAGGCAGTCTGCCATCCTTGGCTAAAACATCAAGACGCTCACCGAAGAACCGCAGCCCCGCAAAGGGGAGCCCAGTGAGAGCCTTCTTAGCAGCAGCGTCAGCTGCCCACTGACGCAACCAAACAGAGCGGCGCATAGCCACCAAAAGTGCAGAGGCCCTACTGCCCAGCCGCACAGCATCATCCATGGCAGTAAGGATAAATGCAAAAAATCAGAGCAAAGCAAGAGGGCCCTATAATCCTCCCTCCTCCTACCAGCCATAGCGCCATATCATAGACGCTTGAGTTTCTTAAGGGCAATAGCTGTAATGGCAGCAGCACAGGCCAGGAGCAGTCCAGCCCCCACACAAGTAAAAGCATGGCAGGCCAGCTGATTCATGCGCCGGTCCTCGCTGTCCCTCAAAGTGGTAGTGTCAGGGGAAGGCATGACCGAGGTATTGGACAGACCTAGCACAGGAGCGTCCACCTCAGGGGGACATGACCACCGCTTTACTAGATCAGCAGGAAAGGGATACTTCTTATCCAATCCCTTGGGCACAGCGGGCAGCCCACTCCTTAAGCACCATAGTAGTGAAATGCCCCTGCTCAGGGAACTCAAGATGCTGTTTATCAGGGACGAAAGAGCTCACCCTGCTTTTTCTTAGCCACCTCAGGGGGAGCAATGTGCAAAATTTCAAAAATGTGAGACAGCAGATTATCAGTGTCCTCAGGGTACCATGATTCCTCCCCAGACGCAGACCCAGGGTTACTATCGCAACCCTCCTGCTGGGCCTCAGAGGAGTCAGAGTCCTGGAACAGTTCCCCTTCCTCTAGGGAATAACGTCCACCAGTGGCATCAAACTCCTCATACTCCTCTGTGGAGCGTGAGGAAGTGGTGCCGCTTCTTGCCTTCCTAGGAACAGGCCCGGCAAGCTGCCTCTCAATGTTGGCCACACAAAGTGCCAGATCAGACTGTGACCCCCTGCTATTATCCCCCTCACTGGGGGCCAATTGCAGGAGTGGGGGGATAGGCGAAGGGGGTGCAGAGCTGGGAAGCGATGCAGGCAAACCAGCTTGGAGCGCAGGGACACTTTGGGCGCACGGCACACACACCCTGAGACTGTCACTCACAGGGGGTACCCCACACATGGCACACAGCCGGGATTGCCCCGAAGGACCCCCAAGCACGCTATCCCCAGAAGCCTCCATATGGTGATTAACATAGGCCAGCACTGGGCAAAGGCTAATACAAAAGCCATCCGGGATGCCCTCCCACGGGATGCCCCCAGAAGTCAGTAAAAGGAGGGGATGAGGGGAGGAAGGAGTAGAGCCGGGAGAAACCACAACCCACTGGTATCCCGCCTGAAAAAGACATAAGTAAAAACGACACATGAGCATCCCGCAGCACATGCGCCACAAGACCAATAACCCCCCCAAGGGGGACTCACGGACCAAGGAAATTGCAGGATCACCAAGCCTCAGACCGCTGGATGAAGCGACACACAGGAGGATACAGCACCGCAGCCAGAAAGGGAGGAAACCAGACGCGCAGCTAATCCAAAATGGCGCCGGCAGAAGTACCTCGAGGGGCAGGCCGCGGGGGGACAACGTGATACGCCTCATCCCCCGTCCCCGCCCCCTCCGAAGAGTGCGAAAACGGCGCCCACGTGACCCCGCAGGTGCCATGACTAAGCAAAAACACCACAGGTTATAGCGCCACCCGCCGCAGAGCGCAGTACAAAGCGGCGCGGCGGCTAAAAAACACCCAAAAAACAATACCACTCGCTGCTACCACCCGCTCCCCCCCGAACATAAGTCAGGGGGGGGGGGGGGGGGAGGGGAGAGAGACGAAAGACAGCGGCGAGTATCCAGGTCAGGGGGGTCCCTGAAGGAAAAGAAAAAAAAGACACAGTCCCCCAAAACTCACCCCCTCAGAAGCCAGGACAGGAATTCCGCATCCCTAGTAGGCTCACCATAAAGCCTATGGCCGGCTACCCTTTGTGGAACAGGGTCTGCGGCATGGAGCAGCGCTCCTGGAGCATGCGACCCTAGTGCTCTTCTACCCTCACACGATCTGTCAGCCAAGGCTGGGAGGCAGAGAGGGTCCAGAAACAGGTGGAAATAGACTTGCAGGGCCGCACGCTTGTTTGCCCCGCTCACCTGCGCATAAAGAGAGACCCATCTTCTATCTTCGCAGTTTCACTGCAGAGGAAACACTGGGAACTCTATGGTTAATCCCGTTTCTATAGGGGGCCGGGAGATGCCACAGCTCTTCTGCAGTACACTGCGCCACCTTGTGGCGGAATAACTCAACTGTTATGAATACTGAAGCAGGCCGTGCCATGCAATAAGAAAAATCCCCCTGTTGCAGCAATGTCACAACCGACATTTCATGTGAAACTTCCACACCCGAACGTAACTGTTCAGATTCTGGAGTTCCAGGATCATCCAAACGGACTCATCCTTTTTGGGGGATGACTAATAATATTGAGTAGAAGCAACAGCCCCACTCGGATTTGGATGTAGAAAGACGCCTGATGGATGATGTCTGGTATTTCTGGTAGCCTCTACGGACCCCTTGTTGCCATCTTCACGATTTCTGCAAACTAGGCTCTCTTCAGCCAGAATGGAGTGATGAAGATCAATGCCACATCTTCCCACGCTATTTTCCAGACCACCTGAAGCAGGATTCTGAAAGGAGGGAAGGCATAAGCAAGATGAAACTTCCAAGGCTGAGCCAACACATCTATTGCTAATGCACCATTCTCCCTTGTGAGGGAAAACATGTTTCGCATTTTTGATTCTTGGCATTGCCGATCTATCTGTGGCTGACCCCAAACACTCATGATCAGCTGATAGACCCCTTGGTTTAAACTCCACTCGGTGTGCGGAATCTTTACCAGACTCAGGAAGTCTGCAAGAGTGTTTAAGGTCCCCTTCAGATGAACTGCTACTAGCGATGTGATTTGAAAATGTAGGGGAACTTGAGAGTGTCAATCCACTTAGACATGCTTTGCAGAACCACATCAGATACCATAGTGGGCCTAAACAAAAAGAGTTGCGTCCCAGGCCCTTCTCAGTATGTGATCACCCCTCCTATCCATAGGATCACGTAAAGCCCCCATATCTTCAAACCTTAAATCAGATGATCTGGACATCTGGACTAAGGGAGCATCCAACCTAGGGTTCTTAGTCCAGTGCTCCATCAATGGGTCATGAAATGGATTCTTCCTCTTTAAGGACCTAGGAAGAAAAAAATTATTTTCCAGCATATCCCATTCCTACTTTACCAACTTCTTCAATACCAAATGGAGCGGAAAAGCCTTTTCGGCTATTTCACCAAAATCTCTTTGTACATTCTCATCCTGCAAGTTTAGGGTCTCTTCCCCTTCTTCCTGTGACTCCTCCTCCATTGAATCCGGAGGGGAATCTTGCTCCTCTACAATTTCTCCTGGCTCAGAAGCTATCTCAGTTTGAATTGGGGCTGAAAGTAAGGCACTAGGAACAGCACTAATCAGAGAGACATCCTGATTTTCTGGCTGAATTTCCATAACTGGGGTGAGAATGGGTGCAGAGGCAGGAGACCATTGAGATTGAGTGACAAAACCCTTATGGGCATCCCGCATAGAAGCCAACTCCTGCTTAACATTCAGGATTTCCCGCAATAATGCCACTGAATCTGCCTCCCAATTTGCGTTGTCACAACCCAAGCAGAGATCCAACTGCAAGGAGTCAGGTAGCGCTGCGTTGCACGTTTCACAACGCCTAGTCTTTTTTGGTGGCCTTTGAATGCTTATCATTAGATTTACTATCAGTTTCTTTCTACAAAAAAAATCAAAATAGAACCACCATTACTAAGTTAAAAACTATATACAAAAATTTTACCCACAAAACAATGGATATTTTGTTCTACCGCATGCTGGGAGTCCCCCTTGGGCGCATCCGACATGATGATTTTAAGCTCAGAGTTTGCTGTGTGCTGTGCGGAATAAGGTTCTGGAGTCACCACTGCTGCCGCACCATTCGCCCTGCTGTGTGGCGTAAAGCCCTGAATTCGCCGCACCGTTCACCCTGCTGCACCGTTCCTGCCCCCAGTATCCAGGCACTGCTGCTCCCTGCAGTCGCCGGAGAGGATTCCTCCTTAAGGCCACCTGCCGAGGAAGAACATGCTGCTTGGTTCCTTCCAGGTTCCGGCTTCGCTGCCGAATGCCGGATGTGACGTCAGGTGCGCGTCATCGCCCCGCCCAGAAATTAAACATATTGTACATTTACAGTAAAACACTTTTCGCACGTAAAAACATGTAAAAACGTTCCTGACAGTTAAACCCCAGCTTGACCTGCCAATATAGCCAGGATTTCTTAAAGGCATAAACACACAACAAGTGTGAATGTAAGGTCTATGAGTGAAATAGCCCAGGCTAAATTCATACACCAGTAGGGACTCCCTTGGTACTAGTTTGGTGCAGCGGGCTACTCCAGAACTTGAGGTAATAAAAAAAAACTAAAATAACAAACATGGCCTAAGTCTAACAGCACTCTCTGTCCAACAGTTTCCCAGGGAGGAAACACAAAGATCTGAGGATGGAAAGAAGGGGTGGGGCTTTTAAGCTCTGTTCAATCTTTGCGTTTCCTTCAAGGTGGTGGAGCCCGATCTCTCCATGTGGTCGGTCAAGCTGAAGGATGATTTGGTTAAACCTGCCTGACATTCTGACGCTTGTAGGGTTCACCTGTCTTCATAAACAATAGAGAAGGGGGGTGAAGAGGAAGTAGTCTAGATCACTGCTACCTGGAGATATGGTCCAGGTCACTGGACTGCCCCATCTCCAGGTGCATGGGGGGAGACAGAGAAGAAGAAAAACACATATGTGTTCATATATTACTTACTGTAGAATGAACAGAAAAGGACAAAACATGCAGATAGAACTGCATAAAAGGAAGTTCTGGGGACCTGAAAGCTAAACATCTTGTCTACCCACCATCTGGTAGCGAAAATCTGGGAGGAGGCCGGATGCAGCAAAGTCCCATTCTTTACTGGAAAGGGATACTACTCTATCAGGTACACACGCCCCACTGGGGCTTTTTTCCATGCACTTACCACAGCCTCAATCAATCATTTTCCCCTGCTAAGGACCTTTAAACCATGACCAGAAATCAGGTACCTGCTTAAACAACTAGATCTTTCTTATACAGAAAAACTGCCCCAATATTAACCCCCCAGAGGAATTGAGCAAAAACCCATGGGTGCACAACCTTTTTAGGTCTAGGGGCCGCATGGTTTTATTGTTCCACTTGAACATGAAAGCTTTACACATTATATATGCTTTTATATACTGTATATGCATAAAAGAAATGGGCAGGGGTGAAGGGGAAAGGGTGAGGTGATGCATAAAGAGGTGAGCAGAGGTGGGGCAGCTATAAAAAAAAATAAAATAAAGACCATAAAGTGCCCAAACCAAAAGTAAAAGCGATAGGTTTAAAGCCCTTTCCCATCTGAAACATTTTTCCTGGATTTGGGCTATGCCTTGAACACAATTCTGGCAGACCTTCCATGCTGTCTGTTAATTGTTCAGATGCAGTGTTTGTATTTGAGTGCTCATAGGCATTGCTGCAATGTCCCCTGCACCCTTATAGCAATATTTTCACCCACCTCTACAGAAAAGATCTGTGCCTCGCTTTGTGCTTCAGAAAATAGCGCTACACTGCCAAGTGGCTAGCCACATGTACTGCAGGCAAGGCCAGCTCAGCTTTCCGAGTTTCCAACATTTAGAAATATGAGATAAGGAGAGGAGATGTGTAGGCTACATGTGGACCCTAGGCTGCTGGTTGTGCACTCTGCAGAGTTTGCTGAAGAAGCCGTGGTACTCTGAACAAAACAACATATTCCCCAACCTGCAACAGGTACAAAATGTGCTGAATGATAGGCCTTCCAAGAATCCAACTGTAGTGGTCATGCAAGGGAGAACACAGAGTAATAATGCCATCAAGGTTCGTATGGTGCCAACATGGTGGAATCGAGAGGTCAGAGACATAACCATGGCCACCACTCAACACTCAAAAACTGTGGCGTGGAAAAGTTGCCACCCAGGAAGTAAAGGGCACAGTCTATGGTAAGCAACACCACCATGTACTGGCAACCATATCCAAAGCAGGATATCCCGAAAAATCATGCCCTGTCTAAGGCTTCTTAGATTAGCCCGACTTTCAGAATAACAGGGTGATCTCCGGAAGGCATAAAGCCCTCCCACCCATAGCATAAAAAACTCCTGAACTGTAGGTAGACCTAATAGCCTGAATTGCAGAAGCAGCAGGAGTCGCAGACAAGGGGTCTTGACTTCAGGACCTTAAGTAGCCAACTGAGGTCCCTAGTAAAGTACTGTATACGGGCAATGGGGACATTATTAGGGCACTGCACACCCCAAATTTCAGGGTTTCCAGAGCAAGTACTGCAGAGGATATGAAGTGGTAGATTAATTTCAACTGTGCTTGAGGGCTTTATTCCTTGTTCAACCTCCAGGGAGTAGACAAGGGAAGTGGGGCCTTAATATGAGGATTGTGAGTAACAAATTCTTCCAAACTCACCTTTGTCTTGCCTGGGGTCTGTTTTTTAGACTTGCCAACATCCAAGTGCCAAACCACTTAAGCCAGAGATCATGCAAGCAGATACTGAGACAGCTTCGAGTTCTCTTCTGTGCCCTTAAGCAGGGCGATGTCCAGCAGGCATGACAGAGGGGAGGCTTTAGTCTGGGGGGGGGGAGGCAGCCCCTCAAAGAAGTTGTGACAGACACGAGAAACACTTCTAAAACAATTGTGGTTGTATTATTTTCAGCCCAGGTCCTACTTAGGCTTTAATTACTTTGTTTTTGAAATCTGATGGACAGCAGAGATCATTGGCCCAAGACTGTACTCTAGTACAGAAATGTGCAAGAAATCACAGGTTCTAATATGGTAAGAAAAAAAATGAAGTAAATAGGGAGGAGTAGTGTGGTAACCCTACAGATGCAAAGTAAACCTATGTGAGAACCCATCCACACAGAAGATGTGGGTAGATAGTTGCTTTAGTGGAAAGTATAGAAAGTCAGGAGAAAACAACAGTGGTAAAGAGCAGCAGCACCACCACCACAAACTTAAAGAAAAAAACTAACCAGGCCCAGATGCGGCCACAAAACTCTCAATACCTATATACAGAATTATAAGCAAAGAGTCGTGCTGCATCAAGCTAGTCAATTTCTATAAAACACTGGGCAAAACTAAGGGGGCTTCTCATTCTACCTGGTATTTAATTTGAGCAGGTAGATTATATTTAAACAAATTGCCATAAATATGTAACCGCTGGACTGCATGCAATAAGTCAAAGAAAGAATGCAGCCCACCTACAGTGCCTGCAGGAACAGGCATACCAGAAAAGAAAGTAAAATCCTTTTGTTGGCAAAAGAAAAAAACTGAATATTAGCATATGATGGTAATGAGTTTGTTTCTGTACATTCATAATGTTTTGTAACCCTGTGCTCATGGCTGGTGTCCTAGGCAGCCACAAAACACTATCTATGGAACTAAAGAGTCAGTTCATTCAGATGTAGCAGTGCTGTTGATTAGAAACCTGGTGCTGCAGGGTCCTTCCCCGTGAGCTGTTCTTTCTCTCTGATGTTGAGCGGTTTATAATAAACCTCACAGCAGGGTACCCCATGTGCAGTTCAGTATGATCTAACAGTAGCTGCCTACAGATAAAATGTATAACGCAACTTAAGATGTATGAGTGTTTTTACATAACCTTCTAAATTTTCTTTCTGTAGCATAAACATTCGATTAAGATGACATGTATCTAGACATTTTTAGTGCCTCTATAAATCTTTGTATAATTGTGTTCTATATTATAGTGGGGTGCAGGTACCAAATAAAGGCATATACTGTATTATATACAATAAAGATAGTAAAAAATTGAATTGTAGTAATAACTCTCTGCAGCTGCTTAAACACCCATTATTTAAGTGGAATAAAAAACGTAGGATTTCGACTATCCTAGATTTTACCCATTGCCCGCAGGCATCCTGACTGACCCAATAGTAGACACCCCCCCCCCCCAGATCGCCCGATGGAGCATATGCAGACTCTCATACAATGATGGCCTTTGCTTGTGATATTCGGGAGTGAGAAAGGCCACATTCCAAGAATCATGCATGCTCCCGTCCCCAACCTGTCTGATTGGCAGGGGCTGGGAGCACGCTCACAGCCCAAAAATGCAGGGGATTCAACCGCCTCTTATGCAACAATTTAGGAAAATATTTAGATATTAAGGATGCTACGGATTTTCACAGGCTAGCTCAAGAGACAGGCATTGGAATGGAGCAGATCACCTCTTAAAAGTAGAATAGTGAAAACTATACGCAGTATGTACAGTATTCATTTAACATGCCTACTTTGCTTTTTGTTGGTAAATGTTACTTCTAAAACAAATGTAAAAAATTGCTCTCAAGCACAATTAAGATTGCATATTCTCTCATGAAATCTCGAGTTTTGGTTTTTGCCCCCAGATTAGGGATTCCCGTCATGTGAAACTCCTCAGATCGCCCAGTAGAACTCACATTCCCTGGTCCTACATCACATGCTTGGGCTCTCGTCCAATCAATCCAATTAACTTGTTTAGTGATGCTTGTCATTTCCGGCTAAGACTCGTCTAAGGACCAAATCTATCCGAAAGCAGACGAGCAGAGCCGGTGGCCATGTCTCAGTTACCTTCTGGAAGGGAGTGTGCCTGGCGCGCGACTGGATAAAGTTATAGCGTAGTGCGGCCATGGCTTATGCTGTTGGCTTGGCAAAGAGTAGGTGTAACAGGGGACCCTAGGGGGATGCCTCAGAGGGAGGGAATCAGTCTTACAGATGCCAGGTCTGCCATACATTTTTGATTTATTTTAAGATAACTTGGAGGTTTAAGCAATGAAAAAAAACTATTTATACCTGCATTGCAGACAAAACTTCTGGGTCAGAGAGTATTTCACCGACACCTGGCATGCCAGCCATGCCACCCATACCAGGAAAACCACCAGGAAACCCCCCTGAAATAAACCAGAATGCATTAGTTCATACTGAAGTTGGTACTTGAATCTTAAAATAGGAATTTGAACTTTTGTGTTAGAATATAACATAATACATGTTCTGAAAGGTAGTATACATTACATAACTAAACCTTACATTCAAGTACACAATCGCATTTAAGGAGCAATTAAACCAGCAAATCCTAATAAAAAGGGGGAATATGCAGATTACTGGAATGCCACCTTTTCACTGGAATATATGGAATATGAACTAGTTGTTGTACTGTGTTAGTCGTTGATGAAAAATTACGAAAAACAAAAATTACAATATACCATATAGTAAAGTAACAGCATTTAATTGGACCAAAACCCAGGATTTATACTATCCTGGGTTTTAGTCCTTGCGCCCGGTGCACCCAGGTCGCTGAAACAAACTCACCCCTTCCCGGTCCTACGTGCGCTCTACCGCATCCCTCCAACAGGGAGGCTTGCGCATGCGCCATTGGACCGGAAGAGAAGGTAAGTGTATGGGCAACCTGGGGGGGGTTTCACAAAGCAGAGCAGCTTGAATTTGGATGCCCCGGGGGCAGGGAATTTATCGGCCGATTGCTGTGGGTTTTGGTCCACTTTAAATTGGCTAACAAAATACAATCAAAGTAGCCTAGGCTTTTTCTTCCAGTATACTACAAATCGGTGGAGACCGGTTGTCTTAATGGCCCTTATTTTTTTAACCTGTTTGAGGAGTTTGTCTTGGATCAGTTGCACTGTACTTTATTAACTGTATAGCTAGGATTATTTATATAGTGTATTGCATCCAGAACAACAAATGTATGTGATATCTATAGTATATTTATTATTGTTGTATTGATCTAGATGATATGGGACACTTTAATTCATATAACAGTATTTTTTGGGTATCCTTCCAGATGCAGGTATAAGGTCAGGCCCGCTGGCAGGATTCCCAGTACAAAGCAGCCGAGACTGACCTATGGGAAGAATGCCTTATAACAAACTTAGATAACATAAAGGCCAAAGAATCAACGGCCATCAACAACACGTCAAAGGCAACGAAAATGAGCACAACAGGGAGGGTGTTGCAACTAAGGGAACACAATTTTACAAGGTAAGTACAAGCACATGTTTTCTCTGTCAGGTTGTCCATACAGGTACATCGAGCAATCACAAATGGGTTTTACAAGCAGTCCCAAAGGGGTGGGAGGGAAAAAAAAAAAAAAACTACAGCGTAGACCCAAACAAAAAAAGGTGACTAGGCCAGAGAGTCATTTTAATCAGCCGTAAAAATGTGGGAGTCAGGCCCTGGAAGGGCCTCCGATCCTTCAAATGCACGGGATTCGGGTAAAATGAAGTAAAAATAACTTTGGGCAAGAAGTCCTTCCACAAACGTAGGACAGCCAAAAAAGGGTGGCTTGCCGCCATCTCAGAAACACTGCGTACTGAGGTGATGGCCACCAGAAACACCACCTTTAGAGAAAACAAGAATAAGGAGGCTTCCGCCATCGTCTCAAAAGGGGGCCTCTGTAAGGTGAAAGGACCGGATTGAGGTCCCAAGATGGTGCAGGCAGCTTCCGGGGAGGGCGCACATGTGCCGTCCCCTGCATAAAGGTGCGGACCAGCGATTTCTCTGCAACAGGGAGTTGAAAGAGAATTGATAAGGCCGACATGCCCTTGAGGGTGCTCAACTTGCTCAACTGCAACCCCTCATCTAGACCCTTCTGCAAGAAGTCCAAAATACGAGTGACAGCAAAGCACTGGGGAGACTGCTTGTGCGATGTGACTCACACCAGGCAAAGTAGGTTCGCAATGTCCGATAATAGTTTCTAGCTGAGGAAGCTTTTCTGGCCTCAATCAGAGTGTTAACTACCTGCGGGGGGAGACCTTAATCTCTCATCACATGCTGGTTCCCCCAGCAGGCTCACCAGACAAAAAAAACCTGCGTCTGGTTTTACCTTCAGACAGGAACTTAAGCTCTTGAGGGTCAGCTTTTAAAGTGGACCAACACCCAGGGGTGATTGGCCCAGGAATCTATAAGATTCCCGGGCCGATCACCTCCCTCACCGCGGGGCATTCGAGATCGGGATGTCCCGCGGGGTGAAACCCCCCCCAAAAGCCCCAAAAAACCTTACCTTATCGTCGACGGATCAGCCGCCGCCTCCCGCGCGTCGCCGAAAAGGTACGTTTTTTGGGGGAGTTTCACACAGTGGGGCATCCTGATCTCGGATGCCCCGCTGAAGTGGACCAACACCCAGAATAGTGAAAATCCTGGGTGTTGGTCCACTTTAAAAAACAAGGTGACACCCCGTAGCGTCCCAAGACACTGGCACTTAGCCCTAACTCGCCCTGATCCGCACTATTGGTTTAACCGATCAAGGAGGCATATGTGGGTCCACCGGATCAGTGGGACCATAGGGGCCTGGAAGCAAACTGGGTTAAATCCCCTACTTCCTGAGAAATATCTATAAAAAGGGGAAAAAAATAAATGAATATAGAGGAAAATAAATCCAGCGCATCTTCGCAGTCCAGTCCCAACTGCAAGAATGAAATGGGGATTGCTGAGAGCAGCCAGAAGCCGCTGGGAAGAACTACGCCTTTTATCTTGCAGACCCCGGCCTTTGGTCGAGAGTTAACCCATCCTTTTCTGAATTCCTGAAGCCTTGGAGTAGAATATGAGAAAAAAACACGGTAGACCAGGAAAAGGCGTCTGATAATCTACTAAATTTCAGAGTGGAAAAGACCATCAACACCTCCTCCTCTGGGTGTTTAGAAAGGGCAGGACCAGAATACTTTGCTTACTCAGAAAAAAGCATTAAGGTGGACAGCACCTTTGTGAACACCCTGGGTGCCATGCCAACCAGATAGGTAAAACCAGAAACTGGGCATGGGCTTCAAATGTGGACCTTCTGATGTCTCAGACTGTGACATGCAAATAGGCCTCCTACATGTTCACCAAGTAAGCTAGGGACAAAAACCAACACGGCCGTCCCTGGAATCTAAAAGAAAAAAACGTAGTCCTACAGCTACTGTCCCTTTGGAGCTCTCAGCATGAGAGAGAACAGCAAGCCACAGTGGTCCAGCAGCTGTTGATGACCACAGCAGAGCATGCTCATGACGCTCCCTTCCAAGCTCAGCCACGACCCCGAAATTAAAGCAAAGCAATAAGTTTGGCCTAGCATACATAAGTTACTTACATAACAATCTGACATTTTCAGGTGCTTTGAAATAGCTAATTTTATACTGTTCGCAAGGTGGGATGAGATGGGAGAAAGTTAGGGTGTGCTTCCATTATTGCGTGCCAAAAAGACAATTCTGTGGGTACTCACCTGTAGAATTGCTTTTGTTCTGGCATGGCACCGCCTGCTTCATAATCATAACAGCTGGGTTATTCCGCCACAAGGTGGCGCAGTGTACTGCAGAAGAGCTGTGGCATCTCTCGGCCCCCTATAAAAACGGGATCAACCATAGAGTTCCCAGCGTAGACAAGCAAGACACAAGAAGCCGGGAGAGAATAAAGGTAAAATATGGTAAAAAGGTAAAAACCCCAACTAACTTGGAACAATCACCATAAAGAGGCAACCAAGAATAACGATAAGGGTAGGGTGAAGCAGGCCGTGCCATGCAAGAACAAAAGCAATTCTACAGGTGAGCACTCACAGAATTGTCTTTTTCTTATTGCATGGCACGGCCTGCTTCAGTAATCATAACAGCTGGGATATCCAAAAGCAGTGTCCAAAAAGTAGGGTGGGATCCCCAATGAGTAACGGCTGGCAGTTCAAGTCACTACCGCCTGAAGTACCTTGCAGCCAAAAGCAGCATCCGCTGAGGCCTTAACATCAACCTTGTAAAACTTGAAAAAGTATGAACAGAAGACCAAGTAGTGTCCTTACAAACTTGTTTAACAGAAGCTTGGTTCTGAAAGGCAGTAACCCTAAAGGGAGGTTCCTTCCCCTTAGCAGAATAGGCTTGTACCACCGCCAGACGGATCCACTTGCTGATAGTGGATTTAGCCGGAGGCAAACCCTTCCTAGGTCCAGAAGTGAGAACAAAAAGAGCATCAGATTTCCTGAAAGGCTCAGTAGCGACCAAATAAAACTTCAGAGCCCTGACCACATCCAGAGAATGCAGTGTCCGCTCCTTGGAATTAGCAGGATTAGGACACAATGAAGGCAAAACAATGTTCTGATTGAGATGAAAGGCAGACAAAACCTTAGGCAAGAAATCTGGCTTAAGCCGAAACACCACCTTATCCTGATGCAGCTCAAAATAAGGAGGTTTGATGGAAAGCGCCGCCAGCTCAGAAACTCGCCTGAAAGAAGTGATAGCCACCAAAAAGGCTACCTTAAGAGTCAGAATGGGCAAAGCAGCCCCACGGATAGGCTCAAAGGGAGGACCCTGCGGAGCAGACAACACCAGATTCAAGTCCCAAACTGGTAGCATAGGCTTACGAGGTGGACGTACATGAGTAACACCCTGGAAAAAGGTTTTAACCAACCGGTGATTGGCAAAGGATCTTTGGAAAAAAATTGCAAGAGCTGAAACATGGCCCTTGAGGGTACTAAGTTGAAGGCCCGAATCCAAACCATGTTGCAAAAACTCCAGAATCCTAGGGATAGAAAACACCCGACAAGGAAGAGACCTGGACTCACACCAGGCAATGTAAGCATGCCAGATCCTGTAATAGATAAAGGACGAGGACTTCTTCCTAGCCCGAATCATGGTATCAACAACAGACACAGGCAACCCCTTTTCCATCAAGATGGAGGTTTCAGCAGCCAAGCCGTTAAAGCCAGCGTTTGTAAATTGGGATGGCGTAGCTGTCCCTGAGTGAGAAGATCTGGATCCTTGGGCAAGAGGTACCGATCTACTGCCAACTGCACGACGTCTGCGAACCAAACCCTCCTTGGCCAACAGGGGGCCACCAGGATGGCTGGTACCCCCTCCTGGGCTATCTTGCGCAGCACCCTGCCCAGCAGAGGAAAAGGATGGAACACATAGAGAAGCCGAAACTCCATCCAACGCATTGCTAGTGCATCCGTGGCGAAGGCCAGAGGATCCTGCAACAGGGAGACAAATCTGGGAAGCTTGTGATTGTGAGACGCAAACAAGTCCACATCCGGCTGACCCCAGCGGTGACACAGGGAGAGAAAACACCAGACGAGATGTCCCCCTGCTCAGGAGTCTGCCACCTGGTTCTCCACCCCCGGAATGTAGACCGCTGAGATGGAAGGGACATTCTGTTCTGCCCAAGACCGTATCAGGGAAACTTCCTTGAGGGCTTGCTTGCTCCGAGTCCCTCCCTGATGATTGATGTAGGCAACCGCCGTCTGGTTGTCTGAGCGAATCTGAACAGCCCAACTCCGAAGGTGTGTGGTCAGGTGAGGCAGAACCAACCTGATCGCCCTCAATTCCAGAACATTGATGGGAGCATGGGCCTCCTGGGGGCCCCACCGACCCTGGAACTTCAGCGACTTCCAAAAGCCCCCCCAACCGGTCAGACTGGTATCTGAGGTCCTGCTCACTAGAAGGTTCCTTGAGTCCAGCCACCACGAGAGGGACTGTCTGGCCAGGGGGGACAGGGCAAATTCCTGATCCAGGGACAGAGGGTCCCGATCCCAAAATGACAAGAGGTGCAACTGAAGAGGTCTCATGTGAAACTGAGCAAAGGGCACCGCCTCGAAGCAAGACACTATCAGGCCCACCAACTGCATCTCCTGACGGATAGAGTGATGAGGACACAAGAGCAGAGCCCGTGTCTGCTTCTGAAGGCCCTCCACTTTCTGCTGAGGCAGGAACACCTTGACCTGAGAGGTATCCAGAGTCATGCCCAGAAAGGACCTCACCAAGGACGGAGACAGTGAAGGTGGAGGAGATACCGAAGGGTAAGGTCACAAACTGGTAATGCTGATCCTCCAGGGCGAACCGCAGGAACCTCTGATGACCTGGAAAGATAGGAACATGAAGATAAGCATCCTTGATGTCCACGGTGGTCATGAAGTCGCCTGGGCGAAGGGTACTGACAGCAGAGCGTAGCGTCTCCATGCGAAAATGCTTGAATCTGACAAACTTGTTGAGGCCCTTCAAGTCCAGGATGGGCCTCAGAGAACCATCCTTTTTGGGGACCGCGAAAAGATTGGAATAGTACCCCTGACCCTGTTCTTGAGGAGGCACCGGACACATGACCCCTGACTCCAGCAGGCATTGAACCGCCAGAAACAAACCTTGAGCTGACAGGGGATTTTGAGACAGCCGGGATCGGATAAATCTTGGGGGAAACCAGGCAGCAAACTCCAACTTGTAACCAGAGGACACAACCTCCTGAATCCACCGGTCTGACACGTGGAGCCTCCAGACGTGAGCAAAGAGCCGAAGCCGTCCCCCCACCCGGATGAGTGAGGGCTCCCCCTCATGCCTGAGTGGCCTTGGGAGGGGGTTTGGCTTGGAACCCCAGGAGAGACCGGGACGACCACGGGATCTGCCACGGCCCCAAGAATCTCTGCGGCTACCTGAGAAGAGGGAGCCGCGACCTCCTCTAGGAGTACGAAGGGAGGGGAGGGAGATGGAGGTCCCCCGTAAGGGCCGGGACTGCCTCCTACGCTGAGGCAGCCTGCCATCCTTGGCTAAAACATCAAGATGCTCACCAAAGAGCCGCAGCCCCGCAAAGGGGAGTCCAGTGAGAGCTTTCTTAGCAGCCAAAACCAAACAGAGCGACGCATAGCCACCAAAAGTGCAGAGGCCCTACCGCCCAGCCGTACAGCATCATCCATGGCAGTAAGGATAAATGCAACAAAATCAGAGCAAAGCAAGAGAGTCCTATACTCCTCCCCCCTTCTACCAGCCATAGCGTCATCACAGACGCTTGAGCTGTTTCTTAAGGGCAATAGCTGTAATGGCAGCAGCACAGACCGGGCGCAGCCCTGCCCCCACACAGGTAAAAGCTGATCCATGCGCCGCTCCTCACTGTCCACCCGAAGAGCCAAATCAGAATGTGTCTCCCTGCTAACATTCCCCTCACTGGGGGCCAACTGCAGGAGCGGGGGGGTAGGTGATGCAGAAGGAGGCGCAGAGCTGGGAAGAGGTGTTCAACCCAGCCTGGGCCGCAATGATACCTTGGGCGCATGGCACACATACCGCGGCACCGTTACTCAGAGGGGATGCCCCGCACATGGTGCACAGCTGGGAATGCCCCGGAAGGACCCCCAAGCACGCTATCCCCAGAAGCCTCCATATGGTGATTACACAGGCGCAAAAGGCCAGCACAGGGTAAAGGCCAAAAGAAAGCCACCCGGGATGCCCTCCCACGGGATGCCCCCAGAAGCCAGTAAGGGGGGGATGAGGGGGAGGAAGGAGTAGAGCCGGGAGAAACCACAACCCACTGGTGTCCCGCCTGGAAGACATAAGTAAAAAATGACACATGAGCATCCCGCAGTACATGCTCCACAAAACAAAAAAAAAACCCCAAGGGGGACTCACGGACCAAGTAAACTGCAGGATCACCAAGCCTCAGACCGCTGGATGAAGCGACACACAGGAGAATTCACTGGCGCAGCCAGGAAGGAAGACTATCCAGACGTGCCGCAGATACAAAATGGCGCCGGAAGTGGTACCTCAAGGGGCGGCCCGCGCGGGGGAGGGGGGCTGGGGTGATGACGCGATACGCGTCATCCCCTGGCCCCGCCCCCCCGAAGAGCGTGAAAAACTGCGCCCACGTGACCCCGTCGGCGCCATTACTAAGCAAAAAATGTTATAGTGCTGCCCGCCGCGGAGCATAGTACAAAGTGGCGCGGCGGCTAAAAAACACCAAAAAGACTCCGAACACAGCAAAATAAAACCTCAACTAAACACCACTCGCCGCTACCACCCACCCCCCCGCCCGAACACAAGTCAGGGGGGGGGGGGGGGACCCCTGAAGCAGGAAGAAGGGAACACAGTCCCCAAAACACTCACCCCCTCAGAAGCCAGGACAGGAACACCGCATCCCTCAGTAGGCTCAACATAAAGCCTATGGCCAGCTACTCTTTGTGGTACAGGGCCTGCGGCTTGGAGCAGCGCTCCTGGAGCACGCGACCCTAGTGCTCTTCTACCATCACCCGATCTGTCAGCCAAGGCTGGGAGGCAGAGAGGGTCCAGAAACGGGTGGAAATATACTTGCAGGGCCGCAGGCTTGGTGGCCTGCTCACCTGCACAATATAGAGAGACATCTTCTATCTTCGCAGTTTCACTGCAGAGGAAACACTGGGAACTCTATGGTTGATCCTGTTTTTATAGGGGGCCAGGAGATGCCACAGCTCTTCTGCAGTACACTGCGCCACCTTGTGGCGGAATAACCCAGCTGTTATGATTACTGATGCAGGCCGTGCCATGCAATAAGAAAATTAGGTTTTCAATGTGCTGAGTGTACCTGTTATTTTTTTCTGTGTGTTTGCAAGAAAACAGTTTACTCTAGCAACAACTTTTTAACTGTTTAACTTAGCAAGGTACATAAAATGGTGTATTTAATGATTAGAGCAGAGAATTCCTGACTCTGGCTTGCTAATCTTCTGATTAAAGTGGACCAACACCCAGGATTTTGACTATCCTGGGTCTTGGTCCACTTCGGTGGGGCACCCCCAATCGGGGTGCCCCGCTGTGTGAAACCCCCCCTCGATCACCCGAAAAACTCACCTCTCCCCGCTCCCAGCGCCGACGGACAAGCGTTTTGACAGCCGCGGATAAGCGGCTCCTCCGCCGCCGCCTCCCGCGCCATCCCGCGCGCGCCATTCACAGACGGCCGGCGTGGGCGCGCGCACGTCTATAGGCGCCGAAGACAAGGTAAGGGGATTTGGGGTGTTTGGGGGGGGGGGGGTTTCACCCCGCGGGACATCCCAGGGTGATGGTCCACTTTAAGGCAGACTAAGGCAGACAAAAGGTTTAACCCCATATGCTCTAAATCAAACTCTGCAGATAAGGGGATCACATTCACTGCTAAAAAAAAAAAAAAAAAAAAAAAAAAAAAAAAAAAAAAAGTGCATCTCCTCTCAGATTAGTGTCTAAAAGAACTAATAAGGAAGAGGATTTGGTTTTCAAAGTGCTCATTGCAAGAACCTTTCCAAATCATTTTAAACACTCTAAAATAACAGTGCTAAAAGCAGAACTATGGCAGAGATCACCATAGTCCCTCTTGTTACTTTTCCAAAGGGGCCGTCAAGAAACAACCACGCAAGTCTGCCAAAAGACCTTTGGTACAAATGAAACTCCTACTAAGCAAATGCTTAAGAGCACAAGGGGAGTACAAGACAAAGGGTGTGGCTCCTCCTCCCAACTTCTTCCTATATCTCCTGTTGGAGACAACAAGGCTGAAGACAAAATACAAGACTACTCTCTCCAAATATATATATATATATATATATATATATATATATATATATATATATATACACACACAGAAGAACTATTTACATATTTACCACTCCACTAAGACTAGGCATCCAAGAAATGGACATAGTAATCTATCAAACAAGGAGGGTCTGATGTCTTGATGTAATAATGGAAGAGAATCACATAATTATCTTTTCTCTTCCATTTTACTTCAGCCCATCAGAATCCATTAACGACAGGGATCTCCAAAAGCAGTAACCCTGAATTTGGGTGGGATCCCCAAAAAACCTTATTCCTTTCTATCAGTATTAAGACATTCCAAAACCATCTAGTTTATTACTGTATGTAATGGCTTCCAACCAAAGGCGGCAAACGCCAAGGCTCTACCTCATAGAATTTGGTAAATGTATGAACGGAAGACCAAACAGCGGCCTTGCATCGTTTTTCTACTGAAGCTGGCTTCTGAAAAGTCCAAGATGATCCAATAGCTTGTGTCGAATGAGCCGTGAGGGGAGGAAGCTTCCCTTTGGACACACAGGCTCTTACCACTGCTTGTCTAATCCATCGACTGATGGTGGACTTATCTGGTGGAAGACATTTCCGTGGTCCCTCAAGTATGAAACATAAGAGGTCTGACCTGCAGAAGGATTGTGTAGCAGGGAGATAACTTTTTGTTTGCTCTCGCTACATCCAGCAAGTGAAGAACTTTTTCCTTTTCGGACGCTGGAGCAGGACATTAGGAAGGCAAACCACCTCTTTATTAAGATAAAAAAGGGGGAACCGCATTAGGACCAAACCCTGCTTAAACAGAAAAAGTCTTGGCTTTACGTAACACTAAATAAAGAGATATAACCGATAAAGCTGCCAATTCAGAAACCCTCCTTCCTGGAGGCTCTTGCCACTAAAAAAAGAAAACCTTAAAGTAGTTAACCTAACGACACATCAGCCATTGGCTCAAAGGGAGGACCCTGAAGAGCTGATAAAACTCGTACAGCTCCCAACCAGCAGAAGTGGCTTATGAGGAGGCCATCAAAGCCAGCAATTGAGACTTGGGATGCCTTAGAGGCCCCTGTGGGAGAAGATCTGGATCATCAGGTAACCTCCACCGTTTGCCCTCTGACATCCTTATTATGTCTCAGAACCAGCTTCTCCTTGACCACAGAGGAGCTACCAGAATGGCTGGAACTTTCTCACGAGCTATCCTTTTGTAGTACTCGACTCAGGAGCGGAGTCTGAGGGAATGCATAAAGAAGCTTGAATGGACACAAACTTCTGAACTTTTGATTGTGCTGTGATGCAAGAGATCTACATCTGGGATCCCCCAGCGCATGCATAGGGATTGTAAGACCCTCTGAGAGACCCTTCCCCCTGATGCAGGACTCCTGGTATGTGTACTGCTGAGATGCATGGAACCCGCTTCTCGGCCCAAAGTAAAATCCGGCTCACTTCCATGAGGGCTTTCCTGCATCTGGTGCCCCCCTGGTGGTTGATGTATGCCACCGCCGTCCGATTGTCTGTTTGAATCTGGACGGGATGCCCCCTCAGATGGGCTGTCCAATATCTAACACAATAGAAATGCTCTAAGTTTCAGGATATTTATGGGGAGTCCTGATCCCAGATCGTGAGCAATTCCATCTGCAGGGGTCTTGTGTGAAACTGTGCAAAAGGTACTGCCTCGAAGCAAAAGACCATCAAGCCGAATTCCTTGACAAATCGTCGGATGAGGGCAGGTCAGCAGACCCTGTACCCCGGCTTGAAGTAAAAGCCTCCTTTGTTCCGGGAGACACACTTAACCTGAGAAGTGTCTGATTACATTCCCAGAAAAGAAAAACTCTTGAAGGAATGATATTCGACCTTTGACAGCTGACTATCCAGACAAATTCTTCTAATGTCAATAAGACAATATGTGCATACTTCTGGCCTCCTAAAAAGATGGGGCCTATATCAACATATCGTCTAAGTAAGGGATTATACATATAGCCTGACTACTTAGAAAGCCAAGAGGCCTGCCAACAGCTTGGTTAACACCCTTGGTGCTGACGATAGGCCAAAGGGAAGAGCCACAAACTGAAGAGGCAGGCCATCTACTGCAAACCGTAGACATTTCTGATGACCTGAAAAAATAAGAATGTGTAGGTACGCATCCTTTATATCCACAGTCGTCATAAAATCTCCCGGCTGGAGTGACACCACCATGAATCTTAAAAATTCCATGTGGCATTTCTTCAGAAGGACGAACTTGTTGAGGCCCTTGACTCTAAAAAGAGAGATACAACTGATCTCATTGCTTTTTTTCTGCTGGATTTGGGATACCCCTGACCGAAATAATCTGAGAAGGTCTGGCTCCTAATTCGATCTTGAAACCTGAAGATACAACCTCCTGTATCCAAAGATCTGTTACATGGAGCCTTCAAATGTGAGCAAAATGTGGAAGCCACCTCCCCACCTGCAAGGGGTGTCCCTTCCTGTCTGAGTGGGCTTTGAAGGGGTCTTTCGTATTGTTTTCTGCGGAAAACAATATTAGGCTTTGGCTACAAGTAGTAGCCTCCTTAGCATGTCCTCCCTTTAAAGGGAAGACCCATATGCTTACTTTTAGAAGCTGCTTCAGCTGACTGCTTTTTTCATAAAGCACGGTCCATGACTTAAAGCTACCCCCAGAGCTAGGCCTCTGGCCCTTAATCTGGTCAATAAGCAGAGATCACAAACTTGCTGCTATCCAAACTAGTAATGATTCCAGTAATGAACTGGAAGCAGGACTTCCATAAAAGACCCAAACAAATCTAATAGTCTAGTTATTTTAACAACTTCTAGCTTGCCAAATATGCTATTGAATAGAATAAGCAAGGCTTGCCACCTGATCTATTATCCGCTTGATCACTTGAAGAAACACTCAGGGGATGGCATAACCGAAGACATAGAAGACACTGGAGTTATTGCTTCATAAACAAAAATAAACTCAATTTAATCTTCCTGAAGGTTTAGGTCAGCATGAACAATATAATAAGCATAATAAATACAATAAACAGTCAAAATAAAATCAATTTAACCTACCTTAAGGTTTAGGTCCGCATGAGGGTGGCCATGCAGCAGCAGAGAAGCAGCCCTCTCGCTGGCCAGGAACCCGAACGTCCGGCCGGGGAAGCACTGAGGGTCCAGTCGGTGGAAAACCGGCCGCGTCTGTCGGTGCTAGGCACTTTGCCTAGCCGAAAATGTTCCAGAGGCTGCGCGTGCAAAAAATGCTTCTAGCTGGAGGAGAATCGCTCACCCAAGCCAAAAATCATTCAAAGCCGGCAGCCAGCGGAAGGATGTCGTTCCGCCCTGGCCCCGCCCCTTGAAGGCACACAAATTTTGAAATTTACAACAAGTAAAAACACACTATTAACACAGGGAAAGGAGCAATAAAGGGGAAAATAATTCCCCTGGTCACCCCCAATGAGGCTCACCAGACAAAAACCTGCGGTTGCTTTTTAACTGTGAGCCTTCAGCCCAGTGTCCCAAGACCCTGGCGCTTACCCTTACCATCCTGATCTGGATACAGCATAGCTGAGGAGGCATTGTGGGTCCATCCAGATCATTGAAGTATAAAAGGGACCCAGGAAGACTCAGGGTCTCCAATGTCCCCGCTTCCAAGGCATAATCCTTAAAAACAAAAAATGGGAGAGGAGTTCAGATACACCCTTGCAGTCCAGTTCCAACTGCAAGAAAGAAACTGGATTGGAGGAAGACAGCCACAAGGATATAGACCTGGAGAACGAGCCACACCTTTTGTCTTGCAGTCCACGCCCTTAGGCGAGACGTTAACCCTATCGCTACTGAATTATGATGGCCTGAAGTAAAATAAAATAAAAAACAATAAAATAGAATGCCTGTTTACAGTATGTCCCCTCTCTTACGAGACCATGTTAAAACTGAGCAGCCTCCTTTGACAGAACGGACCGGTTGTATGGAAAAATAGTTTCAGATGAAGCGATTGCACATGCCAAAGTCCTCCGCTTTTATTTTTTTTGTGGCTCAAAATCCACGCCAATCAATTCCCTATCCAAAATTGAGATTCCCTACTGTGTCAAATCCTCCAGGTCGCCCTGTTCACTTACCTTTCTTCCCGGTCCAAGGGCGCATGTGTAGGCCACAGCTGCATCCCCACTTTCCCTTTAGCAGGGCACGTGTCAGCACCAGTCATTTGTGAGTGGCCAGCGCGGACACGGTTCGTTAGAGGGAAGCGGGGGATGCGGGCTGCCAGTGCGCTCGGAGCCGCTGGCTTTAAACGGCGTCTTAAATGGAGGCGAGTGCACTGATGGGACGAGTGGCTGCACATGCGCCGTAAGACCGGGATGAGGTGAGTTTCTTCGGGCGATCGGGGGGGGGGTTCAAACAGCGGGGCACCCTCGACAGAATATAACCTTCCTATATCAGAACAACTACTAAATGCTGGTGGGTAGGAATTAAAGGTCAAACATAATTAACATACCGGGAAACCCTGGAAACTGGGCATCTGCTTGACGCCTGTCTTCGTCCTCCTGTTGCCATGCAGAAGAAAGAACATTTAATCTTTATGT
Source organism: Gastrophryne carolinensis (assembly GCA_027917425.1). Taxonomy (NCBI): domain Eukaryota; kingdom Metazoa; phylum Chordata; class Amphibia; order Anura; family Microhylidae; genus Gastrophryne; species Gastrophryne carolinensis. Next base: position 299,237,198 of record CM051235.1, on the reverse strand, counting down.
ATTTTTACTGAGACACATGATTTAACGGCAAACAAGCATATTAAATCAGACTCGGGCCATATGATAATTAAACAGGTAAAAACACATTGACTAATAAATGCACAGGCTTTTTTTAGATTACACTTGCCCTCTGTGCTCTCTCATGTTCCTCTCTGGCTTTTCTCACACGCTCTTTTCTTTCATTTATTTCCCTTTCCTCGCGTTTGCGTTCATATTTTCTGCGATGTTCTGAAATTTTTTGAGCCTAAAAATAAGGAAGATTGTACACATTTGTAATCCAAGACAAACGTTACGAAACTAGAGAGAATGTTGCAGAGCATTTTATGTGTATGTGTGTAGCAGTGTTTTACTTACACGTGGTTGCACTTCTTTGAGCATTGCACTTGCTTCTTCATCATAGTCTAATTTACATGCCACAGCTAGGTCACGAGCCGAGTCTTCCCAGTGTCCCAGGAGTCTGTAAAGTAGAAAGGAAGAGAAACCAATACAAAAAAAAAAAAAAAACATTCGTTTGTCACTGTGCTTGTAACAAAAGCAATGATATTGTCAAACACATTGTATGCAATGCTTTAACAGGGGCAGTTGCAAAAGTCAAAAATGCTACCCCCCCCCAATGTTATAATTAGGTACTCCAAAACCGATGTTAGACCAAAGTTTTTTTTTTTTTTATCTCAAACAACTTTTATTGTTTCTCTTGTAGAGAGAGCATATAGCTCATTTACATGGTGGGATACTATTACAATATACTCAAGAGTGACAGTAGGTCAAGATCAGAGGCAATCCCAGAGTCAACATGGGTAGTCTGTAAGATGAAAGGCATCCTAACCATCTTTTCTTTCCTGCCCAAACAACTATTAAAATTGTGAATAGCAATATAGCAGTACTCAATAGTTATTCATGCGACGTGAATAATACCATTTTGTGAATACTCACCTGTAAAATGGGTGTTATAAGTATGTCACACACCCCGCTTCAAGAAATTCATAACGTGTGGGTAATACTGACCTGTAGATGGCGATATGCAGAGATGCAAGGAAAAAAAGAGCCCCTCCCGGTCCATAAATACCTGGGACCTCCCACTCATTACCCAGTATAAAGACAACAGTAAGGTAAGGGACCAGGAAGAGCCCAACACAAATCATAACGCAAAGTTCACCATATAAAGGATCCAGAATACAAAAGGGCAGGGTGAACGGGGTGTGTGACATACTTATAATACCCATTTTACAGGTGAGTATTCACAAAATGGTATTATTCTAAGTATGTCACACACCCCGCTTCAAGAAAATCATAACGTGTGGGACATCCAACAGCAGTGTCCATAAAGGGCGGGGATCCAGAACAAGGCAACAAAGCACAACTTAAACCACTGCAGCTTGCAGAACTTTGCGGCCAAACACAGCATCCGCTGAGGCCCGAACATCAACCTTGTAAAACTTGTAAAAAGTGTGAACAGAAGACCAAGTAGCAGCCTTACAAACTTGCTCAACAGAGGCCTGGTGCTGGAAAGCCCAGGACGCCCAACCGCACGAGTAGAATGAGCAGTAACACTAAAAGGGGGCACCTTCCCCTTGGCAGAATAGGCCCAAACAATGGTCTGACGGATCCATTTACTAATGGAAGACTTGGCAGGCGCCAAGCCTTTTCTGGGCCCGGAGGGCACCACAAAAAAGGCATCCGTCTTACGAAAAGAAGACGTTACCTCCAAATAGTACTTCACAACACGAACCACATCCAAAGAATGCAGGGCCCTCTCCTTGTCATTGCTGGGATTAGGACACAGAGAGGGCAGAACAATGTCTTGGTTTAGGTGAAAGGCAGAAACAACCTTAGGAAGGAAAATCGGGCTTGAAACGAAAAACCACCTTGTCCTGATGCCTCTCAAAGTACGGGGCTTGAATGGACAAAGCCGCCAACTCAGAGACACGCCTAACCGAAGTGATGGCTACCAAAAAGGACCCCTTCTGTGTAAGTGAAGACAAGGCAATATCATTCAAGGGCTCAAAAGGAGAATCCTGAAGAGCAGAAAGAACCAAATTCAAATCCCAAACAGGGAGCAAAGGCTTTCTAGGAGGCCGCACGTGCGCAACTCCCTGGAAAAAAGTCTTAACCAAAGGATGTAGAGCAAAGGAAAGAACACTGCCAGGGCAGAAACCTGCCCCTTCAGAGTACTAAGCTGGAGCCCCAGGTCCAGACCATGTTGAAGAAACTCCAGAATTCTGGAAATGGAAAATTCCCTACAAGGTAACGCCCTAATCTCACACCAATCAATATAAGACCTCCAAGTCCTATAGTAGATATTAGAGGAAGACTGCTTCCTAGCACTAATGAAAGTTCGAATCACAGCATTGGAAAGACCTTCCTCCGTCAAGATGGAGGTTTCAGCAGCCACGCCGTCAAAGCCAGCGTTGGTAAATTGGGATAACGTAGTTGACCCTGGGTGAGCAGATCCGGCAGCAGGGGCAGAACGAACTGATCCTCTGCTAACCTTACCACATCTGCGAACCTGCGAACCTTGGAGCCACCAGAATTGCTGACGCGCCCTCCAGGGCCAGCTTGCGCACCACTCTGGCCACCAAGGGGAACGGAGGGAACAGATACAGAATCCCCATATCCCTCCAGTTCAGAGACATGGCATCCACTGCCAGAGCCAGTGGATCCCTTGAGAGAGACACAAATGTCGGAAGTTTGTGATTGTGACGAGAGGCAAAGAGGTCCACCACCGGGGACCCCCACCTGAGACAAATCAAGCGAAACACTTTGGGGCTGAGAGACCATTCCCCCCGGCGAGCTGAGAGCCTGCTCAGAGAGTCCGCCTCCGTGTTCTCCGTCCCGGAATGTAAACTGCTGAAATGCACGGGACATGGCTCTCCGCCCAGGCCAGAATCAAAGACACTTCCTTGAGGGCACTCCTGCTGCGAGTCCCTCCCTGGTGATTGATGTAGGCGACCGCCGTCCGATTGTCCGACCGGACCTGAACCGGCAATCCCTGCAACTGATGAGTCAAGCGAAACAGAACCATCCTGATGGCTCTTAATTCCAGAACATTGATGGACTCGTGAGCATCCTGAGGCCCCCACAGTCCCTGAAACTGAAGATCCTTCCAGTACCCCCCCATCCTGATAGACTGGCATCCATGGTGACCGTCTCCCAACAAGGAGCCAGAAAGAATCTGCCCCTCAACAGATTGATTGGATTCAGCCACCACTGAAGGGAGCGCCGAACCTGGGGGGTCATCAGGAAGGACTGATCCAACGACAGTGGCGACCCGTCCCAGGCCGCCAACAGATGGAGCTGGAGTGTCCTTGTGTGAAACTGAGCAAAGGGAACCGCCTCGAAGGAGGCCATCATCAATCCCACCAGCCTCATCCCCAGTCTGATGGCCGGACGAGTCGAACCAACTCCTGAATCAAGAGAACCTTGGACTGAGGAAGAAACACCCTGGCCTGGGAAGTATCCAGTGACATTCCCAGAAAAGACACTAACCTGGACGGAGAAAGGGAGGACTTGGGGTAGTTGATCACCCACCTGAATCTCTCCAGAGTGGACACCACAGTTCTGGTGTCCAATACCGCTTGGCTGAAGGAAGATGCCATAATGAGAAGATCGTCCAGATAAGGGACAATGTCCTTCTTGGGCACCGTGAACAGATTGGAATAAAAGCCCCGACCCCTGTCTGAGGGGGGCACTGGGCAAATGACTGCCATATCCAGCAGACTCTTTACTGCCGCCTGGAGCTCCTGCGCGGCCAGAAGGTCCGAAGGCACCCGAGACCTGAAGAATCTGGGAGGGGGCCGGAGCTCGAACTCCAGCTTGTAGCCGGAAGTCACCACTTCCCGGATCAATCTGTCCGAGACCTCCCGGTCCCAGACCTGGGAGAAGTGTTGCAGCCGTACCCCCACCCACATGGGTGAGGGCGCCCCCTTATTGCTGAGCTGGCTTGGCAGCGGGTTTGGGCTTAGAGCCCCAGCTGTATCCTGGACGGGCATGTCCTCTGCCCCTGTTCCAGGAATCTCCTCTGGCTGCGGGGAAAGCAAATCCTCTGCCAGCTCTAGCCCCACGAAAGGAAGGAGCAAAGGAACCCGCCCCCCGAAAGGGACGACACTGTTTCTTGCGTTGAGGTAACTTACCGCCTTTGGCAACTGAATCCAATTTCTCACCAAAGAGCCGTAATCCCACAAAGGGAAGAGCGGTCAGCGACTTTTTTGACACAAAATCAGCCGCCCACTGGCGCAACCAAACCGAACGCCGAATAGTCACCAATAGAGCCGACGTTCTGCCACACATCATCAGTGTGTCATCCAAGGCGGCTAGTACAAATGACAAAAACAATTCACACCTTTTAAGGAACTCGTCACTATCCGGATCTAACCCGGAAGAAGTCAACAGGTCCCTGACCACCAACCTGGTAGCCACCACCAGCAGCGCTGAAGCACAAACCAAACCGGCCTCATGGCTGACCCAACACTGGCAAAACCATGACAAGCCATCTGGTCAATGCGTTTATCCTCACCATCTTTAAGAGTGGAACAATCAGGAGAATTTAAAACAGCAGTGTTGGATAAACCCAGAATCGGTGCATCCACCTCAGGAGGGGACGCCCAACGCTTAACTGTATCCAAGGGAAAGGGATATTTTTTGTCCCAACCCTAAGGGACACCTGGGAGCCGGGCAGGCCTCTCCCATTCCTTAGCAATAATCCCATCAAAATGCTTTTGGTTAGGAAATTCCAAGCGCGGCCTGGATTCTTCGAAAAATTCCCCCTTTTGCTGTGGAGTCACCTCAGGAGGAGAAATAGCCAAAACCTCAAACATCTGAGCCAGAACATTAGGAGTATCCGAAGACTTCCCCAAGCCCCGCTCGGTATCAGCACCAACAAACTGCTGATTGTCTGAATTATCTGATTCTTCATATAACTCCCCTTCCTCAAGTTGGGAGTAATCAGACCAGTCCAGATGATCAACATCATCCAAGTCGACCGCCGGTGAAGACGGTGACAAGTGCTTTCTCTTAGCCGGAGCCTTTCTGGTGACCGTGCTGGAGAATAATTTTTCAAGATTGGCCAATTGGGCACACATCTCCGATTGCAACTGCCCGCCCATGACAACGTCAGACTGGGCACGGATCAAACGGGGAGGGGGGGGGGGAGGAGGAGAGACCGGCGGCGCTGAACCAGACGCCTGGGGTCCGGACTGCCGCGTAATAGTCTGCTGCGCGCATGGTATACACAGATATACATCATCATCGCCAGTAAGGGATGCCCCACACCCCATACTTCCGGGATTGCCCCGAGGGGAGCCTCGCATATAAGCAACCCGGGATGCCCCTTTAATGTCCCAAGTGGGAGGATTTGTCATAAGCCAATTAAGAACCCAGGGACGGGCATGGCGACGGGTGGACGTGAACCTTGAAGCTCTCCGTGACCCCAGCCCAGGAGCCTCTTTTACAAAGTGTTAATAGCACCTACCTGCCCTCGACGAGTATGGTGAGGCGTCGTGGTCAGCCGAAGGACCCCAGGAGAGAGGATGGGGGCGGCATTGCCTGTTTTCTACGGCCGGGCGACCCCCCGGGAGCAACCACGCGCCAAAGCAAGATGGCGGCGGCGGCTGACGGGACGGAGGAAGGAGAGCGAGCCTCAGCTGTTGCCGTGGAGGCTGGTCGGCGTGCGGAGGGGATGCAGACACCGCCGGAGTTGTGTCTCCCCCGGCAGACGTCCCCGCTGTGTGACCGGGCGGGAGGAGGAGGAGGGAGCGGCGCCTGTCAGCGGGAGGCGGCAATGCGGTCTGTGACGGCCGCCGCAGTGGAGGAGCAGCGCGAGGTGACCTGCACACAAGGCGGGGACTCCCCTATCTCCGAGAGGCAGGCCAAAGGCGGCCTGGATCGCATCCGACGCCCGTCCCCGCCGAGTGACCGGACGAGAGAGGGAGGCGGCTGTCGGCGGGAGGAGACAATGATGCGGCCGGAGCCATCCGCCGCTACAACACACCATGAGGTAGGCTGCGTGGGTGGCGGGAAATCCCATCTCCCGGGATGGGGAACCCCAGACCCATCGGGAAGGGAGAGAGGCCCCCCCCGACCTGCCGATCAGACCGTTGATACATTCCCCCCCTGCTCCTGGGGGTCACAAGCCGATGAGGGAGAGGGATGGAGAGAATCCCCAGCAATGTCCCCAGTTAGAAGAGACAGTAACACTGTTCGCCCTGCCCAGCAACAAGAGCGCCTTAAAGAGACGGGCGCCGCTGGCACTCCGAGTGCAAGGTTCAGCTCTGACTGCAGGGAGCCAGGAGCCGCTGCGGCGGGAGTCCAGGAAGAGGCTCCACTCGCGTACGAGGCCATTCCGCGGGCATGGTCAGTCTCCTCGGATGGGATGCCCCCGTCGCCCCCCCCTCCCCGGGGCACCGGAATAGGGACCAGCGCTTCTGGGGGCTATGTCGAGAGGGCGTCTCCGTCTCCGGGTGAATCATGGACTGCATGTGGGTGGCTTCCGCCTGCTGGCCCTGGTCCCGCTCATGCCTGGATGAAGGATGGGGAGAGACCTCTCCAAACGCCTGCAGGCGCGCATCTGACGAGCCTTGACCTGGACCTCCGGTCGGTGCTCCTCTCCCTCCCCACCAAGGCCGACCTGGAAACCATGATGTCCAGAATCGAAAAAACCTTCAAAAAAGACCTGGAAGTTGTCCAACACAATGTGGCGGCGGTCGAGGATCGGGTCACCACCTTGGAGAACACAAGAGCATCGACGGAAGACCGTCTTGCCCATCTGGAACAGACCAGTGAGCTTCAAGCAACTCAAATCTCTCTTCTGAAGATCCAAAACGACGACTTAGAAAACCGCAGTAGACGGAACAATCTCCGTATACGGGGTCTCCCTGAGTTGCCGCAGTATGCAGACCTGGAATCGGTGGTCCTCGCTGTCTTTAATCAGTTGCTGGGTAACCCTCCGAACGCTGCCATCAAACTGGATAGGATACACAGGGTGGCAGGTCGGCCGCCGGGCGCCCCGGAGGCCCCTCGTGACATCCTCTGCAGGGTCCATCACTTCAGAATTAAAGAGGAGATATTGAGGAAGGCGTGGGAGGCGGGCCGGATCGTCTACGACTCCAAACCATTAACCATCCTGCCGGACTTGGCCCGTTCCACACTCTGGATGAGAAGACAGCTGAAACCTCTTCTTCAAAGAATAAAAGACAGCGGAGCAGCCTACCGTTGGGGATACCCCTTCCATCTCATCGTCCGCAAGAACGGGGGGTCTTTCACTCTCAGAACACCCGGGGATCTTGATGGCCTGGACGCTGCTCCACTGGAGGTTCCCAACTGGCTGGACTTCCCATCATTTCAACCTTTACCGCAGAGGATCAGGCGTAGGAGGGCCCCGCCTAGACGGGGGGCGCCGCCGCGCAGGGGGGATCAGCCTCCCCCTCTAGAAGAGTAATCTCCAATTTTGTCCTGTGCCTCGGGTCCTTTGCTGCTTGCTGTCCTGCGCCCCTGCCTGCAACTTCCGACGATGTCCTGCGCCTTGGACCCTCTGCTGCTTGCTGCCCGGCCCCACGGCCTACTGTGGGTCGGGTGACGCCGGGACCTCCGTCGCGGTGACACCGGTCCTGGCCGATGTCATGCCCTCGGACGGGGGACCTCCTGTGTGGCCGTCCCTTGGCCTCTGAACTGCTCCGTACAGAAGTGGACTGGACCGCTGGACGTGGTGTGCCCCCCCTCCCCCCCCGGGCCACCGATTGGCTTCGTCTCTGGGCCGCACCGGGGGCCGTCGGCGGGGCATCGGCGCTGGCTGCTGCTACTGCTGAGGGCCCTGGGCCCCTCCTTGATGGCTGGCCGCGCGATCCCCGACCGGTGGGGCGGTGGCGCTGGGGGCCCCGTACCGGGCGGCTCTTCGGGTCCGGTTGAAGATCTTGTAGACGGGCTTCGTGCGGGCCTCTGTCCGATGACTCTTCCTACGTGACATGTGGTGGTGTTGGGGGAGTCCCCCCCTGGGGCCGAAATGTATTCCCGCCTCCCCCGCGGATCGCGCCTGAGATGGGGTCGCTGGGTCTGTCCTTGGTCCCCGGGCCATGTCGGTCCCTGTCCCTGACTCTTTGGGTTGGTGGATTCCCGAGCCTCATTGTGGGTCTCGCTCTGGGCCTGGGTCGGACTGCCCGGGGACCCGGGATGGGGTTGCTCCCGGGGGCCTTCCCTCCTCGGCTCCTCCCCCCCCCCCCGGTGCCTCCGCGGTGTCGGGTCCGGCCCCCGACTCTAGACGGTCCCCACCGGCTCTCGGACCTGAGTTTCGGCCGTGGGCCGGGTCTGGTTGGAGGTTGACCGGGTCGTGGCTTTGGCCTTGATCCTCGTGGGGCGGGGCGCGGGCCGCGGCCTTCGGGGGGGCCGGGGGGGGCCCTCCTCTCTGTGGGACGGGCCGTCCTTAGCGCTGCCCTCTCCCTCGGTGGGGAGGCGACTGGGGCCGGGCTGGGGACGCGCTTCCGGGATCCGGCCTGGGACTGGGGTGCCTCTCCCCTTGCCGCGTGCCCCCCTCCCCCGGTTCGGCTCTACTGCTTGGTTTTGGGCCGGGCCTTGGTGGGGGGGCGCTGCGGGGGGTTTCCTTTTGAGGTCTCCTGGGGCCTGGGGTGGACCCCTTGAGGGGGTAGGGGAGCGGTGGCGGTGGTCATGTACGTGGCTCTCTGGTCGGGAGGGGGTGGCGTGGCCTGGGGTGGTGAGCCGGGCTGCCTTGGGCGTGCCCCCCCCGGGGTCGGGCCCTGGTGAGGGAGGGATTTGTTGTGCCTCCTCCCGGACTTCCTGGGCCCGGTCCTGGGGCGGGGACGCGGGGTGCTCCGCGGCCGGGTCGGTGTGGGCGGCGTGGGGGGGGGGGGTAGGGGTCGGTGGGCGGTGGGGGCCTGAGGTTGGGACAGTTGTTCACCTATGTGTTATGTAAATGGTTAACATTGTTACGGGTTTATAGATGTTGTCAGTGAGACATTGCCGACCCTGGTATCCTTGACTGGGGACGGGTAGGTTAAAAGTTTTTTGAACCGTTCCTCGCGCGAGGAACTGCCCTGGGCTGGGGACGCGAGTCCCCTGTCGCTGCGCAGCGCCACAGTTTATACTCCCCACATAGGCCAGCTCGTCTAGGTCCAAGCGACCTGTCTAGACGGGTGTTTTCTCTTGATCCCCTCTACGCTTACACCAATCCCTTCTCCCTTTGTCAATCTCTCTCCTTTTCCCTACTTATCCCTTCTCCCTTGCCCTCCCTCCCGGTGTACTACCCCTGATTTGTGGGGGGTGGTGGGGGTTGCTGTCCCCGCTTGCCCTCCCCCCCGGGCTGGCCCGCGCTCCCTCCCTGTCTCCCTTTGGGGCCCTCCCCCCAGTTGGGTGTGTGGCCTCGGTCCTGTTCCGCCTCGTCGTCGTGTATCCGAAGTGCCGTGCGCACGATGGATCTGCAAATTGTATCTTTCAACGCTAAGGGCCTTAACATCCCTGAGAAGAGGAGAATGTGCCTGTCCCTGTTCTGGAAGAGAAGAGCCCAGGTGGTGTTCATCCAGGAGTCAGGAGTCACATTTTCAGAGAGGAAAGGCTCCGAGATTTTCGGACAAGCGCTTTCCTACGGGCTACCACTCATACTCACCCGATGCAAGGTCAAGAGGAGTGGGCATCTTGCTCGCCTCCTCGCTCCCGTGGACCTTAGTGGATAGCAGGTCAGATGAGGAGGGAAGGTTTATCTTCCTTAAACCGGACCTTCACCATGATTTAATGAAAAGCCCAAACTCTTAAAAAACGATTCCCCAGCATCTAAAATTAATATATTTTACATTTTTAGTCACTCACTTATTATTCTTTCCCCCACTGGGCTGCAACTCTGTTCAGGAATTTAGGATACGGGCGCCGCCATCTTGACTCAGAGGCATCACACTTACTGAGGAGAAGAGAGTGGGATAAGGTACAGGGGGGCAGGTTATAGCTGTGCTTTGCTCAGACAGAGCAGAGCTGGGGTCAGAGAAAGGTCAGCAGTCCCAGAATGCAGAGCAGCACAGTCACTTCCTGTTTGCAGGCACTTCCTGTTTGCAGGCTGCCTGATAAAATGGCGGCTTCCATAAGCCGCCATCTTGGATGTTTAAAGGCTCATAACATGCAGTAGATGCAGGTAGGATGATTTTTAATGTGAGCAATCTGTATGTACAGAGTGTGGGAAACATATAAGATAGACTCTTATTCAGAGTGAAGGTCCGCTTTAAGGGGAGAGTAGGTAACCAAATGTGCACCTTTGCGAACATCTACGCTCCCAACACGGACCAGACACGCTTCTTAGAACAAACTCTTGAGACCCTTCAAACTTTTTCGGAAGGCCTAGTGATCTTTGTAGGTGACCTCAATGTAGCGTTAAACCCCTTGTTAGATGTGTCACGGAAAGCCTCCCACCTCTCATTCTCAGCTCTTAAAAAACTTAAAACAGCACTCAGGCTGACACAGCTGGCAGACCCCTGGCGTATACAAAACCCCCGTGGGAGAGATTACACCTTCTACTCGGCTCCCCACGATTCGTATTCCAGGATCGACTACCTTTTCATAGAGCACAGATACCTCCAGCTCGTGCAGAAGGCCACAATAGATCCCATTACGATCTCGGACCACGCCTTGATCTTACTGTCGGTGAGGATACCTGAGTGGCCCGCCAGACCAAGCTTGTGGATTCTTAACGAGTCCTTGTTGCAGGACCCTCTGGTAAAAGAGGAGGTCAGGAGAGAGCTTAGATCCTACTTCGAATTGAACGACAGACCAGAAACGAGCCCCATCAACATATGGGCGGCCCACAAATGCTATATCAGGGGCATTTTATTAAAGATAGCGTCCAGACGAAAGAAGGAAAGGGAGAAAACCATTAGCGACTTATTGGGGAAGATCGGTAGATTGGAGGCCGAACATAAAAGGCAACAGGCAGTGAAAGTCGGACAGGAATTGGCGCTGGCCCGAGAAAACCTGAGAGACATATTGATGGTCAAGGCCAAAGCTTCCCTCCTAAGAGTTCGTCGCTCCTTTTACGAGTACGGAAATAAGTGCGGCCGCTCCCTGGCGAGAGCAATCCGCGAACAGAGGGCAAAGAACTACGTCCCACAGATCCTTGGGGCGGGCGGACGGGTGTGCTCCGGACCAGATGACATTGCTGAGTCGTTTAGGGAATTCTACAGTAGGCTGTACAACCTGCCGGGTGAGGGGAGTAACCGGGCTCACCTAATGCAGGACGCAGGAGACTATGTGGCTGCTTCAGGCCTTCCTACGCTAAGCCCCGAGATAGTGGAGACCCTAGAGGAGCCTATCTCCGAATCAGAGTGGACACAGGCAATTAAACTCTCGCAGACGGGCAAGTCGCCGGGCCCGGACGGGTTTACCCTGCCCTACTACAAAGAGCTGGGAGACATCCTGACCCCACGTACAGTGACCGCCTTCAACTCAATCTCGGCTGAACAGGCAGTGCCCAGCGATATGCTAAGGGCCCAAGTGGCAGTCATACCGAAACAGGGAAAGGACCGACATCTCTGCGCGAACTATAGGCCAATATCGCTACTAAATGTGGACTTGAAATTGTTCGCGAAAATTCTGGCAAACCGATTGGTAGCGCACCTAAGTGACCTAATAGATCTTGACCAGGCGGGCTTTACACCAAAAAGAGAGGCGAGAGACAATGTGACAAGAGTCCTCAACCTTATTCATCTGATTCACGAGGATAAAATCCCAGCTATGTTGCTTTCCACGGATGCGGAGAGGGCATTCGATAGGGTCCACTGGGGTTTTATCCGAGCCACATTAGAACATCTGGGCCTCCGAGAGAATATGAAGACTTGGATACTGTCACTATACTCTTCCCCGTCGGCGTGTGTTAAGGTCAATGGCATTCTTTCGAAGCCATTCAAGATCACAAATGGCACAAGACAGGGCTGCCCACTTTCACCGATTATATTTATTCTGACGCTGGAGTCTTTCCTCTGTCGTGTGAGAGCGAACCCAGACATAAAAGGAGTGATGAGAGGCGGATCTGAGCACAAAGTCGCCGCCTTCGCGGATGACTTGCTCTTTTGTGTCACCCAACCGGCAACCTCGCTCCCCAACTTGCTAAGAGAATTCAAGGAATACACCGCGCTCTCAAACTTCAAGATAAACCTACAAAAGTCGGAGGCGTTAAACGTCTCCTTGTCACCGAGACTCCTGAGGACCATTGAGTCTAGCTTCGCTTTTCGTTGGGCATCAGAATCAATTTCCTACCTAGGAGTACAGATCACACCCTCCTTGCAAGACTTGTTCGCTAAAAACTTTCCGCCATTGTTGACAGCAATTAGGAAGGATCTCGGCAGCTGGAAGGACAGGATATTGTCCTGGTTTGGCAGATGTAACGTTCTCAAAATGAACGTCCTGCCACGCCTACTTTACCCTATTCAGGTGTTACCTATCCACCTGGCAGCTTCCTTCTTGAAAACCGTTCGTGCGGAATTCATAAAGTTCGTGTGGAGTGGAAGGAGCCCGCGAGTCTCACAGAAATTGCTTACTCTACCTAAGGCAAGGGGGGGAGTGGGACTCCCTGACATTAAAATGTATTATACGGCGGCACACTTAAGTAGAATCGTAGACTGGAACCTTCATGGGAAGCACAAGCGCTGGGTCCAGATCGAACAGACATGGTCTCCGGTCCCATTGGCGAGTTTACCTTGGTCCCCCGGCCCGGTTCCAAGTGCACTCCGGTCACACCCAACTATAGGCCCTACCCTGAGGGTTTGGACCAGACAAGCAGCGAGTGAGAACCTAGCCCCCTCGCCCTCCCCACTCAGACCGGTCTTAGGGGCTCTAGACTTTGTCCCGGGACAACTAGATGCAGGATTTCGGAGATGGAAGACGCCCGGTAGGGGTGCTGCTCGTGACTTTCTATGTGGTTCCAGATGGAAGACCCACCAGGAGATCATGTCATGGGGGGATCCTCCACACTTGTCGCACTGGAGAGCATTACAAATCTCTCACTTTCTGGACAACTTGCCCCCACCAGGGGAGTTCGGAAGGGCTTTATCACCTTTCGAGCGGTTATGTTTGTCACCGGAACCTGTTAGAGGGGCGCTATCCAAAGTTTACCAGCTGTTGCTGGATCCTGGAGAATCTTTTGTGCCTGGCTTCATAAGAGCGTGGGAGAGGGACCTCGGAACCACCTTCCCACCTAATCAGGTTAAGAAAATCGTGGAGCTGGCGCAGCGGGCGTCGATCAGCAACTCCTACCAAGAGGCGGGTTATAAAATCCTCTGCCGTTGGTACAGGACTCCTCAGACGCTGCATCGCTTCTACCCATCTGTCTCACCATTGTGCTGGAGGTGCGAGAGGGCTCAGGGCACCATTCTGCACATTTTCTGGGAGTGCGAGAAAATTCAGGGCTTCTGGAGGAACGTGGTGGACCTGATCCGTAGGGTAACGGGCGATGATATTCCGCTTTCTCCGGAAACTCTTCTGCTCCATTCCATCGAAGGAACGACCAGCAACTACAGAAGGTCGCTGACTATCCATCTGGTGAACGCGGCCAGGGCGTGTATACCGGCCCAGTGGAAGAGCGCAGCTACACCTCTCATAGGCTCCTGGATCCACAGGGTGGAGGACATTAGGCGCATGGAGGACATGACTGCCCTACTTAAGGGCTCTGAGGAAAAACACAGGCACCGGTGGCTGCCATGGGACATGTTCATAGAGTCGGCCGAAGGCAAGGACCTGCGGATTAAGATATGACCCCTTGCTGTGACGGACAGAGGCGGACGGCGGGGTGGGGCGCCTGACTGGGGGGTGTGGCATGTGTCGGGGTGGGGCGCGGGGCGGCCTTGGGGGGGTGGGAGGCCGGGGGTGCTTCCCCCCCTCCTCCTCAGTCTCTCTCTTTCCCCCCCCTTCCCTTTTTTCCCTCCCCTTTCATACTTCCCACCCTCCTTTTTCATCCTTATCCCCAATTCCCTCTTTACCATTTAAAAGAAAAATCAGGTGGACTGGTATGGCGAGGCCCCACTCAGGGGATAGCTGAGGGAGCGAAGGTCACAGAGGTCGAGTAAGGTTATGTAGGTCATAGACAGGATTGTGGCTTTAAATGCTGTATATGATGGACCTTCCTACTGTATGAAACTGTTTGGTTTTCCTTTTTTTTTTTTTCTCTGTGGAGTGCTTTGCTATCCTTTCTACCTCAATAAAGATTTATTGTTATAAAAAAGAACCCAGGGACCCTAGGACTGGGAGAAACCCCCTAACACCACTGTAGGTTCTATCTGAAAGACATAATAAAAAAGGCTAATAAGAAAAGCCGAGAATAAAATATAATATATATATATATATATATATATATATATATATATATATATATATGTGTGATGGGAAAGAAGGGGGGCCCACAGGGCCACTCACTGTGGTCCTTGAAGACAGCGTCCTCTCGCCTTGAGGTAAAGAGCAGCTCTGAGGAGAGAAGGGGGGCGTGGCCAGCGGGCAGAGCGCGAAGTGCCTTGCTCCGCCCCCCTCTCAGGAAACAGGCATGGAGCGAAGCTCCTCAGCAGTGCCTGTGACACGGGGGCGGGCCGCAGCGCTCGAAAGCCCGGCCCTGCCCCCAAGTGTGAAAGCGTGCGGGGAGAAACTCCCCTCCACCATGTCACCGCAAAAGGCCGGCGCCACGGCTCCGGTCTCAAAACAGACCATAAGGAGGGGAGCGGGCCGTGGCTTTTGACCCTGACGTCCGGCCCCGCTCCCCGCTCAGAATCCAAGGCCGCATCAGCGCCTATTATACGGATGGGGGCCGCGGCTCGCGCCCAAAGCCCAGCCCCGCCCCTTTTACCTCAGAGAGAAACGCTGCATAATAATGGCGGCCACAGCGCCGTTTTAAAAGTGAAATACCCAAATTCATTGAGGGCTGAAGTTATAAATAATAAATGAATTAATAGACTAAGGAAAGAATAAATCAATAAATTAATGATTACAAAATTACTCAATTAACAAAATTTAAACCTAACACCGAATAAGGGGTCCCGCTCCTACCCCCCCCCCTTGCCCGCTAGGGAGAGGGGCATTACCCAAAGAGGGGGACCACCCAAAGTGTAAGGCCGAGGGACGGGGCATCCCAAACCGGGGTCACCGTCCCGGTTGACCGCCTACCCTCTTGTATAGGGTCTCACGGTAGAGCATTTGCTCCTAAGCACCAAGGGTGCCTTTCTACCCTCGCCCGGACCATCAGCCTAGGCTGGGAGGCATGGGGAACAGAAAAAAAGATCCGGGTGGAAATAGACAACTAAAGGGCCGGGAGTCATCCCGGCTACCTGAAATCCCCCTGTGCAAGGAGGAGAACACATCTTCTGACTTGCTCGCCATCTGCAGAGATGAAGACTGGGTAATGAGTGGGAGGTCCCAGGTATTTATGGACCGGGAGGGGCTCTCTTTTTTCCTTGCATCTCTGCATATCACCATCTACAGGTCAGTATTACCCACACGTTATGAATTTCTTGAAGCGGGGTGTGTGACATACTTAGAATATTAATGTTACCAACATGAGAGGAAAAATTAGAAAAAGATGTAGAAGTGGAAGTATAGAAAGGAGAGTGAAGAAAATAGAAATGGGGAACGAAAACAACAAGAAAAAAGGGGGGGGGGGTGCAATCCAGTTAATATACCATCCATAAGGCTTCAAATGCCCATGACTGACTGGTAGTGGGTAGTACCTTTGAAGACCAACCAAGGCTGCCAAATCTGGCAAAATTTCTTCATCTTATCCTGCCTGGAATACACAATCTCCTCCATCTCCTCAATAAAGTTAACTTGGGTTATCCATTCCCTGATGGTGGGAACAGTTCGAGATTTCTCACTGCTTTTGCGGCATTAATAAAGTGAAGTTGCAATGAATTCTTATATTTACTAGTTGATGATTTAGAGCGATGCAGCAGGCATAGTGAGGGTTTCATATAATCATTAGACTAGTATAATGTCCATATAATTATGCACTTCCTCCCAAAACTTCTTGATTTCAGGGCAGGTCCACCAAATATGGAAAAGATCCCCTCTGTCTGCATCCCCTCATGTCAAGCAAGTCTCCAAAATCGAAGGATACATCTTGCGTAGATCCCAAAGTGTTCTATACCACCGTATTAATAACTTAAAATGTGTCTCTTGAATGGAGCTACTGATAGAGTCTATGCGTTAGCATGAGTATCTTGCACCATTTTCTTTAGAAAGTGAGAGGTTCAGATCCAATTCCCATTTTTCTTTCCATCTATTTTTAAAAGATAGAGCATTCTCTTCCAGGAGTCATTTATAGTTCCAAGATAACAAATGATCTCGTTGACCTTGTCCAAGGCGGGATTTTTCATACTGGGATGTGTTTCTAGAGACTTTAGCTACAATGTTCCTGCCAGTGAAATAGTGTCTAATTTGAAAGTACGCCCAAAATGGCAGGTTAGGACGGTATTCTTTTGCCAATTCTGCTAGAGAGCTAAATTATCCATTTGCTAAGAAATGGTGAGCTAAGCATTTTGGCGGTTTACCCCACCTGCCCAGAACATTTTTAGCGAGGCCGGGTGCAAAGTCCGGGTTGCCACGTATAGCGGTTAAGGGGCCCATCGTGGAGGAAAAAGCAAATATTCGAGAGAACATCTTCAAAGTCTGAGGAATAAGTGGGTGATTATCTACCTGCCTTTTCCTTCCAGACAAGCAAGGAAACTGTAAGAAGCCGTCATACATTGTCCTTTCGATTTCAACCCATTTTTTGCTATTTCCGTTGATATTCCAGTCAACCACCCTTGAGAGGTGTACAGCTTTGTATTACAGGTCTACATTTGGGGCACTCAAACCCCCCCTGTTCCTTAGTGGCTGTAAGAGCTCTAAAGCTCACTCTAGGATGCCTGTGTGATATATACAGGATGTCATTTACCTTTTAATGTCATTGAAAAACCCTGTTGATAGTTCAATTAACAGACCCTGCCTGACATATAGTGTTCTTGGAAGCACATTCATCTTAAATACTGTGATTCGGCCAACCCAAGATAACCTGAGAGAGTGCCATCTCTTCAGGTCTCCCTTGATCATGTTCCAAAGTTTTTCGTAATTAAGGGCAGATGTGTCAGCCCACCTATGGGGGGAGAAGAACACCAAGATATTTCTCTCTGGAAGAGAAGTAGAGGATCTTGAAACAAAAAAATAACATGTAATTTACGGTGACTTTACACTTCCTCTCACCCAATTTTACTCCTGCTATGTCGGGGTTGTTTTTCACATGTAATAAGAATGGCTCTAGGGACAAGGCAAAGATCAAGAGGGACAAAGGGCATCCCATTTTTAATGTCGAAAGCTTCAGAGAGTACATTGTTAGTTCTTGCTCTAGCAGATGGGGAGGAGTTCTAAGCCAAGATTCTATTGATTGATTCATTAAATGGCCAAATCCCATGTACTCAAAAATTGGTTGATAACACTGTCTATGTGTCTCTCTCCCCCTCCTGAAGAGATGAAGCCCTGATTAACTGATTGTCCAGGTAAGGGATTATATGAATCCCAAGAGCCCTCAAGATGGCCATGAGCCCAGCCAACACCTTGGTAAATACCCTTGGGGCTGTGGATAAAACGAAGGGAAGAGCCACAAATTGAAAATGTTGGCCATCCAGGGCAAACCTTAGAAATTTCTGATGCCCTGAAAAAACCCAATTCTGTGAGATACTCACCTGTAGAATTGGTTTTTCTGGGAATCCATTCCAGGCACTCCTTACGCTTGGGATTACCTCCTTGCTGATCACGTGACTGCAAGAAAGAAAACAGGTGTGGCCCCTCCCGGCCCATAAGTAGCAGCTGCCTCCTCACCAAGATCAGTTTACTTAAAAAGCAGTAAAAAACAGAAAAACAGAGGCAGGCCGGGAGGACCTATATAGGAGTCCATGTTACTTTACACCGAACTCCGCGAAAATACTCTCAGAAATTAAGTTTTGTTCTTTTCACTTTCTCTTACACTTTTTCTATTTTCTCTTTCCTTTTTTTTTTTTTTTTTTTTTTTTTATAAAATGCTAATGAAATAAATTGACTAAACACCATCAAAAAAAGCATCAAAAGATAGATCATGACCCAAAACGGGTGGGCCGGAGTGCCTGGAATGGATTCCCAGAAAAAACAATTCTACAGGTGAGTACCTCACAGAATTGTGTTTTTTCTTCCAATCCATTCCAGGCACTCCTTACGCTTGAGATCTCCAAAAGCAGTGCCATCTATGGGCGGGATCCCCTAACGCAGAACAGCAGGTAGTTCATTTCACTACTGCCTGAAGAGTCTTTCAACCAACCACAGCGTCAGCTGAGGCTCTAACATCCACCTTGTAAAATTTGTTAAATGTATGAACCGAAGCCCAGGTGGCAGTTTTGCAAACCTGTTCCACCGAAGCCTGATGCTGAAAAGCCCAAGAAGCACCAACGGCCCTAATGGAATGGGCCGTGACCCGAAAAGGGGGTTCTTTCCCCTTGGCCGAGAAGGCTCTTCCTACTGCCTGCCTAATCCACTTACTGACAGTGGCTTTAGCTGGCGGAAGCCCCTTTCTCGGCCCTTCCGGTATAACAAAAAAGGCAATCCGTTTTGCGGAAGGAATCCGTAGCTGCCAAGTAATATCTTACGGCTCTGACTACATCTAAAGAATGAAGCACCCTTTCCTTAGCATTAGCCGGAACTGGGCATAAAGAAGGTAAGTTACCTCTTGATTAAGGTGAAAGGGAGAGACGACCTTAGGTAAAAAATCAGGCTTAAACCAAAAAACTACTTTGTCTCTGTGTAACTCAAAATAAGGAGACTTCATACATAAGGTGGCTAACTCAGAAACACGCCGCACAGAGGTGATTGCCACCAAAAATAACACCTTAAGCGTCAAAATGCCCAATGGAGCGTCAATCATAGGATCAAGGGGAGCACCCTGCAGAGCCGACAACACCAGATTCAGGACCAGATTAGGGGGCAGTTGTGGCCTAGAGGCAAGGGGAGCACACTTGCGACCGGAGGGTTGCAGGTTCGAATCCCAGTCCTGGGACAAGACCGAAGTGCTCCTGAGCAAGGCACCCAACCCCGCAACTGCTCCCCGGGCGCCACAATTAGGGCAGCCCACCGCTCTGAGCATGTGTACACTCACTGCACGGATGGGTCAAATGCGGAGGATGAATACCTATGTGTGCGCAAGCATACAATGGCCATCTATGCATTAAAAATTTTAAAATTTAAATTAAGTCCCACACTGGTAAAATAGACTTGCGCGGTGGTCGGACATGAGTGACCCACTGAAAAAAAAGTCTTAATGAGCCTCTTACTAGCGATAGACTTCTGGAAAAAAAAATAGAAAAGGCTGATACATGCCCTTTTAGGGTGCTTAACTGTAGGCCCATTTCTAAGCCATCTTGTAGGAATTCTAGAAATTGAATACTTTATGCACGAAAATTCCTAGCCTCACACCAGGATATGAACGACCGCCAGACCCTGTAGTAAACTATGGAAGACGACTTCTTCTGGGCCTGAATCATGGTATGAATAACCTTGGCCGATAAACCTTTCTCTGCTAAGATCGAGGTTTCAATAGCCAAGCCGTTAAAGCCAGCATCTGTAAATTCGGGCGCCGAAGCGCCCCGAGTGAGAAGATCTGGCTCGACCGGTAGGCGCCGATGGTCTACCGACCTCCTTGTTATGTCTGAAAACCAACTTCTTCTTGGCCAATGAGGAGCTACTAGAATGGTAGGTACCCCCTCCTGAGCTATCTTTCCTAATACACGGCTCAGTAGCGGAAGCAGGGGAAAAATGTACAAAAGCTTGAACCTTGCCCAAGAGACTGACAGGGCATCCGTTGCTATGACCAGAGGGTCCCTTGATACACATGAAATGAAATCAGTCCGTTTGTGATTGTGTCTGGATGCAAAAGATCCACTTCCAGACACCCCCAGCGAAGACAAAGGGCTTGAAAGACCTTCCGACTGAGGGACCATTGTCCCCAATGCAGAACCTTCCTGCTCAGAGCGTCGGCCTCCTGGTTCTCTACTCCGGGATGTAAACTGCCGAGATGCAGGGAACATTCTCCTCTGCCCAAGTCAGAATCCGGCTTACTTCCTCTAGAGCACTCTTGCTCCGGGTACCCCCCGATGATTGATATAGGCTACTGCCATCCGATTGTCCGACTGGACCTGGACTGCCTGCCCCTTTAAGCTGGGGGTCAGATACTGCTCTTAATTCCAATATATTTATGAGAAGCTGATACTCCTTCGGCACCCATTGTCCCTGGATCTTCTGTGTCTGCCACATGCCCCCCCCCCCCCAACCTGTGAGACTGGCATCCGGGGAAACGATTTGCCACTGTGGTGTCAGAAAGGACCTGCCTACAGACAGATGAAGAGGGTCCATCCATCACAGAAGAGATTGCCTGGCCGAGGGCGTCAGAACAAAAAACTTGATCCAGCAACTGTGGGGCTCGATCCCAGTTTGCCAACAGATTCCACTGAAGAAGCCTCATGTGAAACTGGGCAAAAGTTATGGCCTCGAAGCAGGCTACCATAAGGCCTACTAGCTTCATCCCTAGCCGAATGGTCGGCTGCCGGCAAGCCAGTAAGTACTCTATTTGATTTCGAATTAGCAGAGCCTTCTGCTCTGGTAGAAACACTTTGACTTGAACCGTGTCCTGAATCATTCCTAAGAAATTCCTTACTCGCGCCGGAGTGATATGGGACTCCGGATAATTGATCACCCAGCCGAACTCTCA
This sequence comes from Gastrophryne carolinensis, assembly GCA_027917425.1. Classification (NCBI taxonomy): domain Eukaryota; kingdom Metazoa; phylum Chordata; class Amphibia; order Anura; family Microhylidae; genus Gastrophryne; species Gastrophryne carolinensis. The sequence continues at coordinate 299,216,476 of CM051235.1, read as the reverse complement.
CAGACCATCTGCGTATCTTTCATGATCCGCTGAAATTAAAGGATCGTCCAAATATGGAATGATGCATATCCTCTGGCCAAAACTTTGGTGAACACTCTTGGAGCCGAGGATATCCCGAATGGGAGTGCCACAAACTGGAAGTACTGGTCTTCCAGGGCAAACCTCAGGAACTTCTGATGCCCTGGAAAAATTGGAACATGCAGATACGCGTCCCTTAAGTCTATAGTAGTCATAAGATCCCCGGGCCGAACTACTCTTGCCGCTGACCTTAGCGTCTCCATGCGGAAAGGTTTCATGCGGATATACCTGTTGAGACCCTTTAAGTCTAAAATGGGATGCATCAACCCGTCCTTTTTGGGGATTGTGAACAGGTTGGAGTAAAACCCCTGACCTTCCTCCTGAAAGGGTACCCGACAAATTACCCCTTTTTGAAGGAGATGCTGAACTGTGGGTCTCAGGGCATCTATCTTTGACTGGTTCCGGCATGCCCCTGACCGAAGGAAACTTGCGGCTGGTCTGGCTGCAAACTATCTTGTAGCCTGATGACACCACCTCTAGGATCCAAAGATCCGCCACGTGGTGCCTCCAGATATGAGCAAAATGCAAAAGCCTTCCCCCCCACCCGCTAAGGTGAGGGCGCCCCCTCATGCTGGAGTGGGCTTGGCTGGAGGATTAGGCCCACTTCTCCAGGCCCCTCCTGCCCTATTACGCGCTCTGCCTCTACCTCAAAAATCTCTATGGGAGCAAGGATGAAAGGCCCCTCTGCCAGTCCAAAAGAGTCGATATGATGAAGTCCTCTGAAAAGGCCAAGTCGTCCTCTTCCTCTGAGGCAGTTTGCCATCCTTCACCATACCGTCCAGTTTTTCTCCAAAAAATCTGCTCCCTAAAAAAGGTAGATCTATAAGAGCTTTCTTAGTGGTGGCAACCGCCAACCATTGTCTTAGCCATAAGGAACGGCGCAAGGCCACAAGCAGAGTGAAGTTCTAGCAGCTAGCCTGACTGCATCATCCATCGCAGTGATAGCGAAAGAGCTAAAGTCCAAACAATCCTTAAAATCTTTGGACTCTTGAATAAGCTTGCGAGACTTAGCCCTGGCTAAACTTTTTCTTCATCTTCTTCCTTGAAGCCAGGGACAGAATGGCCATGGCACAAACAGGACGTAGAAAGGATCCTTTCATAGCAAAAGCATGGCGGGCCAATAGATCCATTCGTCTCTCCGTGGGATCTCTTACGGCATGATGGAAGTATTAGACAAGCCTGCTACTGGAGAATCCACCTCAGGTGGGTAAGACCAAAGCTTAATCATGTCCGCCAGAAAGGGATAGAGTCTAGTATCCTAGGAACAGCCGGTAATTTGTTAGGATTTTCCCATTCCTTTAACACCATTTTAGAAAAGTGCGGCTGCTCCGGGAACACCTGCCTTTGCCTTACTGGCTAAAACAGATCATCCTTCCCTTTTTTTGTCACCTCAGGAGGGGCGAAATTATTATTATTATTGTTCATTTATATAGCGCCATCATCTTCCGTAGCGCTTTACAAAGTAGTAATTACAGACAGGGTAGAACATACAGTACATACACTATTTCAAACGCAGTTTTACAGATTTGACAGTGGATATTCTGAGTACAAGATACAATATGGGAGAGAGTGATATTCAAAGTTTCAAAAACCGAAGAGAGCAGACACTGTTTCGCCTGCGAGGAGGGGGTCCTCATCAGAAGAGAAAAAAATAGAGTTACTATCTTCCTCACCAGAGCGTAACTCGCCTTCTGAGAGCTGCTCATCTAAATACTCTTCTTCCTCCCACTCTCCAAAAGAGGCAAATAAATCTCTTTCCTCCGCAACAGGTTCCAATGCCTCCTCTTATTAGGTGGCCTTCTTTGGAATAACCAAGGATAACTGTCTCTCCAGGTTATCCAACCTGTGCACCACATCTGACTGCGCCTCGCTGCCTTCCCCCTTCCAGGGGAAGGAAGGGATGGGTGAGCCGTTGCGCTCACACCAGTAATAACTGGACTAAAGACCTGAGCCACCGCTCTATTATGGTCTAACCAATTCTCATGGCGCAAGCAGAACAAACCGTGCTGAAAACTACCCAGGGGATCCTGCTTACATAAGGGGCAGAGCCCGCCCTGCTCAAATGGGATGCCCGAATCACTATCCCCTGATGCCTCCCTCATGGTGTTTTTTTTTTTTTTCTTTCAATTTGGCAATCAGACCTAAAAGGCCCTAAGCCTAAAACCAATCCCAAAAGGGACCGGGAGGAAACACAACCCTTCTCTATCCTTCTTCCAAATTCAAATAAATAAAACAGGAGAAAAAAAGAGCATTAATAATCTCCCTCTTTTTTTTTTTTTTTTTTTAACTGATAAAAAGATAAAACTGACAATCATTATAATAATAAAATATATTCATACAGATAGTAAAATATTAAAATATATGATATAATATAATATAATATATATATATAAAAATTGATAATGGCGATGTCCACTCACAACCACTGCTCTTCTCTTTACGGCTATACAAAAGAAATGATCAAACACATAACATATATATCATAGCTTAGTGCAAACAACGGCAAAATCAGCTTGCCCTGAGGCAGCAATATGAATAAACCCGCAAATGTCATATATACATATGAATACACAGAGCTCTTGATAGTCCACCGTGCTGTTAGGCAAATCCACACGTGTTCACACACAAGATAGGCCGCCACCAACCACTTAAGCCTCTTACCAGATGGCCAATATAAATCAGCAAAACGGATAAACTTTCTCAAATCAATCCAGGTCTTCTTTAATTTGCTCCTAATCGCCAGAGAGGCCTCAATCATTCAGATTTAGCACACAGACTTATACTGGAAAAGACATCAACTCCCAATCCAGAGCGGTACTCAGAAATGAGGGCTCAAAATTAATTCAGCATTGATGCAGTAAAGGATTAGCCATGGAAAAAATATAAAAACATATATAGTGCAGACTGTCTTAAAAAGTAGCAAAAATGTAATAAGCAAAAAATGCACTCACAAAGTAATCATTAAGAAAGAACATGTTTCAAATACAGCTGTACTGTCAGTAGCAGTTCTCACCACGCAGACACCCAGATGCAATATGTACTCCAATTAAGATAATAAGCAGGTACTCCAACGCGTTTCACCCTCTCAGGGCTTTGGCTAGGAAAAACCTGCGGCTGACTTGCTCTTCAAAAAAGCCTGCAGCCTAGAGCATATCACACTCTGTAAGCGCCCAAAGACCCCGGCGCTTCCACCTTACCTTCACGGACCCCAAAACAGCCAACGCTGTGGAGGCATAAACTTGGGTCTTGAGGGATCCATGGGAATAAGGCTACGCAGAGAGCCGACAGGGTTCAGTCCCCCGCTTGCTGCCAATCCTTGAGAGCTAGTTTCTTGAACAACCTTTACAGTCACTTGCCACTGCAAGAAAGAAAACTGATCTTGGTGAGGAGGCAGCTGCTACTTATGGGCCGGGAGGGGCCACACCTGTTTTCTTTCTTGCAGTCACGTGATCAGCAAGGAGGTAATCCCAAGCGTAAGGAGTGCCTGGAATGGATTGGAAGAAAAAAATGGGGATGTGAAGATATGCATCCCTTATATCTACAGTGGTCATCAGATCCCCCGGCTGAAGCGTCCTCACTGCCGACCTTAACGATTCCATGTGAAAATGTCTTAACCAGACAAATCTGTTGAGGCCCTTTTCGGTCTAGAATCGGCCGCACCGATCCATCCTTCTTGGGGATGGTGAACAGATTAGAGTAGAACCCCTTTCTAGGAGGGGAACCTGACAACTCACTCCTATCTGTAGCAGATGCATAACTGCGGCTCTCAAGGCCTGAGACATTCGCTAAGGTTACTACTGTGCCCCGGATTCTCCCTTTTAGAAAGAGGAATCTACCTTCGCTATCCTTAACATCTGCCATGTGCTCAAAGGGAACAGAGCTATTAATTAAGATCAATACACCTTTGGTTTTGTTGATTGGAGATGCGGAGAAGTAACGAAGCGGGTAATGTTTATTATGGAGCTGCGGCATTTTGGCAAGCTTGAAGTGTGTTTCTTGTAGAAAAGTGACATAGGTTTTATGTTCTTTAAGAAACCCCAATAGAGTATGTCTATTCTCAGGGATGTTAAGTCCCTCCATATTAATAGTGAGAGTATCCAACAGCATGTTGTCGTGTGGGCTCATTAAGAAGGTTGTATAAGATGAATATGACCAACCAACACAGATGCAGATCTGCCTTATGATAGTGAGAGTACTTTTCTGTAAGGTTGGACTTTGGGGGGGGGGGGGGGGATGAGATAGAAGGTAGAAGAGGAAGAGTAGTAGAAATTATAGAACAGAAAGAAAACCCCCAGCAATAAAGCTGAAAAGGTTAAAGGTGGATCTCCTGGGGCAAGAGAGTTTGTTATCTCAGGGATCTACAAGGTTAGGATGGTGACCAGCAAAGGGCTACTTTAGGCTACCCTTCAGACTACACAGTTACCTCCACGTCCCTTCAAAGGATCAGGGGTGTGTTGGGGGATTCAACTTAAGCCCCCCAACTCCTGTTAACAGGTATATCTTCCTTGGGGGGGGGGGGGGGGGATTACCTCACAGCATATGGATTTGTGTTAAGAGGATGACCCACGCAGACGCACATGTGCTGCAACCAGCGCAGCAGCAGAGCCATTCATAGCTCCGCCCATTGCTCTAAAAGCAGCAAGCCACGAGTATCTCATTTGGTGTACTTGAATAGAATAAGTGATAATAAGACATCAAATTGTTATTTAACCTGACAAGCATATTTATGATAACAAGCAGAACAAAAAGAAAACAAAGTACTTACCGATGTGCTTTTCCTCTCCATTTATATGGTTGAGCAGAGTCTGGGTTAATGGCTATAGCCTTATCACAGTCACGGATTGCTGCATTTGGCTTCTGTAGTTTCACATAAACACTGTTGTGAGTTAAAAGGTAAGATTTGTTAATCTTAAAAAAACAAGGCAAAACACAAGGTAAAGTAAGACACTTCTTAAACATGGGATTTTAGTATGAATCATAAAATCCTTTTTCCATTTTTTCTATAGGCTGGGCCACAAAGAGCTCGGATAAAAGTGCGCTAATCAGGGGATAGGATACTACAAGCAAAGCCCCTTCTTCCGTAAGCCTCCCTACCCTTGTAAATACACATGATGCTCAGTAATGATAGTGATGTGTGGATGACATCTGTGATGTGGAGGGATAGACCCCCCCCCCCTTTATTCTCTAGGAAGGCCATCAAATAGTCTGATACCCATGGAAGGTTTGCAAACAGTGATACATAGGGCAGGCAAGAGGTAGGATAAATATTTTACAAAAAAACATCAGAACCACTATCAGATGTGCCAGCTTATGCAGAAGAAACTAGAAAAAAAAAATACCATTTTGTGAGTACTCACCTGAAAAATGGATATTGTCAGTGTGCCACACACCCCGCTTCCCCTTTAATTCTTACGATCGGGTTACACCACCACCAGGTGGCGACGTTGCAGAGAGAAGTCTTCAAAACGAGCCCCCTTCCGGCCTATATATACCTGGGACCTCCCACTTAACACCAGTGATTTAAAAAGCAGAAAGACAAGGTACCAGGAAATCAAATGATAACCTCAAAATAAAGAAACAGCTTCACCATATAAAGGAACCGGGATACCGAAAAGGGTGGGTGAAGCGGGGTGTGTGGCACACTGACAATATCCATTTTTCAGGTGAGTACTCACAAAATGGTATTATTCACAGTGTGCCACACACCCCGCTTCCCCTTTAATTCTTACGATCGGGACATCCAAAAGCAGTGTCCACAAGGGATGGGTATCCGAAGGCAAGTGAAGCATAACTTAGATGACTGCAGTCTGCAGAACTTTGCGGCCAAACACAGCATCCGCTGAGGCCCGCACATCAACCTTGTAAAACTTAGAAAAAGTATGAACAGAAGACCAAGTAGCAGCCTTACAAACTTGTTCAACAGAAGCTTGGTGCTGAAAAGCCCAAGACGCTCCAACGGCGCGAGTAGAATGAGCAGTGATACGGAAAGGGGGGACTTCCCCCTTAGCAGAATAGGCCGCAATAACAGCCTGACGTATCCATTTGCTAATGGAAGATTTGGGCGGCGCCAAACCCTTCCTAGGCCCACAGGGCACAACAAAAAAGGCATCAGTTTTACGAAAAGGAGAAGTAACAATCAAATAGTACTTAACACAGCGTACTACATCCAAACAATGCAAAACCCTTTCCTTGTCATTCTTAGGCTTAGGACACAAGGAGGGAAGAACAATATCCTGATTCAAATGAAAAGCAGAAACAACCTTAGGAAGAAAGTCCGGTTTGAACCGAAAAACCACTTTATCCTGATGCCTCTCAAAGTAGGGCGCCTGAATAGACAAGGCCGCCAACTCCGAGACACGGTGAACCGAAGTGATAGCTACCAAGAAGACAATCTTCTGAGTCAGGGTAGACAAAGCAATATCTTGCAAAGGCTCAAAGGGAGGAGCCTGAAGAGCGGAAAGAAACAAATTCAAGTCCCAAACAGGGAGTAAAGGTTTCCTGGGAGGCCGCACATGCGCCACCCCCTGGAAAAAAGTTTTAACTAAAGGATGAAGCGCAAAACGCTTCTGAAAAAAGATAGATAAGGCAGAAACTTGCCCCTTCAAAGTACTCAGTTGAAGACCAGAGTCCAGCCCTGATTGCAAAAACTCCAGAATCCTGGAAACCGAAAAGACCCTACAAGGCAAAGATCTAATCTCACACCAAGCGATATAGGCTTTCCAAGTCCTATAGTAGATGATAGAAGAAGACCTCTTCCGGGCACTGATCAGAGTCTTAATGACCGAGTCAGAAAGACCCTCCTCCTTCAAGATGGAGGTTTCAGCAGCCAAGCCGTCAAACCCAACGTTGGTAAATTGGGGTAACACAGCCGACCCTGAGTGAGCAGATTGGGCCGAAGAGGCAGAACGAGCTGGTCCACTGCCAGCCGAACGATGTCTGCGAACCATACTCACCTTGGCCACCTTGGGGCCACGAGAATGGCGGACACCTTTTCCAGAGCCAGCTTCCGTACCACCCTGCCCAGCATGGGTATCGGGGGAAACAGGTACAGAAACCCCAGATCCCCCCAGCTCAGGGACATGGCGTCCACTGCCAGAGCCAGAGGATCCTGGGAGAGCGACACGAAGTTCGGGAGCCTGCAATTGTGACGAGAGGCAAACAGGTCCACCTCCGGTGTCCCCCATCGGAGACACAGTGACTGAAAAACCTGAGGATGGAGAGCCCATTCTCCCAGACGGGAAGAGCCCCTGCTCAGCAGGTCCGCTTCCTGGTTCTCCACCCCTGGGATGTAAACCGCCGAGAGACAAGGAACGTGGGCCTCCGCCCAGGTCAGGATCAGGGATACCTCTCAGAGTACCCAGACTGCGAGTCCCTCCCTGATGATTGATGTAAGCAACCGCTGTTCGATTGTCTGAACGGACCTGGACCGGAAGGCCCAGAACATGTTGAGTCAGAAGAGCCAGAACCAGACGGATGGCTCTCAGTTCCAGAATATTGATGGGTAAGTGGGCCTCTTGAGGTCCCCACTGCCCCTGGAACTGAAGATCCTTCCAGAATCCCCCCCATCCCGAAAGACTGGCGTCCGTGGTGACAATTTCCCAAAGAGGAGTCAGGAAAGACCTGCCCCTCGAGAGATTGGTCGAGACCAACCACCACTGGAGGGACTGCCGGACCCGGGAGGACAACTGGAAGGGCCGATCCAACGACCGTGGTCGCCGGTCCCAGGACGCCAACAGATGAAGCTGCAGTGTCCTCGTGTGAAATTGAGCGAAAGGCACTGCCTCGAACAAGGCAACCATCAAACCTACCAGCCTCATCCCCAGACGGATGGACGGCCGAGGATTGGAAAGAAGGACCCGAGCCAACTCCTGAATCAGATAAATTTTGGACTGAGGGAGAAACACCCTGTGTTGTCAAGAGTCCAACTGCATTCCCAGAAAGGACACCACCCTGGCCGGAGCGAGGGAGGACTTGGGAAAGTTGATCACCCAACCTAAGCTTTCCAGCGTAGAGACCACCATCCTGGTGTCGGTCTCTGATTGATTGAGGGACGGAGCCATGATGAGAAGGTTGTCCAAATAAGGTACGACACGAATGCACCGAGATCTGAAGATGGCCATCACCCCTGCCAGCACCTTGGGGAACACCCTTGGGGCCGAGGTCAGGCCAAACGTTAGTGCCACGAATTGAAAATGCTGGTCATTCATCATGAACCAAAGAAAATGCTGATGAGCTCGGCATATGGGAACATGAAGGTAAGCATCCTTGATGTCTATGGACGTCATGAAGTCCCCCTGCCGAAGAGAACCGATGGCCAAACGCAAAGTTTCCATGCGAAACTTCCGTAAACGGATGAACCTGTTGAGCAATTTCAGATCCAGGACGGGACGAACCGACCCGTCCTTTTTGGGGACTGCGAAAAGATTGGAGTAGAAACCGAGGCCCACCTCTAAGCGCGGCACCGGCCGGATGACCGCCATTTCCAAAAGATTCCTTACCGACACCAGGAGCCCCTGTGCGGCCAAAGGATCGGTGGGCACCCGAGACCGAAAGAATCGTGAAGGAGAGCGAGACTCGAACTCCAGTTTGTAACCGGGCGACACCACCTCCTGGATCCATCTGGTCCCAGACCAGGGAAAAGTGTCGCAATCGTCCCCCCACCCGCACGGGTGAGGGCAGTCCCTCATTGCTGAGCGGGCTTACCAGCAGGTTTGGGCTTGGCACCCCAGGACTGACCGGGACAGCCACGGCCCCTCCCCCGGGTCCAACCTGTACCTCTGGTAGCGGGAAAGGAAGCCCCCCTACCCGCTCTGACTCCCCGATAGGAAGGATTAAAGGCACTTGCACCCCGAAAGGGGCGACAAGGCCTCTTGCGTTGAGGTAATTTACCACCTTTTGCCACTGAATCTATTTTATCACCAAACAGGCGCAAACCCAAAAAAGGGATCGCTGTAAGCACCTTTTTAGAGACAAAGTCCGCCGTCCACTGGCGCAGCCACACTGACCGACGAATTGCCACCAGCAGAGCCGCTGTCCTGCTACTCATTGCCAGAGCATCGTCCTGAGCGGTCAAGACAAAGGAAATAAACGACTCACACCGTTTAAGAGTACAAAACTCATCACAAGCGGGATCAAGACCTGCGTACAGATCCCTAATCATGGACCTAACTGCCAACAGAAGAAACGCCGAAGCACACACTGGCCGCAGTGTCGATCCGGCACTGATAAAATCATGGCGAGCAAATTGATCAATCCGACGATCCTCACTATCCTTAATGGCAGTGGTCTCAGAAGATTGTACCACAGCCGTGCTAGACAGCCCTAACACAGGGGTATCTACGTCAGGGGGAACTGACCAAAGCTTCACCAAATCCTCCGGAAAGGGATAGCGTTTATCCCAACTAGGAGGGATTCCAGCCAGTCGTGTGGGTTGTTCCCATTCCTTAAGGACAACCCCCCCAAAGTGTTGTTGCCTGGGAAAAACCAAACGCGACTGGGGAACATCAAATAACTCACCCTTTGGCAGGGCGACTGCCTCAGGCGGATCCAAATTCAAAATTTCAAATATTTGAGCCAAAATGGAAGGGGTGTCAAAGGACACCCCCGTAGCCTGATCGCCAGCAGCGTCAATCCCTAGCTGATCTGCAGGCTCATCCGACTCCTCAAGGAGTTCCCCCTCCTCATCAGGGGGACAATCGGACCAATCCACTATTTCACACGTCTCATCCTCCGAAGCAGGTGCTGCTGGAGAAAGGTGTTTCCGCTTCGCTGTAGCCTTCTGAGCTACTTTGGCGGAAATTATTTTCTGGAGGTTGGCCAATCGTGCACACACCTCGGTTGACAATTTCACATGGGGACCGGAATAAGGGAGGGGGGGGGGGTAGGAGATGACGGAAGTTGCGAGGAGCCAGAAGCCGGGGCGACAGACTGGCGCGCAATGTTTTGCTTTGCACATGGAATGCGTAATATGACATCAACGCCTGGGAGCGGAACCCCACAGCCCCCACACAGCCTGGATGGCCCCGAAGAGCCATTTCCGGTATTGTCGGAAGCCTCCATATGGTGAATTTATGGTATTCGCAACAACCCAGGGTTTTACGCACTAAGCCACCCGGGATGCCCCTTTATAATTAATGTCCCGGGAAAGGGAGGATTAAAAATGTTTTTTTTTTTTTTTAAAAACCCTTACGACAAAACCCAATTTAGAGTACTAAGGCTAGCCAGGTATAACAGAACCGGGAGAGCCACTGCAGTGAGGGGATCCCAGGATGTGTGGGGGGAAAAGAGACAACAGTCAGACCCCCCCAGAAGAAAAGGCAGCATGCAGCATAGTCATTCAATACAGAGAAAGGCATAATAAATAACAATAGCAAAGCCCCAGAGTGGCTTAAGAGTTAAACTGAAGCCAGCCAACATACACTTTTTATAAACATGCTGAAGCAAACAAAGTAAAAAGGATGGCCCCACACACGAGGTGGGGACCGTTTACCTGTACAAAGAGCAGCAGCCAGCCAGACAGCAACCTGCAGCCGAGTGCCCCGCACCTGACTCCTTGAGGAAGTGCGGCGGGGCCGAGCTGCAAAACAACCAGCTCAAGCCACGCCGACGCCCTCGGAGTCAGTGTGGGGGGGGGGGGGGGAACATGCCACACATATCACAGCCCTAGCAGTCCAGGCCGCATGAGCGCTGCCCGCGGGAGCCCGAGACTGCCAGCACTCTTTAATCAGCACTAACGTTAAAACACACATGCACACAGTATAAGAACCCCCCAAACACCACCCCCCCCCATAGTGAAGGGACCGTAACGGGAGAGAAATGGCCAAAGGGGAACCTCGGGAAAGGGGCATCCCAAATCCGGATCACCATGCCGGATAGCCGCATTGCCCCATGTGTGGAGTCGAGCGGAGGAGATAAGCTCCTAGGCACCTATAGTGCCATCTACCGTTGCCCAGTGAGCAGCCTAGGCTGGGAGGCTTCCATTAACCATCTAGGTCAGGGGTACTCAAATGGCGGACCGCGGTCCGAATCCGGACCGCAGACGCCATTTGTCCGGACCGCTGCCCAGGGCTGGTGTAGTGTCAACATCAGCCCGGGATCCAGCGGTGCCGGTTAAAAATTGCCGGCCGGGGCTGTCAGAGCTGGGGGCGGGCACACGGGCGAGCTGCCGGCTCAGGCGCGCCGTTTCTGGAGTGTAAGCGAGCACGCCCGCTACCGTCACATCCCACCAAACAGGCAGCGATAAGTCCACTAAGCCGGACTGTGGCGATGGCCCCCGCCTGTGGTCCCCTGTTCGGGCGCCGCTTGTTGACGCGCTGTCTCCTCCTCCCGCGGCTGCCCTGGACTGAATAGTCGGGCTGGCTGGATATTGCGCACAGTGAGAGCGCGCCATTCGGTGGCTGTTTCGGTTTGAGGAGTTTGATCATCCGAAATAAGAAGATTACCTGCTGAGATTATCGGTTGCTGGATATCAGGACTATGCAGTGATTGTGCCTGACTACATATTTAATTCCTTTGTATAGAGGATCATGTATAGTTTTGTTGATGAGTACCCATAGTATTAATCTAATGGTTTGGGAAGCTTGCATTCTAGATAAACCTATGCATTGCTGTAGATTGTGGTCCTGCTCTTGCTCTGCCCCCCTTCCCCTTTTTTTCCTTTTCTTTCTCTGTTTCTCTTCCCCCTTTCCCCCTTTTTTTCTTACCCATTTGCATTTGCTGCCATGATAGCATCATTTCAGGAGCGTATCTCCCTCCACGTGTAGGCAGTATATAGGGGGGGTGCTCTGAGTGATTACGGTTGTGCATATTTTGGCATGATGTAGGCATCCACCTAATATACTGTATCTTGTGGGGAGTTAAATGGATGTCCTCCAATCATTAATTATTGATAGAACAATATGGACCAATATATACTAGTAGATTAGTAGTGACATGGTGATTAAACACAATATAGAATTCATTTAATTATCAACACTATTAATATAAAAGTAACATAGTGGACAAATTGTAGATTTGTGTGTACATAGGTATGTTATATGGTGTTTGTTTGTTTATGTAGGATGGACGCTATGCTCACCTCCCTCCGCTCCTTCCTATATCCATCATGACACTGCCGGCCTTTTGGCCGCTGTGGCTTGCCGTCTGTTTGAGTACCTGGAGCACAGTGCGTTCCAGGGCTCTCTTCCGCTTCCGGGTGCTCGTTGTAGTTCCCTGGTGTAGCGTGGACGGGGACCGCAGGCGCGCTTCCGGCCGGAGCGCGCATGGCGGTGTCTCGGTCCAGCATGCGGACTTCATCGTTGGAGCGGAGGTAGCTAAGTATTTAAGGGCCTCCATCAACACTTGATCTCACATGCCCTGAGGAAGTGACGCGTTTGACGTCACGCAACGCGTTGGCTGTGACGACGGGGGTGAGAGACCTGCTGGCTGGGGGCTTCGCTGCTGCTGGCTTATGAGGATCCAGTAAGTGTGTGTTATATGTCGTGAGTGGTCTGTGTGTTTCCATCTGGCTGGTCCTTCTGCCTTAGTTAGATTGTATGCAGACAAATAGACATTATTTGGATTATTTAATTACCTTCAAAGTTTGAGCACATTGCACGTTATTGATTATTATGGTATTTCAGTTTTCCATAGGGTTAGGTCAGCGTTTAAGCATATTGCACTTTATTGATTATGCAGGGTGTTGATTGAGGTTTATATTTAACCCCCTTTTTTTAGGAATTATATTTAATGAATTTTTTCTCATGATTTGTGTGGATTTAGAGATTAGTTATATGGTTATTTATTATAGTATATAGTGTATTCATATATATAGTTTCCTTTTTCCTTTGTGACACTTTTTGATTACCTGCCCTTATAACAGACACCACTCATGAATTGGGCAATTGATACTAATTACATAGATCTGCTCTAGTGGCACTTTATATTTCCATCTATTACAATTGTGTCCCCCTGTCCAGCTTTACAAGGTCTAGCTCTGCCCCCTTTGATTCATTTATCATGTTATTTGTGTTTTTTAAATTGGTTTTAATTGGTCTATGATTGTATGTCCAAAAATGTAATAAATAAACTTTTGCACTTTTACATTAACTAAGTGTAGTGGTGCCACTTTTTAGATGAGGTTGGCAATTTAGGAGTGTGTGGGACTCCTGCCTGCTTGCACTATAATTTAAAAATGAACGGAAATCTAGGTTTAAACCATCTTGTTATGATGGAATAGCCAACTAGACAGAGCTGCCAATTTGGCAACCCAGCACGCAGAAGTTTTTTCTTCCAAAAAGGCAACCTTCGATAAACCGGCAGGGATGTGCACAGGCTCAGACAAGTTAACTGTTCAAATCCCAAGGATCTGGAAGTGGCCTGCACTGGGGAGTCAAGAAAATACCACTTAGAATTTAGGCCTTGATTCAAAGGCAGTTCGGTGCCAAAGGAATGTGAAATCTGGCCTTTTAAAGTGCTGACTGAAATACCTGTATATGAGGTGGACTGAAGGAAGGCCAGGTCCTTTGCCACAGAAAAAGCTCTGAAAAATACTTCTGAATCTGGTATTCAAAAATTGGATCATGAACACATGGATCAAGAACAAAACAAGTGTGGGGGGGGGGGATCTGGAAATAGTGTCTAAATACATCAATGACATTTAGATCAGTAAAGTTCGTGCCATGCCTAAGATCCGATTGTTGCAACGCTAACAAAAGAAAGTGCTATATAAAGTGCTAAGAAATGATATAATATATATATATATATATATATATATATATATATATATATATATATACACACACACACACAAACTCTGTCCACTGAGTATTATATCAAAAGTGTAATCAAGCAATATAAGTGCAAAGAGGCAAAGTATAATTTACAGAACCCAAAAGGTGCTCACAAAAAGGCACACAAAATCAATAAAAATTATTGGAACAATAAATTTAGAGCCAGGTGAGTAAACTCACTCATTTTTAGGAAAGAAAACTGCCTTTCACGCTCATCGTTTACCCTGAGGCCGAGTAAGCACCAGGAGAAAAGTTACATGGTTGCTGAATCACCCCCAAGGTAAACAATGAAAGTGAATGCCAATTTTCCCCCAAAAGCGAGCTCTCACACCTGGCTCTGAATCGCCCCTATTGAAACAGATCTCCTCCTCAGAATCCATCACCTCAACCAAATACCGGTCACTCACTTTGTGCAGCAATTAGTCCACCTCATCAGGCCAGCGTAATGTGAGGACTCAACTTATATGTCCTCCAGTAAATTCCCCTTGAGGCAGCATCAGCTGACCATTGCTTTAGCACACCTTCAAACTACTAACAGAGCTAAACCTCTGGCAAGCTAGTCAAGTCATACATATTCAAATTATTCAAAATAACATATCTATTAATATCCAACTGGTCTCAATCAACTTCCGTGACCCGAATGAGTCTTGGAATCCAGTTGCTTTAACATTTTTCTGCTCACCAAAAATGCTATGGATGTGGCACATGCTGGCTATAAGGTCAACCCTACAATAGAAAAAACATGACGTGCCACCGGATCTATATGCTTATACACTGGATCACTTGGATATGTACTATCCGAGGATGGCATAACAGTCTTAAAAAAAAAAACAAAAACAATTAGTGTACACAAGTCCGGAGCAGTGGGCTGCCACAAGTGCAGTGTCCAGGAAGCAGTTAGAGGGATTAGGTACTTTGCTCAAAAGCACTTCAGTCATGTCCCAGACTGGTATTCAAAGCCACCCTCCAGTCACAAGACTGCTTCCTTAACCACTAGGCCATGCTGGAAGTCGGGCCATACCTCAGGAGCGGCTTCGTTCAAACAGGCACTCCCGCACGCCGCAGGAGCAGCCCCTGCCTCCAGCAGAGCCTCCGCCGGCCACGCTACAACCTCTTGCCGTGCAAACGGCCATATCCACACAATATTTCAAAGCCGCACTAGCGGCTTGGCCAGCCGGCCGCGAGGTGAATCCTAGCAAAGCCTCCGCCGGCCCCGCTACACTTCTATTGCCGCAGGAGCGGCTTCATTCAAACAGGCACTCCCGCACGCCGCAGGAGCAGCCCCTGCCTCCAGCAGAGCCCCCGCCGGCCATGCTACAGCCTCTTACAGTACAAACGGCCACATCCACATAAGATTACAAAGCCGCACCAGCGGCCTGGCCCACCGGCCACTACATTTAACCCACCTCAAGCCGCAGGAGCGGCCCCTGTCTTCAGCTCAGCCTCCGCCGGCTACGCTACAGTATCCCGCCGTGTAAACGGCCACACCACCCCGATCATAAAGAGCAACATAGGCGGCTGGCCCGCCGGCCACGCTACTTGCACACATCGCCAAAGCGGCCACTCCTGATCGCCACAAGCGCCGCCAACACATAAAGCCGCAAACAGCGGCCAACCCGCCGGCCACGCTACATCTGAAGTGGCCATTTTTTCCACACGGGATACCCCGCACACCTTAACACAGCATTGGGCCTATATATCAAAAAGGGTCCAAAACCCTATACAGTCTGCACTCTTGCAATCAAACCCCATCAAAGAACACCACAATCAAGGACCTCAGTCCACTCTCAAGTTTTAACCTACAGCAAATCAGCACTACAAGCACAGGAAGAGCATCCCAATCACCAAGAACTCCAAGCAATTAAAGAGGACAGGTGAGCAGTGTGCACCACCGGTAACTACAGTATTTATAACCTTTATAAGCACCCAATAGCGCCCCTACGGCACTGGGCACTTATAGTCCAGGTAACCATTAATTTGGTAACCTTGGTAGAGAAAAAATCCCCAGCAAGTCTGGAGATTTTTGAGGACTAATCCACCAGAGCTAATGACACTTGTTATCGCTGGTGTGATTAAAAGGTAGAAGTATACAAAAACAAGAACAAGACCGCACCGACGATAGTAGGCTAGTGTGCTATACAGTACAGGGTAAACAGAAAACTGTTACTACATATCTCCACAACCAGAGGGGGGTCCCACACACCCTCCTCACCCTGTCACAGAAGCACCACAGAGTAATAATAATAATGATAAATCCAATTTTATTATTACAAATAATTTTATGAAATACAAGACAATCTTAAAAACATTCCTACATTAAAAAAACATATAAGACAACTAACATCGAGGAAGGGGCACCATTCAAAAGGTAAGGCAAGGGGAGGGATGAATAAAAGGAAGGGGGGGGAAGGGGCCCAAAACGGCCCAATAATACTACTAATGGTCAACCACATCAAATGCCTGGATTGATCTATGGGTTCATGTGCAAAATAACCATCTTAATAATTGTGCACAAGTGCTAAACATATAATCATGTGCTAAATAACAAAGACAATTAAATCCAATACTACTAAAAAATTTTTACCAGGCTACTATTAAACGGACTCAGTGAAGACAAACTACATCTAAACCCTACCCATTTAAATCAATTTAGGAGGACCCGCCGAGTGGGCAAGTGCCCAGTGCAAACTGTGCAAAAAATAATAAAACAAACAGGCTCAGTAAACAGACCCTCCCCCCGCACACCTTACCTGCCCACACTCCTCACCACCGACGCGTTTCGTGACGTCATACGTCACTTTCTCAAGGTGTATGAGGAGTACCCACCCCTGGCGCCCCTATTTAAACTCACCGCACCTACGCTCCCCCGCTGTAACCGGCAGGTGAAGATCATCATAGCCATCAGCGCACGCCGGCCGGAAGTGCGCGGGCGGAAATGACGAGCAGAGTGGGCAGTGAGGCCAGGCAGGAAGCCGCCTTGCCCACACAAAGCCCAAAGATCTGAACGTACGCCGGTAGTACTAATGACATGACGCGGCCGCATCTGTCAAAAGCGGCGGAGCCAGGCAAGGTGAGTACAAAACAGGGGCCCATCAGGGATGTAATTTCTAATCCAATTAAACAAAAAACACCCATCATATCTGTATTTATGAATTTATAAGCAAAGATAACTATATATACATAGTGAACCTTACCTTTTGAATGGTGCCCCTTCCTCGATGTCAGTTGTCTTATATGTTTTTTTAATGTAGGAATGTTTTTAAGATTGTCTTGTATTTCATAAAATTATTTGTAATAATAAAATTGGATTTATCATTATTATTATTACTCCGTGGTGCTTCTGTGACAGGGTGAGGAGGGTGTGTGGGACCCCCCTCTGGTTGTGGAGATAAAAGGTAGAAGTACCGACCTCAAACAAACCTAACTAACCCTTTTTCTTTTCAGCCCATTTGAGATATATTTTGAAAAATCACCTGCAACGCTAACCACCTTTTCTCAACAGAGAACTCTACGCCTGCCAGCACTAACCACCTTTTCATCTACTTCCATCCATAGCGCACCTAACACTTACCTTTCCACCACAGGAACAGGATAAGTAAACAAGCACTTCCAAAGAAGAGTAATTGCTCTACGTAACACGTGACTGGTACTTTGTTGAGGAAGATCTGCTACAATGTTGGTATTTTGTGTACCTTTTGTAAACACGTGTCCCTTTGGGTTCCTGGGGCTCTGTTAATTATACTTTGCTTGTTTGCACTTACCATAACTTTGTTATGGCATATACTGATGCACTTTTGATATAATAATCAGTGGATATTGTATATATATTTTGTAGAGCTTTAGGTTTTGTTTGTTAAACATTGATCTGAATCTTAGGCAGGGCACCAAGTTTATTGATCTACATTTCATTAATTTAGAAATCGTGTAAATTTGAGAACACCATTTCCAGATCTCCTCCTACACCTCACCCTCTGTTTGTTGCATTTTTAATTGATCTTAATGTCTTCTGTGTTTTTTGTAGTGTTAATTATTTGCTAAGAAAGATTTGTACTAATTTTGCAATTATTATATAACAATCATTTGTTCGTATTCAATTTTTGAATACTTGATGCATTTGCAGTTGGGGGGGGGGGGGCACATATTTTTGTGGTTTCAATGCTCCTGAATCTAAGCTCTCCCAATATCTGTGGCAGACCTGCGCAGATGCAAGTCTGCAAGAACTCAAAAATGTGAGTGCCAAAGCCTGGTCACTACTAGATTAACAATGTACACATTAAAAGGACCTTCTTGGCCAGTCTAGGGCTAGTAAAAAGGTTGAAATTGCTTCCAACCTGGCCTTGCACAACACCTTGTGCCATAGGGAAAGCAGACAGTATGGCAAAGACCTTCCAGTACATGACATGGCTCAGGTTGTACCTAGTCTAGTGTGTTGTTCCATGGCAGACCAAGTGAACCTGCTAGAGACATCTAGGACCTAGACCCTCTAAACTTGCGTGAAGTTTAGCAGCTGTCCACCAACCCTAACAGGTGAAGGAGACCTGTCAGTGCGTCTTATCGGGTGAATGTGAGAAGAAAAAAAAAAAAAAAAAAAAAGGAAAAAAGTCAACTCACCTCTCCATACTTCCAGCTTGCTCTGTCGCCGCGACCTTCGCTGTATCTGCCACCTAAACTCATCCTCCCTTCCCGATGTATCTGCTGCCGTCAGCACACAGACACCCGGCTCGGTACAGCAGTTGGCGTGGCCGATGCTCGAGCGTCGGCCATGCCCACCGCTGAATAAAACTGGATGTCAGAGTGTGCATGCGGTGCCGCGGAGAAGAAGCGGTGGAAGCAGCTGTATCTGTCGCCTTCTCTGCGGCACCGCCTGCACACACTGACACTCTGCTTTAT
Organism: Gastrophryne carolinensis; assembly: GCA_027917425.1. Lineage (NCBI taxonomy): Eukaryota > Metazoa > Chordata > Amphibia > Anura > Microhylidae > Gastrophryne > Gastrophryne carolinensis. Next base: position 299,197,739 of record CM051235.1, on the reverse strand, counting down.
TCAGTGGTGGGCGAGGCTGATGCTCGAGCATCGGCCACTCCCACTGCTGTGCCGAATGGGTGTGTGCAGGCGGCGGCAGATACAGCGAAGACGGCAGGGACAGGGGGAAGGAAAGAAATGAGAGTTTACTTTTTTTTTTTTTATTTACTTTTGCATATGGGGGATTGGAGGGGTAAATACCACACTGCCTATATGGGAATGGAGGGGGGAATGCCACACTGCCTATATGGGAATGGAGGGGGAACGCCACACTGCCTATATGGGAATGGAGGGGGAACGCCACACTGCCTATATGGGAATGGAGGGGGAACGCCACACTGCCTATATGGGAATGGAGGGAGGGGAATGCAATACTGGCCATGGGGTATGGGGGGGGAATGCCACTCTGCCCGTATTCGTGAGATTCTGCACCTTGCCTATTTAGTTCTTTGGGGGATGGTGTTTTAGCACATTTGGTTCAGAATATTTATTTTATTTTCTTCCTCCTCCAAATCCTAGTTGCGTCCTATGTGCAGGTGCATCTTATGGGGCGAAAAATACGGAATGTTTTTCAACCCTACTTTAAAAACAAAAAAAAAACATGCCTCCTTTATAGTCTTTCGAGTAGGTGTCACCCGAGTAAGACAAAAGAATGTCTGGGATAAGCATACATCTATACTAGGATAAAGAGTACATACAGTATACACAGAAGAGTCTAGATGGACCATAGGGTCTACTTCTGCAAAATAACCTTCTATGTTGCTATGTAAAAGATTCATCTAGCTATGACAATGGTAACCACCATCTTGAACTAGATTCTGCTTGCATTAAAACAAGCTCTATAGGAGCATCAAGCGCAAAACAAAAAGGAGAATAAGAAATTGTCCTGCTCCTTTCCTTGGCTTCCCCCTATAGTAAATAATGCTGAATCAGCAGCCCCTCTAAACATCTATTAGATTATTTTAGTAAAACAAGTTCCTCTACTGGACAAGGTAGCACCCTAAACAGGACAGAATTGAGTGATCAACCTTAAAGGCCACTTTGAAGAGTTCCATAAGTATAGTATTGTGCTTGTCCCACTCCATTTCTTCCTCAAACTGTAAAACTGAGCAAAGGCAAAATAGTGTTTTTTCTCCATTATCCCACACACTATAAAATAAGGCACTCTGAACGCGTTGCCCAGTGAGATGTACAAGGACTTTTTACCTTTTGATATTGATTTTTGATGGACCCAGTAAAAGTTTTATTTTTAACTACTATCTATCCAGTAGAAGCAATGGCTACTTTCTTCTCATAAAACGTATTTACCTAATTCTAAAATCCAACTGAATAACCCAGTGTCCACACTCAGCCCAAAAATGGCATGGATGCCACATTCAAATTGGCGTTTGGGTATCTAGGCATGTCTAAGATCCACAGACGCTCCCTTTCTACTGAGTTAGAAGTAAGGCTGTAAGGGCACCATCAAAACAATTATAAAACTCTATACAAGAAGTGGGTGCTCCCAGAAAAACCCCAAGACCAACCACATTCAAAAGTACATTATGTATATGGGGTTTTAAGAAATGGGCACTACCACTATATATAGCAAAGGTAATTCAATAAGTATAGTTTATTAGGAAATGCTATATACAAAATTTAAAACCCTTTCTATTGAGAGTCCCACCTCGGACAACCATTATAACCTTTTCATGTGCCTTCAGCCCGTAGCCCATCCATCTTACCACAATAATGCTGTAGCAAGCGTGTTGCTACTGGGGAGATTGTTTTGCCCTGATTAGAGTGCCTTTATCCCAACCAAATGTTGGACAGGTGTGCATGTAATCTCACCCACAATGTTTTTTTAATTTTAACCACCTTTTAGGCAATCACGATACGAAATTCACAATTAAGATTATTGCTTAATATTAAATTGGTCCCAATGCACCCATTATGAACCCTGGAGGTGCATTCCTTCAAGGAGCCCACTAAGGGTACTACCTTCACCAAGCTTAACATTAGAAAACCAATTTCCTGGTCTTTATGTGGGCCAAAACCCTCTTGAGTTGGCCCTGGAGTCTTAGACACTCCAATATGCATGAATACAACACTGATTGGGCGAGAGCTCGCTCATCCCCCATGGGACAGTCAGAAAGCAGAGTTTTGTGGCCAATCCCGGGAATTACACATAGAGGGGCACTCCTAATAAGGATGCCTCACTAGAACAGACCAAAACCACAATCCTGGTTTTTAATCCGCTTTAAAGTGGATCAAAATCCAGCTGGATCGCCCAGGGACTCTTATCCATTCCCTCCCCGTGGGGAATCCAAAATTGGGGTGCCCCACTGTGTGAACCCCCCCCCCCCCCAGGTCGCCTGCTACACTTACCTTAATCCCGGTCCAATGGAGTATGCGCGGGCCGCGGCTGCATCCCCGCTGTCCCTCTAGCAGGGCGCGTGCCCGTTTGTGAACGGCCGGCTCGGGCGCGCTCCATTAGAGGGAGGTGCGAGATGCGGCCCCCAGCTCTGAGATGCACTCAGACGTGCATAGCTCAGCGGCTCCGAGCGCGCTGACTGGACGAGCAGCCGCGCATGCGTCGTAGGACCGCAGTGAGGCGAGTTGATGTGAGCAATCTGGGGGTTTCACACAGTGGGGCACCCCCGATCGAACCCAGGATAGTCAAAAGTGGCTTTAAAGTGGCTTTGACAATATCTAGACTATACCACAAAGTGGGAACCCATATGGAAGTAATCTTAAGTCTATCTCCAACCCAATGGGCCATAGAAAAATCACTCCATAAATGCCACCAGTGCCTGTGAAAGATGTTATTAACAGTTCCCCAAATCGCTGTTAACAGGAAAACAAACCTTACTTTATTCCTTGCAATCTCTGTCCCTAAACATTGCGTCATATCTTGTGCCTTCTCAAAAAAATACCCCGCTTCCAACATTCATGACACTTGGGAAACCGGCCTGTAAAGGGCGATCTTGCAGAGATGACATGAAAAAAAAGGTAGCCCCTCCTGGTCCATAAGTACCTGGGACCTCCCACTATTCCCCAGTCTTTAAGAAAGCAGTGAGAAACCAGGAAGAGCCAATTATATAGTAAAATTGAAAATAACAAGAACACCATATAAAGGATCCCAGAACAAAAAAGGGCGGGGGAAGCGGGGTGTGTGACATACTCGTAATACCCATTTTACAGGTGAGTACTCACAAAATGGTATTATTCCTAGTATGTCACACACCCCGCTTCCAACATTCATGACACTTGGGACATCCAATAGCAGTGTCAATAATGGGTGGGAATCCAACAAGGAAATAAGGCATAACTTAAATTACTGCAGCTTGCAGAACCTTGCGGCCAAAAGCAGCATCTGCTGAGGCCCGCACATCAACCTTGTAAAACTTAGAAAAAGTATGCACCAAGACGCTCCAACAGCACGAGTAGAATGAGCAGTAACACGAAAAGGGGGTACTTTCCCCTTAGCAGAATAGGCCCCAATAATGACCTGACATATCCATTTACTAATGGAAGACTTGGCGGGTGCCAAACCCTTCCTAGGCCCAGAAGGCACAACAAAAAAGGCATCTGTCCTACGGAAGGCCGAAGTAGTAACCAAATAATATTTAACGCAAAAAAACTACATCCAAAGAATGTAAAACCCTTTCCTTGTCATTACTAGGATTAAGGCACAGTGAAGGAAGAACTATATCCTGATTTAGGTAGAAAGCAGACACCACCTTAGGAAGGAAATCCGGTTTAAAACGGAAAACCACCTTGTCCTGATGCCTCTCAAAGTAAGGAGCCTAGATTGACAGGGCCGCCAATTCTGAAACCCGACGGACAGAGGTAATAGCAACCAAAAAAGCAACCTTCTGAGTAAGAATATGAAGAGGAACATCCTGCAATGGCTCAAAAGGAGCAGCCTGCATAACAGAAAGCACCAAGTTCAGATCCCAAACTGGAAGGGCTTTCTAGGAGGCCGCACATGCGTGACCCCCTGGAAAAAAGTCTTAACCAAGGGATGAAGAGCAAAAGATCTTTGAAAGAAAATAGCCAAAGCAGAAACCTGCCCTTTCAAAGTACTAATCTGGAACCCCAAATCCAGACCACGTTGCAGAAACTCCAAAACCCTAGGGATGGAAAATACCCTGCAGGGCAAGGCCCTAGACTCACACCAATCAATATAGGACCTCCAAGTCCTGTAGTAAACAACAGAGGAAGATTTCTTCCTAGCTCTAACAAAAGTCTGAATGACAGAGTCAGAAAGACCTTCCTCCTTTAAGATTAAGATTTCAGCAGCCACACCCGTCAAAGCCAGCGTTGGTAAATTGGGGTAACAGAGTTGACCCTGGGCGATGAGATCTGGAAGAAGAGGCAGATGGAACTGATCCACTGCCGGTCTTGTGACGTCTGCGAACCACAGGTGTCTGGGCCACTTTGGAGCCACCAGAATTGCTGGCGCCCCTTCCAGATCTAGCTTGCGCACCACCTTGCTTATCATGGCGAATGGGGGAAACAGATACAGGAACCCCAGATCCTTCCAGGCCAGAGACATAGCATCCGCTGCCACTGCCAGAGGATCCTGGGATAGAGACACAAAGGCTGGATGTTTGTGGTTGTGACGAGAAGCAAACAGGTCTAACCGCGGAGTCCCCCACTTGTGACAAAGGAACTGAAAGACCCTGGGATTGAGAGACCACTCCCCCTGGCGAGCGCATCCTCTGCTCAGGGAGTCTGCTTCCATGTTCTCTATCCCCGGAATGTAAAATGCCAATATGCAGGGAACATTGATCTCTGCCCAGTGGAGTATCAGAGACACTTCCCGGAGGGCACCCCAACTGCGAGTCCCTCCCTGGTGATTGATGTATGCAACCGCTGTTCAATTGTCTGACCGAATCTGAACCGGCAGACCCCTCAAGAAATGGGTCAGTCGAAGTAGAATTAAACAAATGGCCCGTAGCTCCAATAGATTGATTGGAGAGTGAGCCTCCTGAGGCCCCCACAACCCCTGGAACCGATGTTCCCTCCAGATGCCCCCCCAGCCCACCAGGCTGGCGTCCGTGGTGACCAATTCCCAACAGGGGGAATGACTTCTTGAGATTGCTCGAAATCAGCCACCACTGAAGGAACTGCAGAACGTGGGGAGACAACAGACAAATCTGATACAAAGACAGTGGACACTTGTCCCACTTTGCCAAGAGGAAGAGCTGAAGCGTCCTCATGTGAAACTGAGCAAAAGGAACCGCTTCGAATGTGGCCACCATCAGCCCCACTAGTCTCATCCCCAGGCGGATAGACTGACGAGGGTTGGACAAGAACAGACGAATCAGATCCTGAAATCAGAACGATTTTGGACTGAGGAAGAAATACCCTGGCCTGAAAGGTATCCAGTATCAGGCCCAAAAAAGGGAATCTCCCTGGCTGGACAAAGAGGACTTGGAATGGTTTATCACCCAACTGAACCTCTCTAGCGTAGCCACTACTGTCCTGGTGTCCAATTCCGCCTGATTGAAAGAAGAGGCTGTGATGAGACGGTCGTCCAGAAATGGCACAATGCGAATGCCCTGGACCCTGAGAATAGCCATCACTCCTGCCAACATCTTGGTAAAAACCCTTGGAGATGAAGTGAGACCGAATGGAAGGGCCACAAACTGAAAATGCTGGTCTTCTACTGTGAACCTGACAAAATCTCTGGTGAGCGGAAAAAATAGGAATGTGCAGATAAGCATCCTTGATGTCTATGGACGTCATAAAGTCTCCCTGACGGAGAGCATCGACTGTTGACCGCAATGATTCCATGCGGAACCTTCTGAAGCGGATAAATTGATTGAGTCGCCTCAGGTCTAGAATAGGTCGAACAGAGCCGTCCTTCTTGGGTACCGTGAATAGGTTGGAGTAAAAGCCCAGACCCCTTTCCGCTGGAGGCACTAGGCAGATGACAGCCATGTCTAACAGGTTCGCCACTGCCGCCCGGAGCCCCTGCGCGATCACCGGATCCGAGGGCATCCGGGACCTGAAAAATCTGGGAGGAGGCCGGAACTTGAATTCCTGTTTGTTTTCCGTGTGACGAACCGCAGCCATCGCCCCACCCGTAAGGGTGAGGGCGCCTCCTCATTGCTGGGCAGGCTTAGGCTTGGACCCCAACTCTGGCCTGGACGGCCACGTCCTGTTCCTCTGTTCCCCGCAGTCCCCCTAGAGACTGAAAAGGCCAATCCTCTACCAGGACTGGACCCACGAAAGGAAGAGTTAAAGGAGGCCAGTCCCCAAAAAGGAACGACGTTGTCTCTTACGCTGAGGCAATTTCCCTCCTTTAATGACAGAATCCAATTTTTCACCAAAGAGGCGCAAACCCACAAAGGGAAGTGCTGTAAGCGACTTTTTGGCCACAATATCAGCCACCCACTGGCGTAACCATATAGACCGCTGAATAGCAATTAACAAGGCGGAAGTTCTGCTGCACATGGCCAAGGTATCATCCAAAGCAGAAAGTACAAAAGACACAAATAATTCACATCGCTTGAGGGCGACAAACTCATCAGAGGCTGGATCAAGCCCTGAGGTATTCAATAGGTCTCTAACAACAGACCTAATAGCCACTGCAATAAGTCCCGAAGCACCCACAGGCCGCAAGGCCGAACCAACACTAGCAAAAGCGTGGCACGCCATTTGATCAATACGCTTGTCCTCCCCATCCTTAAGGGTAGTGGATTCAGGAGAATGCAACACAGAGGAATTGGACAAATTGAGCACAGGGGCATCCACCTCAGGAGGGGATGACCAACGCTTAACTGTGTCTGCTCCCATTCAGTAAGAATGATATCCTCTAAACGAGGCTTGGAGGCTCCAAAGAACTCCCCTTTTTGAGGAGGGGCTGCTTCTGGAGGTGTGATAGCCAAGACCTCAAACAATTGAGCAAGAGCTTTAGGGGTGTCCAAAACACCCCCCTCTCCTTGTTCAATTTGTACCCACAAATTGCTGAGCATCAGAAATATCAGATTCCTCACAAAATTCCCCTTCTTCCGACCAATCAAGAAACTCGCAACTGTCAAACTCACTTGCCGGAACGGCTGGAGCCAAATGTTTCCTTTTAGCTGAGGCCTTTTTGGCCACAGAGCTAGACATTCATTTTTCAATGTGAGCCAACCTGGCACATACATCAGAAAGCGACTCTCTACCCATGACAACATCACTGGGGGAACGGACAAGACAAGGTGGTGTAGGAGAAGAGACAGGAGCTGCAGACCTTGAGGCTTGGGCCCCTGACTGCTGCATTATAGTCAACGGTGCACAAGAAATGCATTATCCCCAACAAGGGATGCCCCACATCCTAAACACTGCCGAGTCTGTCCCGAGGGAACTGAAAGCCCAATATCCTAAGATGCCTCCATATGGTGTCTGTTTAGATACTTAATTATTTATAGTCGCCAAGTATGTGGGATTTATGCAATAGCTACCCGGGATGCCCCTTTAAGAATCCCTAGTGGGAGGATTTGATTAAGGACCAGGAGAAACCCCTTAACTGAAGAGTTTCCACCTGGAATAAGAAATAAAAGTAAACCTATGCACCAATACAATAGAGCAAAATAGCAATAAAACATCCCTTTAGCCAGGCTAAAGGGTAATCACAAGACCAGCGACAGGACTCAGCGCGCAGCGAGAGCAAATTGCGTGGGGAAGAGCGGAAATGCCCAATAAATGCGACGCCGACTAGCTCCACCCACCACATACACAATCTGAGCAGAGCTGAAGGAATCAGGGGCGAGCCAGACAGAGCCAGTACAGACTAAGCAAGACGCAATAGAGCGAGGCCAGACGCCGCGCGCCAAACCCCGCCCACATCCGGGACCCACACGTTGCTCTGAAAAAGGGAGGGAAATGCAAATCCCTCACCAAGAATGAAGACAACAAACAGGTATGCCAAACGCTGCAAACTCAAAAATAAAAGGAAAATCTTCCTTCATTTCCCTTAATATATATATATATATATATATATATATATATATATATATACACATATATATATATATATATATATACACATACGCATAGGACATAAATACCAACACTCCCTTCCAATAGTAGCACCCCCCCCTACTTTTCACCCCTGCAGGGCCAGGAGACAAAGGGGAGAGGTACAGGAAAGCCCATAAGGCACAGGGAGATTTAAAGGGACGGGAACACCAACCAGGACACCGCCTACCCCTTATTTGAGGTCTCACGGGGGAGCAAGGTCCCATGCACACCCGAAGGTGCATCTACCCTTGCCTGAGCCATTCAGCCAAGGCTGGGAGGCATATAGTAAGCATTACAAATAAGGGAGTTCAGGCAGAAATAGAAAAAAAAAGGCTGGGAGTTATCCCGGCTACCTGCAGAAAGGAAAGTCATCTTCTGAATGCTTCGCCGACTGCAGAGACGAAAAGACTGGGGAATAGTGGGAGGTCCCAGGTACTTATGGACCAGGAGGGGCTACCTTTTTTTCATGTCATCTCTGCAAGATCGCCCTCTACAGGCCGGTTTCCCAAGTGTCATGAATGTTGCAAGCGGGGTGTGTGACATACTAGGAATAAAAGTCGTTCAAGGAGGAATTTTTGCACAGTCTCAGGAACTCACCCCTAAAAATGTAGCAGCATCTCAGTTTCTTCCAACAGAACCTCCAAAAATGCCCCCTATGTTCCATCAGTTGCAAACCTCTTCCTTGGCTGGTGGGAGAGATAGGCATTTGTGTGCCAACAGCCCAATATTTTAGGATGGTAATGCTACATTCAACATTGTTCTGCTGCTGTTTTGCAGTTACTGTAGCCACGTAGCAAATTTCAGTTAACACTAAACAAAAAATGAGTTAAAAATATTTCTAACTTGTACAATACACTTTAAATCTGCAGGAAACAGTACTAGGCGGGACTAGAGCAGGAGTGAGATCCTCAGGTGCAGGTGTAAGGGCCGGACAGCTAGTACATTTCCCAGTACAAAGCAGTTGAGACTGGCCTATGGGAGGAATGCCACATTACAAAATTTATTAACAAAAAAAGGCCAGAGAAAATCAAAGGCAACGGAAATAGGCACAGTCGCAACACCCTTGAGTGGGTGCGGTGTCCCTGAAAGGGGAAACCATTTCAAAAGGTAAGCACAAAAATTGAATTTTCTCAGTCAGGTTGTCCTTACAGGGACACCGAGCAATCACAAATGGCATGTACAAAGCAGTATGAACGTGGTGGGAACAATCAAACAGCGTAAGCCTGAACCAAAAAACATGACAGAGCGGCAAACAGTCTGGCGAAGGACACAGATATCAAGCCCTGGAAAGGAGCTGTAGCACCTTCATTCCAAACCCCTTCTTGGGTCCTGTAGGCACCACAAACAAGGCATCTGTTCTATGCACAGATGTTGTAGCTGCTAAATAATACTTTAAGACATGCACTACGTCAAGTGAGTGTAAGCTTTGATCCTTTGAATGAACGGCATTCGGATGAAAAGAAGAACAATGTCCTCGTTCAAATGAAAAGGCAAGACCACCTTGGGCTTGGCCTCCTGAAAAGGTAGGACAATCTTGTCCTTATGAAAAAACAAAAAGAGGTGGCGTGCAAGATTGTGCCGCTAGCTCAGAAACTCTGCGCACCGAGGTGATGGCCACCAAGAACACCACCTTTAAAAAGGACAAAATAAATAGGGAGGCTTCCACCATCAAAAGGAGGCCTTTGCAAGGCTGAAAGGACCAGATTGAGATCCCAGGTTGATGCAGGTGCCTATGAGGTTGCTCAACTGCAACCCATCATCTAGACCCTTCTGCAAGAAATACAAGATGGGTCAGGGAAGCGTGGCGAAAAACGCTCTTGCAACTTGCACCAGGTGAAGTAGGTCTACCGTATTACAACAGATCATGCATGTCAGGAAGTCAAGGAGTGGCGGATCGGCCACATCTGCAAACAAAGTTCGCTTTCGCCAGTGAGGCATGATCAGAACGGTTGTGATGCCTTCTAGAATTATCTTCTTTCCCATTCTCCCTGGTTGACAAACTCCCTGCTGAGGAATGTCTGCCCCTGGAATGTACACAGCAGACATACACGGGACAGATTGTTCTGCCTATGTGATAATCCTGACCACTTCCCAGAAGCGCCTACCTGGTGATTTATATATGAGACGACTGTCAATTTGTCGGATTGGAACCAGATCTGAAGATCCCGCAGATTGCTAATCCAGTGGGATAGACACAAGTAAATGGTTCTCAGCTCGAGGACATTGATGATTAGCTTGTTCACATCAGATGCCCAAGGTCCAAACTCCTCCCCAAATCCTCAGACAAGCGTCTATGGTGATCACAGTCCACTGGGCTAGAGTTCAGGTAAAAACACCCTGGCCTGGGCTGTATCCAGGCGCATCCCCAGAAAATGTGCCTATTTTGCGGGTGTTAGATGGGATTTGGGGTGGTTTATCAGCTAACCAAACCTCTCCATGGTGTTTAATACTAGCCGTACCTCTCTTGCTGCTGCCACCAGGGAGGGAGCACGGATAAGGAGGTTGTCCAGGAAGGGCACTATGCAAACGGCAATGAAGAATCGCCATGACTGCTGCCAACACCTTTGTGAAGGCTGAGTGCGGTGGAGATCCTGAATGGGAGTGCCACAAACTGGTAGCTGTTCCAAACCTTCGGAAGGGATGAAAGGCAGGTCTGCGCCGAGACTGCTGACTGGGCTTCAGCTCCGGCAAATGAGCACTCTTGCCAGCAGGGTCAACAAGTCGCTCACCAAACAGGCGACCCCACACAAAGGGTAGGGAAGCCAGGGTCTTAGATGCAGCATCAGCCAGCCACTGCTTCAGCCACAATGCCCACTGTACTGCCACTGTCAGAGCAACTTAGCAATGTCATGCATTGCTACTATCGCATATTTGATCGGATTTATCATATTATGCAAAAACTCCAGCTCCTTTCGACTCTGCACTGTGGATCCTCTGGAACTCCTGACCTCTGTGCTCTCCCGCTTCTTCCTGCTAGGCAGAGCAGGGAGATGGTGAAGTTAGGCCATAAGGCTGCACTGGCCCTTGCAACTAAGCTGCGACCCACAGCATCTAGTTTTCTGTTGATGGAGTCCTTTAAGTGCTGTCCGTGGTGGGAAGCAACAGGCCCTGGGATCATATACCTCTGGAGGGCGGGCCCATTTCTTGAGAGCCTGCCCTGAGAATGGGTAAGGAACCTTCAAAAACCGGGAAATAGAAGGGACGCTGTCAGGCTTCTCCCGTTCCCTGTCCATGATCCACCTGAAATGGGGCTGATCAGGGAAAGCCTCATGGTTCCTCTGATCCTGGTAAGCATCGGGTTGATCCTACGGCATGGACGAAATGAAAACCTCCTCAAGTCTGAGGGTGTAAAATGACTGATATTGCAGCTATGTCATCCCTAGGCTGTTCCAGTGAGGCCTCCCCTTTTAGGAATTATAGTCTGAAGAATCATGTTCCTCCGCATTGGCATCCTGAAAACGTAATTGCTCATAATGAGGTGCTCGCATTTAAGTGCCACCTTTTGCCTAAAGCAGCTCCGTGCACCTCCTGCCAGCATCAGGAACAAGGCGGCTAAAGCCTGTCAACTCTAGAAGAAATATCTGGTTCTCAAGGGTTAAACCTTGAAGTTGGGAGCTCCCAGGGAGGGGATCCTGCTCAGAGAAGGATGCAGAGACCTACCCAAAGGGGGTAACCCCTCAGATTGACCCTCAGGGGCACAGACGTTGTCTTGCTGGAGACTTGTTCAAAAATAGAGGTACAGGACCTACAGGGATTAACTCACTCCACCAGCTGACAACATACAAAGCAAGTCACTGGGGCTACCAAGAGGCTAGGACCTGCACCCATATCTGATATCAGAGACAAATTTAACATGTCTGGTTGCAGGACTGACACCAATGATTTGACCTGGAAAATGCTGCTACATCTGTAAAACAGAGAAGTCAGACACAAAATAACAGTCCTCCCACTAAGTCTTAACCTATTTAAAGTACTACTTGAGGGAGTCAGCACCTGGTTCAAGTCTAAATGGCCTTGAGAATTCCTCCTGAAATACAAAAGTGGAAAGCAGAACTCCTTTAACCACTGTGCCAAAAACACTATAAGTGTACAAAAGAAAGGGGATGCCCCACTGGGGCCTACCTACCCAAAGAGAATGTCCATTTGAGGCTTCATAACCGCTCCGTCACAAAGCAGGAGTCCTCAGGCTGACCTCTGTAGCAGAAGTCTGGCCGGGTCCTAGCTGGAGCAGGTGGCCAGTAGTGTGAACGACCAACATGGGAGTATAGGCAGTCTGGCAGAAACGCTAGTGACCTGGCAGCAGCACCGGTGCAGCACGGGGGGTTCACCAGAACAAGGCACCTGATGAAGAACGGGTGGCCCTCAAGGATTCGAGTGGCCAATTTTACCCAGCAGACCACAGGAACAAAGGTAACCGGCTGGGATGTGAGCCCGCAGACAAAAGAGAGCGCTGGGAAGTTCAACCAGAGCGTGAGCAGCAGGAAGGAGTACCACTTTCTCCCGACTAGCCACACCTCCCTACAAAATTAAAGAAAAAAAACATTTAAAAGGAAGCCAAACCACCTGCCTAAAATATCCTCAGGGGAAGACAAACGTTTGGAGGAGAGGGGATGCAGGGAAGAGGAGTCACTGGGAACTCTCAGCCACCACCCATATAGACAAAAATAAAAAGCTGGCCGCCTCAAGCTTAGAGCCCCTTAAGATAATGGGAACTAAAGCGGACCCAACTGCTGCTGGACCGCATGAGTCCTAAGGGACAGGGCCCGTAACCATACTCGCTATAGCAATGACCACTGCCCCCACACCCAGGCATGATCCAGGTCAAGGCACTGGATCTCTTTTGTCTTCCAGTTCAGTGGATGCGGGAACCTGGGAGCTCAATGCTTCCCTCAAGACCACTGTAAATCTCAAAGGAAAAATACAATTCTGTGAAATACTCACCTGTAGAATTGATATTATTTGTATACAGTACGTCCTGCTCCAGATATAGTACTTACACTTGGGTTATCCTCTGCCAGATGGCGCTGCACTGCAGAGACATGCAAAACAGGCTCCTCCCGGCCCCTCAAATACCCGGGGACCTCCCATAAATCCCCAGCATTGAAAAGCAGTGAACAAGAAGCCGGGAGAATTAACCACCGAAACTGGTAACTATAACAATGATAACAATCACCATACAGGGGAACCAGAAAAATGCAAAAAACAGGGTGGGGTGGAGCAGGACGTACTGTATACAAATATCAATTCTACAGGTGAGTATTTCACAGAATTGTATTATTCTTAGTATACAGTACGTCCTGCTCCAGATATAGTACTTACACTTGGGACATCCAATAGCAGTGTCCATAAAGTAGGGTGGGATCCCCAACAAAAAAAGGCAACAGCAGACAGTTAAAACCACTGTCACCTGCATAACCATGCGGCCAAGACAGCAAGAGCTGAAGCCCAAACATCAACCTTGTAAAACTTTGAAAAGGTATGAACAGAGGACCAAACAGCGGCCTAGCAAACCAGTTCAACAGAAGCCTGGTGCTGAAAGGTCCAAGAGGCACCAAAAGCACGAGTAGAATAAGAAGCAAGGCGAAAAGGAAGATTCTTCCCCTAGTTGATATAGGCCTGAGTAACAGCCTGACGAATCCAATCGCTAACAGACTTGGCAGAAGCCAACAAACCCTTTCCTAGGACCAGAAGGAACATCCTATTCAAGTCATAACCAGGGCCAAAGCCGCCCAACTCCCGAGAGCAGATGACATCGGGCACATTCAGGATGTAGTGACCATAGGCCCAAAGGAACATCAGTTCTCCTAAAGGACACAGTGACTACCAAGGAAAAAACTTCCAACACCTGTTCAAGGAATGCAGAACCCTTTCCTCAGCGTTGCTAGGAATAAGGCACAGAAGGAAGAACAATATCTCGAATCAATGAACATAAGACACCACCTGAGGCAGAGTGTCTGGCTTCAGGCGGAACACCACCTTATCCTGGTGTATCTCAAAGAAAGGGGGCTAAGTAGACAGAGCCGCCCGCCAACACACGTCTGACCGAAGTAACAGTCACCAGAAGCACAACCTTGAGGGTAAGAACAGCCAGACAGCATCCTGAATAGGACCAAAGGGAAAAACCCTGCAAGGCAGACAGAATAAAATCCAAATCCCAACAGGGACCATAGGATTACATGGGGGACGCACATGAGTACCCCCTGAAGAGTCTTAACCAAGGAAGACTGAACAAAAGGCTTCTAAAGCAAAGCGGACAGGGCAGAACCTGACCCATCAGAGTACTGAGTTGGAGAACCCAACAGGGAAGAGACCTAGACTCACACCAATCAATATGGGCATGCCATACTCAATAACAGATGGAAGAAGAAGAAAAAGAAGCTTGCTCCTAGCCTTCCCATAGTGTCAATCAGACAGATAAGCCTGTCTCCACCAAGATGGATGTTTCAGCAGTCAGGCCGACTAGGCCAGAGTCTGTAGATTGGGGAGACGTAAAGGGGGCCCTGAGTGATCGGAGCTGGCACTCCTGGCAGAACGTACAGAACTACTGCCCACGGTACCACGTCTGCAAACCACACTCTACCAGGGCACCCGGGGGCCACCAGAATCACTGGTTCCCCTTCCAGAGCAATCTTGCGCAGAACCCTGCCTAGCAGGGGGAATGGAGAAAAGACATACAGAACAGAACGTCCAGCCATGACGTTACTAAGGCATCTGGACCACGGCCAGAGGATCCTGGGACAAGGAAACAAGGCCCGAGCGCTTGTGATGGAACACAAAACAGATCCACAACTGGTTGGACTCCATAGTGACACAGGGATTAGCACATCCTGTCGCAGAAGGACCCCCACCGGAGCGCAAATCACTGATATGCAGGAAACATTATCTCCACCGAGGTCAGGATCATACACACTTCCTGGATGGCCGTCCTGCTCCAGGCCCCTCCCAAATGATTAACGTAGGACACTGTCGTCAGACAGACCGAGCGCCCCCAAACTGACAGGCCCAGAAGAAGGAGTAGTCAAGCGAGATAGAACCAACTGAAAACGCTCACTGTTTCGAGCATCAAAAGGTGTATGGACCTTCTAAGGCCCCACCTCCCCCAGAACAGCAGGGAGTTTCAGAAGAAACCACCTCCTTCAACCCGTTTCCAGAAAGGGGCAAGAAGGAACTGCCCCCAAACAGGTTCCTTGAGTTCGTCCACTCCAAGAGGGACCTTCTTACCAGGAGGGAAGGCACACAGACCCTGCTCCAGGGATGTTTAAACCCTGTCCTGTATTAATAAAAGTCGCAGAAGGGCCCAAGGGAAACTGAGCATAAGGGACCTCTTCTGAGCAAGCCACCAACGGGCCCACCAGCTGCATCCCTGCCTGGTGAAGGGATCGGGACAGCAATGAGGGACTGAACTCATGCAACCAGATTGTCCACTTTATTGCTGAGAAGGAAGATTCTTGTTTGAACCGAATCCAGATTAATTCTTAGGAATGGAGTTACCAATTAAGGGGACAATGAGGACTTGGGGTGATTGCTCACCCATCCAAATGACTCCCAATGGACACCACCAGCCGGGTTTCCAAATTAGTCTAACGAAGAGACTGGGAAGTGAACAAGGGGGTCCAGGTAGGTCATCGTGCGGACACCCCTTGGTCTCATCAGAGACAGAACCCCCGTCAGCACCTGGGTGAGCACTCTGGGAGCTGAAGAGAGACCAGATAACAAGGTCACAAATTAACAGTGTTGGACATCCAACACGAATCTGAGGAGCCTCGGTGTCCAGAAGACACAGGGATGTGAACATAAGCATCTTTGAGCTCCACGGACAGCAGGAAGCCCCTTGGGCACAAGGCGCTGATGGTCCATCTCAGAGTTTCCATGCAGAAAAACTGCCTGTAATTGGAGAATTGCTGAGACCTGTGAATCGAGAAAAGGCCAGACTGACCCATCCTTTTGTGGGATTGTGGAAAGGTTGGTGTAGCAGCCCCTGCCTCTGCCAGTTAAGGGCAATCTGCAAGAGACCCTCAGACCTCGCAGGCCTTGCGTGGCCTGTGTCAGCACCTGAACAGCGGCAGGGACCATGATAAACTTGGGGAAGGTCGCGCAGCAAACTATCTTGTATCCGGAGGACACTACCTCCTGAATCCACCAGTATGAGGAGTAAAGCCTCCTGACAAGAGCAAAGTGCCGCAGCCATCCCCTCACCCAGACGGGCGAGGGCGCGCCATCACGCTTGAGGGGGTTTGGTGGAAGATTTAGGCTTAGCCCTGCCGGAGGGGCCAGAGCGATGTCTGCTGCTCCCGGGGCAGGGGTTTTCTGCGCGAGCCCCCACGAGGGACACCCCTGGTTCTTGTTTAACACTAAGGAAGGGGGTAGAAGGGGTGCCCCTGCCCCGAGGGGGCCGAAACGGCCGCCTGCGTTGGGGTGACTTATCCTTTTTGCCAAACAGGTCTAGACGGGCCCCAAACAAGCGTAGCCCTCTAAAAGGGAAGCCCAGTAAGAGTCTTTTTAGTAGCATTGTCGGCACCCCACTGTCGCAGCCAAACCAAGCGACGTATAGTCACCGCAAGGGCAGAAGTCCTTGCACACATTTTAATGGTGTCATCCAACGCTAGTAGGATACATTTTACAAACACATCACAGCTGAAGAGTGCACTAAACACTTCCCAGGGGAGATCCTCAGGGTGATGCTCAAGCATCTTTCTGATGAGGGTTCTAGCAGCCACTGCAGTAATAGCCGCGGCACTGACCGGGCACAGCGCCGTCCCTGCACAAGAAAAGGCGTGGGAGGCCAGCAGATCAATGCGCCAGTCCTCAGCATCCCGATGGGTACTATAAGCAGGGGTTGTAAAAAAGGGGGGGTTAGGAACCCCTATGATCGGGGCATCCACCACGAGGCGTGATGACCAACAATTAACCACCTCAGGGGGAAAGGGTATTTCCTATCCCAGTCCCCTGGGACCCCCGGAAGTTTACTGGGGCATTCCCATTCCTTGAGCACGAGAGCATGGAAATGAGCCTGCTCTAGAAATTCCAAGCGTGCTGTTGCTGTATGGAAATGCTCCCCTCTCGGCTTGGGGGCCTCACCAGGGAGAGAGATAGACAGAACCTTAAAGACCTTAATCAACAGATCGTCAGTGTCACACTGGGCCCAGTATTCAGGGCCAGAATCGTCATGACTCCTCGGCCTCTCATCAGATGAGCCTGAGTCAGAGAATAGCTCTCCTTCATCAGAAGGGGAATAGTGACACGGAGTAGTAAACTCCTCAGTTCCCATAGGAAAAACAGTAACATGAGGCGTCAAGTGCCGCTTTTTACCAGGGCCCTTGCGCTTTGACAACCTCGCAATAATCTGTTCAACCGTCGGCAGTCTGGAAGATCCAACAGGCTGCAAATCCCCACTTGTATGCGATTCAGCAGGAGTGAGGTTTAAGCACGGGGAAAATACAATTCTGTGAAATACTCACCTGTAGAATTGATATTATTTGTATACAGTACGTCCTGCTCCAGATATAGTACTTACACTTGGGTTATCCTCCGCCAGATGGCGCTGCACTGCAGAGACATGCAAAAACAGGCTCCTCCCGGCCCCTCAAATACCCAGGGACCTGGATCCCCAGCATTGAAAAGCAGTGAACAAGAAGCCGGGATAATTTAACCACCAAAAGACTGGTAACTATAACAATGATTACAATCACCATACAGGGGATCCAGAAGAATGCAAAAACCAGGGTGGGGTGGAGCAGGACGTACTGTATACAAATAATATCAATTCTACAGGTGAGTATTTCACAGAATTGTATTATTCTTAGTATACAGTACGTCCTGCTCCAGATATAGTACTTACACTTGGGACATCCAATAGCAGTGTCCATAAAGTAGGGTGGGATCCCCAACGAAAAAGGCAACAGCAGACAGTTGAAACCACTGTCACCTGCATAGCCTTGCGGCCAAGACAGCAAGAGCTGAAGCCCAAACATCAACCTTGTAAAACTTTGAAAAGGTATGAACAGAGGACCAAGTAGCGGTCTAGCAAACAAGTTCAACAGAAGCCTGGTGCTGAAAAACCCAAGAGGCACCAAAAGCACGAGAAGAATAAGAAGTCAAGCGAAAGGGAAGATTCTTCCCCTTAGTGGAATAGGCCCGAGTAACAGCCTGACAATCCAATTGCTAACAGTAGACGTGGCAGAAGCCAAAAAACCTTTCGATGGACCAGAAGGAACCATCCCATCCAAGTAATGACTAGGCCAAAGCCGCCTAACCCCCCCCGAGATCAAAAGAGATTGGGCACAATAAAGATGGAGTGGTCGTAGGCCCAAGGAGCATCAGTTCTCCTAAAGGACCCAGTGACTACCAAGGAAAAACTTCCAACACCAGTTCAAGGAATGCAGAACCCTTTCCTCAGCGTTGCTAGGAATAAGGCACGGAAGGCAGAACAATATCCTAAATCAATGACATAAGACACCACCTTAGGCAAAAAGTCCGGCTTAAAGCGGAACACCACCTTATCCTGGGGTATCTCAAGAATGGGGCTCGATAGACAGAGCCACCCGCTCAGACACACGTCTGACTGAAGCAACAGCCACCAGAAGGACAACCTTGAAGGTAAGAACAGCCAGACAGCATCCTGAATAGGTCCCAAGGGAACACCCCGCAAGGCAGACAGAATCAATTCAATCCCAGCAGGGACCATAGGATTCCAGGGGGAACGCACATGAGTAACCCACTAAAAGAAAGTCTTAACCAAGGAAAACTGAGCAAAAGACTTCAAAGGAAGGCGGACAGGGCAGAACCTGACCCCTCATAGTACTGAGTTGGAGAAACCACTCCAACTCATGCTGTAATAACTCTAGAACCCTGGGAACAGAGAAAGCCCGGCAGGGAAGAGACCTAGACTCACACCAATCAATATGGATACACCATACCCTATAATAGATGGGAGAAGAAGCTCGCTCCTAGTCTTCCCATAGTCTCAATCACCGAGACAGATAAGCCTGTCTTCATCGAGAAGGATGTTTCAGCAGTCAGGCAGTCTAGGCCAGAGTCTGTAGATTGGGGTGACTTAAAGGGGCCCTGAGTGAGCAAAGCTGGCACTCCAGGCAGAACACACAGATCTACCACCCTCAATACCAGAATCACTGGTCCCCCCTTGCAGAGCAAACTTGCTCAGAAACCTGCCTAGCAGGGGAATGGAGAAAAGGCATAAAGAACAGAATGTCCAGCCATGACATTACCAAGGCATCATGACCACGGCCAGAGGATCCGGGGACAGGGAAACAAGGGCAGAGAGCTTGTGATAGTGACAGGACACAAAAAAGGATCCACAACTGGTTGGACCCCATAGTGACACAGGGATTAGCACATCCTGTCGCAGAGGGACCCCACCGGAGCGAATACCACCGATATACAGGAAACATTGTCCTCCACCCAAATTAGGATCATAGACACTTCCTGGAGGACCCTGCTGCTCCAGGTCCCTCTCAGATGATTAAAGTAGGCCACTGTCGCCAGACAGACTGAGCGCCCCCAAGGAGTAGGCAAGTGAAAAGGAACCAACCTGAACGCTCACAGTTTCAAACATCAATAGGTGTATGGACCTTCTAAGGGACCCACCTCCCCAAAAACCGCAGGGAGTTTCAGAAGAAAACCCCCCTTCAACCGGATAGATTGGCATCCATGGTGACCGACTCCAGGAAGGGGCAAGAAGGGAACTGCCCCCAGACAGGTTCCTTGAGTTCATCCACTCCAAGAGGGACCTCCTCACCGGGGGGGGGGGGGGGGGGGGCACACAGACCCTGCTCCAGGGATGCCGGATCCCTGTCCTGTACTAACAATAGAAGTTGCAGAAGGGCCCAGGGGGAACGGAGCATAAGGGACCTCTTCCGAGCAAGCCACCAACGGGCCCACCAGCGGCATCCCTGCCTGGTAAAGGGACGGGGACAGCAATGAGGAACTGAGCCCATGCAACCAGATTGTCCACTTTATTGCTGAAGAAGGAAGATACTCGCCTGAACCGAATCCAGATTCATTCCTAGGAATAAGGTTACCAATCAAGGGGGAAATGAGGACATGGGGTGATTGAACACCCATCCAATGACTCCCAGTGGACACAACAGCCAAGAGACCAACTTAGCCTGACGTAGAGACTGGGAGATTAAAAAGGACGTCCAGGTAGGTCATAGCACGGACGCCCCTTGGTCTCGTCAGAGACATCACCCCCGTCAGCACCTTGGTGGGCACTCTGGGGGCTGAAGAGAGGCCAGATAAGGCCACAAATTAGCAGTGTTGGATCTCCAACACGAACCTGAAGAGCCTCTGTGTCCAGGGGACACAGGGAAGTGAACAGAAGCATCTTTTGAGCTCCACAGACGGCGAGAAGCCCCTTGAGCGCAAGGCGCTGATGGCCCAACCCAGAGTATCCATGCAGAACTGCTGTAACTGTTAAATTGTCGCAAACTTGTGAATCCAGGGTGGACCAGACTGACCCATCCTTTCGGGGGACTGTGGAAAAGGTTGGTGTAGCAGCCCCTGCCTCTGCCTGTTAGGGGCAATCTGCAAGTGACCCCAAGACCCCATAGGCCCTGCAAGGCCTGCACCAACACCTGAACAGAGGCAGGGACCAGGAGTACCCTGATAAACTTGGGGAAGGCCACGCAGCAGACTCTATCCTGCATCCGGAGTACACTACCTCCTGAATCCACCAGAATGAGGCGAGATGCCTCCTGATAAGAGCAAGGTGCTGCAGCCATCCCCTAACCCAGACGGGCGAGGGCGCCCCATCAAGCTTGAGGGGGTTTGGATTTGGGCTTAGCCCCGCCGGAGGGGCCAGGGCGTTGTCTGCTGCTCATGGGGCAGGAGTCTGCACGAAATGTCAGGAAAGACACCCCTGGTTCCTGTTTAACACTAAGGTAGGGGGGGGAGGGGTTCCCCTGCCCCGAGGGGGCCGAGAGGGCTGTCTGCGTTGGGGTGATTTGCCCTTTTTACCAAACAGGTCCAGACGGGCCCCAAATAGGCGTTGCTCTCTAAAGGGAAGCCCAGTAAGAGTCTTTTTAGTAGCATCGTCAGCACCTCACTGTCGCAGCCAGACCAAGCGACGTATAGCCATCACAAGGGCAGAAGTTCTTGCACACATTCTAATGGTGTCATCCAGCGCTAATAGAATAAATTTTACAAATACATCACAACTGGAGAGTGCATTAAACACCTCCCAGGGGAGATCCTCTGGGTGATGATCAAGCATCTTTCTGATGAGGATTCTAGCGGCCACTGCAGTGATAGCCGCGGCACAGACCGGGCGCAGCACCGTCCCAGCACAAGAAAAGGCATGGGAGGCCAGCAGCTCAATGCGCCGGTCCTCAGCATCCCGAAGGGTACTATAAGCAGGGGCTGTAATAAAGGGGGGATTAGGAACCCCTATGATCGGCGCATCCACCACAGGGGGTGATGACCAACAATTAACCACCTCAGGGGGAAAAGGGTATTTCCTATGCCAGTCCCCTGGAAGTTTACTGGGGCATTCCCATTCCTTGAGCACAAGAGCGTGGAAATGAGCCTGCTCTAGAAATTCCAAGCGTGCTGTTGTTGTATGGAACGCTCCCCTCTAGGTTTGGGAGCCTCACCAGGGAGAGAGATACACAGTGCCTTAAAGACCTTAATCAACAAATCGTCACTGTCACACTGGCCCCAGTATTCAGGGCCAGAATCGTCATGACTCCTCGGCCTCTCATCAGATGAGCCTGAGTCAGAGAACAACTCCCCTTCATCAGAAGGGGTATAGTCACACGGAGTTGTAAACTCCTCGGTTCCCATAGAAAATACAGAAACATGAGGCGACAGGTGCAGCTTCTTACCAGGGCCCATGCGCTCTGACAACCTCGCAATAATCTGTTCAGCCGTAGGCAGTCTGGAAGGCCCAGCAGGCTGCAATTCCCCACTTGTATGCGACTCAGGAGTGAGATTTAAGCCTGGGGTGATAGGTGAATTGAAACAAGGTGCAGCCACTGGCCGACCAGATTGCCGGGCCAGTGCTTGCTTGGCACAGGGTCCGCAGACCCGTGCCCTGTCCACATCAGCGTGGGGTTGTCCACACGCTATACACAGCCGGTCTTGTCCCAGAGGGACCCCGGTCACATAATTCTGAGATGCCTCCATATGGTGATTATTTAGACACAATATGCCAGCAGGGATTTACGCAATAGGCAACCCTGGATGCCCCAAGACCCGCTAGGAAAGTGGGAGTAGATTTACAAGGCCCGCTATAATTACACCGGGCCGGGAGAAGCAAATGGTGTTCACCAGTCTGAAAGACATAATGGGAATAAAGGGTGTCAGAACCATGCGCAGTAATCAAGGATCATGAAAATCGCACGCGAGGGCACTTAAAGACCGAGGGAGGAGGAGGACCGCTACCACGCGTGCGTGCGACTAGAATTAAAATGGCGCCAAGCGAACCTCGAAGGGCAGGCCAGAGCAGGCTGTGACGCGGAGCGCGCCAAACCAGGTCCCCGCAACCCCGAAGAGCGTGAAGCTCTGAGATAGATTCAACGTTGTCATGAGGAGCGAAGTGTATGACACACTTAGAAAAATGATTTGCCAATGAAGACGCCGCAGCCCGGTACAGCACATCCAGTAAAGGAAGAGGTGTGCGCGGCGGCAACAGATACACAATAAAAATGCAAACCGCGCGGCTCTGACACCAGTAATACCAGTCAAAGGACAATACTAAGGCCATAAGCGTGTAAACACCATACACTGAGACCACCACACCCCCCTTTCTTTCCCCCCCGAGCTACGGGGGGGAACGAGGGAAAATGGCGACCCTTCGTACAGGGCCCACCGCTACACGGGGCATGGGGCAATAGTGCGGGAGTCGCATCCCCTAGAGGCTCACCATCAGCCTAAACCGTCTACCCTTTGGTGGGGGACTGCGGTGGAGCATGGCTCCATGAGCACGCATGGTGCTGCCTACCTTCACCCGACCAGCGCAGCCCAGGCTGGGAGGCACATCACAGGGAGGACGGGTGGGAATAGTCCAACAGAGCCACAGGCTTTGATAGCCCCGCTCACCTGCGAGACACTGCAGAGAAATCTGGGGATTTGTGGGAGGTCCCTGGGTATTTGAGGGGGCGGGAGGAGCCTGTTTTTGCATGTCTCTGCTGTGCAGCGCCATCTGGCGGAGGATAACACAAGTGTAAGTACTATATCTGGAGCAGGACGTACTGTATACTAAGAATATAGGTGAATTGAAATGAGGTACAGCCACTGGCAAGTCTGATTGCAGGGCCAGTGCTTGCTCGGCACAGAGTCCGCAGACCCGTGCCCTGTCAGCATCAGCATGGGGTTGTCCACACGCTACACACAGCCGGACGTGTCCCAGAGGGACCACGGTCACATAATTCTGAGATGCCTCCATATTGTGATTACTAAGGCACAATATGCCAGTAGGGATTTACGCTATAGGCCACCCTGGATGCCCCAAAGACCCGCTGGGGAAGTGGGAGAATTTTACAAGGCCCGCTATAAATTACACAGGGCTGGGAGAAGCCAATTAAGTTCACCAGTCTGAAAGACACAATGGGAATAAGGGGTGTCAGAAACATGCGCAGTAGGCAAGAAGTATGAAATCGCCCGTGAGGGCACTTACAGACCAAGGAAGGAGGAGGAGGAGGACCGTTACCACGCGCGCGCGCGACTACCATCAAAATGGCACCAAGCGAACCTCGAAGGGCGGGCCAGAGCGTCCCGTGACGCGGAGCGCGCCAAGCCAGGTCCCCACCCCCTCGAAGAGCGCGAAACTCTAAGACAGTAGTCAACTTGTCAAGAGGAGCGAAGTGTATGACACACTTAGATGATTTGCCGCCCGGCGCAGCACATCCAATAAAGAAGAGACGCGCGCGGCGGCGGCCGATACACAAGAAAATAGCAAACAGCGCGGTTCTGACACCAGGTATATAAGACAATACTAAGGCCATAACCGTGTAAACCAAATACACGGAGACCGCCACACACCCCCCCCCCCTTTCTTTCCCCCCCCGAGCTACGGGGGGAACGAGGGAGGATGGCGACCCTTTGTACAGGGCCCACCGCTACACGGGGTATGGGGCAATAGTGCGGGAGGGGCATCCCCTAGAGGCTCACCATCAGCCTAAACCGCCTACCCTTTGGTGGGGGACTGCGGTGGAGCCTGGCTCCATAAGCACGCATGGTGCTGCCTACCTTCACCCGACCAGCGCAGCCCAGGCTGGGAGGCACATCATCACAAGGAGGACGGGTGGGAATAGTCCAACAGGGCCGCAGGCTTTAGTAGCCCCGCTCACCTGCGAGAGAGTGATACTTCATGTCTTCGCAGTCAGCACTGCAGAGAAATCTGGGGATTTGTGGGAGGTCCCCGGGTATTTGAGGGGCCTGTTTTGCATGTCTCTCTGCAGTGCAGCGCCATCTGGCGGAGGATAACCCAAGTGTAAGTACTATATCTGGAGCAGGACGTACTGTATACTAAGAATATAGGAACAGCATTAAACATCATCTCTAGACCTCTAAGGAACAATACTTATCTTCCCCCAGATGAAGACTAGAGCAGAACTGGGAAAGTTACCGGCTGTCCGGCACTTATACACACACCTGGGGGGAATTATAACTCACTCGTGCTCTAGTCCCGCCTTCTGGCGACTAGTCAACCCATTGGTAATTGCTAGGTGTCCCTGTATGGACGAACGGACAGGGAAACACAGGCAAGGAAATATCTCTGGCTAAGGAGACCATGACTCAAGTAGAGGATCAGTGAACTCAAGCAAAAGTGATTTGGGGAGGGGGGATAGAACACTTTTCAGACTGATTCTTATCTGGCCTATTGGTTGAGAGTTGGGCCAAAGCCCTGAGTATTGCATAGGTATTTAAAAAACAACTGGCTTGATTGAGATGTAGCATGCATGGCATTTTTTGGAAAAGTGTGGACACTTCCTTATTCAGTTGGATAACAAAATGCAGGCATTAAGAAGAACAATACACGAGTAACCTGGCTCTAGATTATAAAAGATTCCAGTGCCAGATTACTGCGATGGCTGCCCTATATGCTTACCTCGATGATGATCCCCCACCAGCAGCATTCCCCAGGCATCCCTCTAGCACCCGCACTCAACCATGCCAGGCATTTTTGGAAACCTGATTGGCTAGCTGCACGCACATGTGCCATCAGATCACCAGGCAGGTAAGGATATTGGGCGACTAGCATGGGTTCACAAATCGGGGATTTTGTTCCTCGTTAAAGCAGATTAAAAGCCTTGCGGCCGGGCCCGGAGTCTAAAAGATTCCAGGCCCAGGCGCAAGCCCACCCCAGGGGCATCCTACACCGAATGTCCCGTTGTGTGAAACCCCCTGGGGCACCAGTGATTTTAACTGATCTGGGCGGGTCCTGCAACATGGTCTCCACTGGAGGGGAGGTTTTTATGTATCATCCAAACCCCCACCCCCCCAGGAAAGAAACTGTAGACATTTACAGCTAAACTGGCCTCTGCCTGTGGCTATGGTCCACATTAATCATGGTGGACGGGTTTTCACTTGGGGGAATTCTGCTACAACCTTTATAAAGTAAGATGGCCATTTTGGAGAAAGGCTTTTTAAGTGTATAGCCACAATGTATCTGTGAGATAGCTGGGATAGCTACTTGGAAATAAAGAGCCATCATTTGGCGGTTTTGCATTACATATAGCATTTTCTTTTTATTGTATGGCACTTAAATAATTGAAAAGAAGCAATAAGCAAACTGAAGTGACCTTTGCATAGTTTTAAAACATTCATTTCTTGGGGGGGGTATAAAGTGTAGTGGATTCTTGCTATGATTACAGGGTGCAGAACATATTCCTACATTGGTTTTAAAGAGGAAAACCACCCGAGTATTGTTCCTCTCAGGTGGGACATCCCGATGGCACCGTGGTGTGCATCCCCCAAGGTCCCCATAAAAAGTGAACCTTCCTGTTCCCACGGTGCAGACACATCTAAACCAAGCGTGCTCCCTTCAGGTCTGCTAGGGGCTAAGCCGCCTGAGTAGCTAAACAGCCGCATCGCCTACTCAGTTTCTAGCTATTCAGGGATGGGAGCTCACAGGGTTGATGCCACTGCAATCTCGAGTGCCCAATCCGGATGCCCCCAGAGTAAAGAACAAAACCCAGGAAAGTATCTTTAGAAAGTACACTAATAAAATAACTAAAATACAACTAATAATCTTTTAAGTGAAAGCACACCTTGCTCTTTTTGCATAAAATATAGCAATCTGAGGGTTGAGTTTTATGGCTTCAGTAAACAGTTCGATAGCTTTTTCAAGTTCACCTACAGAGAAAAAAAAAAAACAATTTATGTTACATAAATCTAAAAAAAGAAAAATCATGCGCTTTAAGTGAATATCCCACAGTGCTAAAAACGATCTCTTATAGCAGACCAACACCAAATACAGCTTTTTTTTTTATAATGTCCATATAATCCCTGCCCAC
This sequence comes from Gastrophryne carolinensis, assembly GCA_027917425.1. Classification (NCBI taxonomy): domain Eukaryota; kingdom Metazoa; phylum Chordata; class Amphibia; order Anura; family Microhylidae; genus Gastrophryne; species Gastrophryne carolinensis. The sequence goes on along the minus strand of CM051235.1, from coordinate 299,171,286 downwards.
CGCTGCTTTAATGCCCTTTAGAGTAATCAAATGTAATTAGTGAGGTAAAGAAAGTAATCCTGCGCTTTCGCAGGACCCAAAAGTTACGCAGTAGGCTCCGCCATCTTACTTGAGCTTAGAGCTCTGTCGGGGGTGGGTGGAGGCAGGCGTCTTCTTCCTGACAGAGGCAGGTTTGAAGTGTCGCTGTTCGCTCTTCGTTGCCAGGCGAGAAAGGTTAGAGCTGCATGCCGAGAGCGAGAGGCACCTCTTCGAAGATTGATGCATTGCGGCGGGTCATTGCAGCCCAGCATAGGATGTAGCAGCACCGGGCTCTGCGGAAGTACATGTCTCAGCATGATCGCATGATGTAGCCCACTGGGGGGGGGGGGGGATGCACTAGACAGGAGATCATGCTGGGGCAGGTAGATCCACTGAGCCCAGTGCCACCATATTCTATCCTGGACTGCAATGACATGTAGTCTGCTGGCAGGGAGCATGGGGGATGGTGGTGGGCAACTGCAGCTGTAACAAGCACTTCCTCCTGCCGCCGGAGACAGTGTGGGGAAGAGCGCTCCCTCCTCATCCCTGCAGCTCTCACTTTTGATTTTTGTTGCAGGGTGATCCTGTATGGGAGGAACTGTGCAGTCTTTCAGCCAATCCAATGCAGAATCAGCTCCCGGCAGCAGAGAAGGCACACACCGTCTTATTGAGCCACACAGCCAGCCAATCCAGCGCACTTCACTTGGGACTTGTGGTTGTGGAATAACAAAGAATTAATTCCAGCAGATAGTGATGGCTTTTGTGCGGGTCAATGCGGATTCCGCACACAAGAAATGCGAAAGCAGCCAGGCACATCGGGTAAATAAGGGAACATAAAGCTTTAGGTAAGCTTTTTATTCAGTAAAAAAGTTTTATACACGGTTGGTCCACTTTGAAGTGGGCAAAACAGACTGGAGGACTTCTCGCCCCCCCCCCACCAGGATGATGCCTGCCTATGCTCGCCGCTTCTGCACTCCTTCGCCGGTTACTTGCCCATATACTGTCAGGAGTCTATCAGGTTTGCCTGGTAGGCTGGCACATCACTGTACATCTACCAGCCCAGTGTGCCCATTAAAGGATCATTAAAGGAAGTGTTTTATGACTGAAAATATATATCTATCTATAGTTTCAGGCTAGATGACCACATTTTACCTAACGCGGCCTCACATCCTGGTGGCTGCATGAAACACATCAGGGAACAAAAGGCTAGTATGCGGGTAATGAGTTTCCTTAGGTGAGCTCTGAGTTGCATAACATTACATCCTAAAAGGAGAATATTTACCCTTTAAAGCCAGACCACGTTTCACTATTTTGCTCTACACATGTTCAACCTTGATTTTTGAAGGGATTTCCAAGGATTTTCCAGGAAAATTATATATTGTTTTTTTCAGCCTGTCTGGGCTTCAACATGAAATGTCTTGTTTGGACTTTTTTTTGTGTATTCGCAATACTAAATAATACAATATTTTTTGCAATTTGTAGGGTTTTTTTGAAAAAAAAAATGTAAGTTTGTCAAGAAAATCTTATTGCGTGTGAAACCCCAATTTCTCCTGGTTACAGCAGTACCACATATGTATTGGTAGACACACTTTCCTGCCAAGGAGACTCCCCCAAACAAACAGAGCTTTAGGAGATTTTCAGAAAAAATATGCTAGGCGCTAAGCGCACCTTGCAGTTTTTCCAGAAAAACAACCCTTTACATTTGAATTACCCCCCACAAACAATATATTCTCTGGAAGTACATGCCTCAAGCTTTCTAGGCGCACCAGGCTTGTTTATGTGGGTGTTTTCTGGAAGTAATCCCTCAATAAAATTCTATGGTTGCAGAGTTTCCCTAAAAAAAATAAAGAAAGAAAAAAGCCACATTTTCCTAAAACAAACTATGTGCAAACAAGAAAAAACAAGTTAAATCTGAAAACGCAACATCCCCCTAATAGAACAATACACAACATGCATAGCTACTGTCAAGGGAGGGAGTTGCCAAACACCCCAAAGTAAAGCATGTGTGTAATGGTAATTTCATATCCTGATGAAGCGGGCCGTCCTGCGCCCACGCAACGCAGGTTGATCTTGAGAGGGACTTCAGAAATATGGTGATGTAATCTTTTTATTTACTGTCTGTCCGCAGCCCTTCTCACTTTATGTACCAGCCTCATCCATTTGCTGCACTTTCAGCGTTGATTCACTGTGTGGATCATTACTTCTTTATATATAGTTTGGCACACAGCACTTTATAAATATACTCATTTGAGTGTTGAACTAAAGTTTTTTTGCACTTACAGCACTTGTATTTTGATGCTGTAAATAATACAATTCTGTGAAGTGCTCACCTGTAGAATTGATATTATTTGTATACAGTACGTCCTGCTCCAGATAGATTACTTACACTTGGGTTATCCTTCGCCAGATGGCGCTGCACTGCAGAGACATGCAAAACAGGCTCCTCACGGCCCCTCAAATACCCGGGGACCTCCCACAAATCCCCAGCATTGAAAAGCAGTTAACAAGAAGCCTGGAGAATTGAAACACCCAGAACAACTGGCAATGATAACAATGATAAACACCAAACCAGGGTGGGGTGGAGCAGGACGTACTGTATACAAATAATATCAATTCTACAGGTGAGCACTTCACAGAATTGTATTATTCTTAGTATATAGTACGTCCTGCTCCAGATAGATTACTTACACTTGGGACATCCAATAGCAGTGTCCATAAGCAGGGTGGGATCCCCAACAAAAGATAACAGCAGGCAGTTTAAACCACTGCCACCTGCAAAACCTTGCGGCCAAAAGCAACATCAGCTGAGGCCCTAACATCAACCTTGTAAAACTTTGAAAAGGTATGAACAGAAGACCAAGTAGCGGCCTTGCAAACTTGTTCAACAGAAGCCTGGTGCTGAAAGGCCCAAGAGGCACCAATAGCACGAGTAGAATGAGCAGTAAGGCGGAAGGGAGGATTCTTCCCCTTAGCAGAATAGGCCTGAATCACAGCCTGACGAATCCATTTGCTAATAGTAGACTTGGCAGGAGCCAAACCCTTCCTAGGACCAGAAGGGACCACAAAAAGAGCATCAGTCTTCCTGAAAGCTGCAGTGACTACCAGGTAATACTTCAGACACCTGACCACATCCAAGGAATGCAAAACCCTTTCCTTAGCGTTGCTAGGATTAGGACACAATGAGGGAAGAACAATATCTTGATTCAAATGAAAAGCAGACACCACCTTAGGCAGAAAATCCGGCTTAAAGCGGAACACCACCTTGTCCTGGTGTCTCTCATAGTATGGGGCCTGAATAGACAGAGCCGCCAGATCAGACACACGCCTGACCGAAGTAATAGCCACCAAAAAGACAACCTTGGAGGGTAAGTACAGCCAGAGCAGCATCCTGAATAGGCTCAAAGGGAGCACCCCCGCAAGGCAGACAAAACCAAGTTCAAATCCCAAACAGGGACCATAGGTTTACGTGGGGGACGCACGTGAGTGACCCCCCTGAAAGAAGGTCTTAACCAAGGGATGCTGAGCAAAAGTCTTCTGAAAGAAGACAGACAGGGCAGGAACCTGACCCTTCAGAGTACTGAGTTTTAGACCCAATTCCAATCCATGCTGTAAAAACTCCAGAACCCTAGAGACTAGGAACTCTCTACAGGGAAGAGACCTAGACTCACACCAATCAATGTAAGCACGCCATACCCTATAATAGATGGCAGAAGAAGTTTTCTTCCTAGCCTGCACCATGGTATCCACCACCGAGGCAGACAAGCCCTTCTCCATCAAGATGGAGGTTTCCACAGCCAGGCCGTCAAAGCCAGAGTTTGTAAATTGGGATGGCGTAAGGAGCCCTGAGTGAGCAGATCTGGCGCCCCTGGCAGGACGTACTGGTCTACTGCCATTTGTACCACACTCTTCTTGGCCACCTTGGGGCCACCAGAATTACTGGCACCCTTTCCAGAGCAAACTTGCGTAGAACCCTGCCCAGCAGGGGGAACGAGGGGAAAGGCATACAGGAGCCGAAATTCCTTCCATGATATTGACAGGGCATCCATGGCCAAGGCCAGAGGATCCTGAACCAGGGAGACAAAGACCGGGAGCTTGTAATTGTGACAGGATGCAAACAGATCCACATCCGGTAGGCCCAACGGCGACACAGGGACTGGAATACCCTGTTGCAGAGGGACCATTCCCCCTGACGGGAAGTCCCCCTGCTCAGAGAGTCTGCCAGAAGATTCTTCACCCCCGGGATATACACAGCCGAAATGCATTGAATGTCAGAATCCGCGACACTTCCAGGAGGGCACCCTTGGTCCGGGTCCCTCCCTGATGGTTGATGTAGGCAACCGCCATCCTGTTGTCTGAGCGCACCTGCACAGACATTCCCTGCAAGTGATCGGTCAACTGCTCCAGTACCAACCTGACCGCCCGTAGTTCCAGGATGTTGATGGGCAAATGTGCCTCCTGAGGGCCCCACCTCCCCTGGAACCTCAGGGACTTCCAGAAACCCCCCCAACCTGACAGACTGGCATCCGTAGTGACTGTCTCCAAGGAGGGGGCCAGAAAGGACCTGCCCTTTAGCAAGTTCTTGTGGTCCAGCCACCACAAGAGGGACCATCCGACCAAGGGTGGAAGCACACAAACCCCGTCTAAAGACGCGGGGTCCTTGTCCCATACTGATAGAAGGTGAAGCTGTAGAGGCCTCAAATGGAACTGAGCAAAGTGCACCGCCTCGAAGCTCGCCACCATCAGGCCCACTAGCTGCATTCCCTGCCTGAGGGAGGGCTGGGGGCACGAGAGCAGGAACCTCACCTGCGCAGTCAGAGCTTCCACCTTCTGTTGAGAAAGGAATATCCGTAACTGAACCGTATCCAGAATCATCCCCAGGAATGGGGTCACCAACGAAGGGGACAGAGAGGACTTGGGATGATTGATCACCCAGCCAAATGACTCCAAGTTGGTCACCACCTGATGAGTGTCCAGCTCCGCCTGCTGTAGAGACCGTGAGGTGATGAGGATGTTGTCCAGGTAGGGCAGCACTTGAATGCCCCCTGACCTTATCAAGGACATCACTCCCGCCAGCACCTTGGTGAACACTCTGGGAGCTGAAGTGAGGCCAAATGGTAGGGCCACAAATTGGTAATGTTGATCTTTCAACGCGAATCTGAGAAACCTTTGGTGTCCCGGGAACACAGGGATGTGAAAGTAAGCATCTTTGATGTCCACGGACGTCATAAAATCCCCTGGGCGCAGAGAGCCAATGGCCGAGCGCAGAGCTTCCATGCGAAAGCACCGGTCCTTGACAAATTTGTTGAGGATCTTTAAATCCAGAATGGGCTTGACTGACCCATCTTTTTTGGGCACTGTGAAAAGGTTGGAATAGAACCCCTCTCCCAATTCTCTCAAGGGGACCCTGCAAATGACTCCCAGATCCAGAAGTCCTTGCATCAGGACTTGAGCTGACACAGGGTCCTGGGGGATCCGGGACCTGATGAATCATGTGGGGGGCCGCACAGCAAACTCTCTTGTAACCAGAGGAAACTACCTCCTGAATCCATCGGTCTGTAGCCGTCCCCCTACCCTGCCGGGCGAGGGCGCCCCATCATGCCTGTGGGGTCTTGAAAGGGGCTTTGGGTTTGGTCCCCCAGGAGGAGCCAGGACGTCGTCCCCTGCTCCTATGCCAGGAATCTGTGCGAGCCCCCGCGAAGGATCCCCCTTTTCCCTGCTTAGCGCCTCTGTAGGGAGCTGAAGGGGGCCCTGGCTACGAAAGGGCCGAGGCTGCCGCCTGCGCTGTGGTAACTTACCTCCTTTAGCAAAAAGGTCTAGGCGGTCCCCAAACAGGCGCAGCCCTTTAAATGGAAGCCCGGTAAGGGCTTTCTTAGCAGCATTGTCAGCAGCCCACTGGCGCAGCCATACCGCGCGGCGTATAGCCACCGCCAAGGCGGAAGATCAGGCACACAGCCTAATAGCATCATCCGATGCAGACAGGATAAAGTTCACAAACACATCACAATTAGACAGCGCATTAATAATATCAGGAGGCAACTCGTCTGGGCCGTCAAGTGCATTCCTGACCATGGCCCTGAGCGCCACGGCAGTAATGGCCAAGGCGCAAACCGGATGCAGCGCCGCCCCTCCAAATACAAAGGCATGGCATGCCAATTGGTCAATGCGCCGTTCCTCAGAATCCCGCAGCCTAGTAGTGTCAGGGGAGTGCATAATAGAGGTGTTAGACAGCCCTAGAATATGAGCATTGACCTCGGGGGGCGATGACCAGCACTTGACCATATCAGCAGGAAAGGGATACTTCCTGTCCAAACTCTTAGGGATCCCGGGAAGTCAACTGGGATGTTCCCACTCCTTAAGCACTAGATTATTGAAGTGGGTTTGCTCAGGAAATTCCAATCGAGTCTTAGCGGTATGAAATAGCTCACCCCTTTGCCTGGGAGACGCAACAGGGGGAGAGATGGACAAAACCTCAAAAATCTGAACCAGCAGTTTATCAGTATCATCCAGGGTCCAGTGATCAGCACCAGAATCGTCATGACCCCTTGACTTCTCGTCAGAAGACCCTGAGTCAGAAAACAGCTCCCCTTCGTCCGAGGGGGTACAGCCATATAGATGCAAAAACTCATCAGCCTCCGTAGGGAAAAGCGCAGAGTCAGAGATTAGGTGCCGCTTTTTTTAGGTGACCTTACGCGCTAGAGTATTAGCAAGCAATTTTTCAACACCTCACAGGGGCACCTTGGCGCTGGTGGTGCAGCTTAAGCATACTTCTGCAGATGTGTGTGACCGAGCCCCCTGTTTTTAACCTAGTTTAGAGACAGATTGTAGGTCGGTCAGCAAGCTAACTGGTTTGAGTGCTGTGGCCCCTTTAAGACTTTTGTATTCTAATTGCCCTGCTAATGTGCACCTCCCTGGTTAGTTATGAAATGGTCTGAGCGGCTGCCACCCCTCTTTTGTTAATTTTTCAACACTGGCTAGTCTAGTAGCCACATCGGGATGAGAATCCCCGCTTGTATTGGGGGGTTAGACTCAGGCTTGGGGGAGTAGGTGAAGTGAGGCGAGGTGCAGGCCCAGCCACAGGGGGGGCAGGAAGTACCATTAGCGTCTGCTGTGCACAAGGAACACAGACCCGTGCATTGTCACCGCTGATAGGCGAGACCCCACAAGCTACACACAGCCGGGCTTGTCCCGAGGGAACCCCGTTCACAATATCCTGGGATGCCTCCATATGGTGATTAATAGGCAAAATAGGCCAGTAGGGATTGACGCTGTAAGCTACCCTGGATGCCCCAAAGACCCGCAGGGAAGTGGGAGTAATTATACTAGGCCCAACTGGCAGTTACAGCGGGCCGGGAGAAGCCACTGGATTCAACCGTCATAATGGGAATAGGGGTGTCAGAGCCATGCGTAGTAAGCAAGAATGATGAAAATCGCCCGCGAGGGCACTCACAGACCGAAGGAGGAGGACCGTCACCACGCGCGCACGTGCGATGAGCATCAAAATGGTGCCAAGCGAACCTCGGAGGGCGGGCCAGAGCGGGCCAAGCCAGGTCCCCGCCCCCCCGAAGCTCTGAGACAGTAGTCAACGCTGGAGAAACACTTGGAAGAGATGATTTGCCAATGAAGACGCCGCAGCGTCTGAGGCGCCGCCGCCACCGCATTTAAAAACCAAGCAAGCCCAGGAATAGAACCCTGGTCCTCAGCTTCCGTTATTAGTAGCCCAGGACCTAAACCACTAAGCTATCACCTCCACTCTCCAATAAGGGCAAGAGACCCGTGCGGTGGCGGCTGATACACAATAAAATGCAAACGCGGCTCTGACACCAGTTATAAAAGTCCAAGGACAGTGCTAAGGCCATAAACGTGTACCAATACACTGAGACCACCAGCCCCCCCCTTTCTTTCCCCCCCGAGCTACGGGGGGGAACGAGGGAGGATGGCGACCCTTTACACAGGGCCCACCACTACACGGGGCATGAGGCAATAATGCGGGAGGGGCATCCCCTTAGAGGCTCACCATCAGCCTAAACCGCCTACCCTTTGGTGGGGGACTGCGGTGGAGCATGGCTCCATAAGCACGCATGGTGCTGCCTACCTTCACCCGACCAGTGCAGCCCAGGCTGGGAGGCACATCACAGGGAGGACGGGTGGGAATAGTCCAACAGGGCCGCAGGCTTTAATAGTCCCGCTCGCCTGCGAGAGAGTGATACTTCATGTCTTCGCAGTCGGCACTGCAGAGAAATCTGGGGATTTGTGGGAGGTCCCCGGGTATTTGAGGGGCCGGGAGGAGCCTGTTTTGCATGTCTCTGCAGTGCAGCGCCATCTGGCGGAGGATAACCCAAGTGTAAGTACTATATCTGGAGCAGGACATACTGTATACTGAGAATATATAAATTTGGTTTACACTAAACTAGTTATGTATTTTATGTACTTTAATTTAGCACAATTATAATATTTTATTATCTTGCAACATATGGATCATGTGTTTGAGGATTTTTTGAGCCGATTCATAGGGCAGTGTGCAATATAGCAATATTGTTATGAATTTTTGATAGTAATCTATTTAGTCCCGTCGATCTTGATCAACTATATTGTGGTTTTAATTGTTTTTATTTTTGTGCTTTAGTGTTATGTGTTGTATATATTGCATTTGATTATTAAATATTTAAGAGAATACCCTTTCAAATAAGAATTTGGTTGTGCAGCCTTTTGTATGGGTAGTGACCATCTTTGGGCCATTTCTGGCGGGCCAATTCGTGCCTTAATGGTAATTTTACTTGAAGTGCGCACCTTGCACTTTTTCTACCGAAACAACCCTTTACATTTGGAATATCCCCCATAAACCATATATTCCCTAAAAGAACACATGCTAAGCTTTCTAAGTGTACCCAGCTTGTTGTAGTGGGCTCATCTTTCTGGAAGTAATCCTTCGAAGAATTCTTAGGTTGCACAGGATTTTCCCTAAAAAAATTTATTAAAAAGCTGAATAAAAAAACATGTTTTCCTAAAATATCAATATACAAACAAGAAAAAAAAAAGGTAAATCTGAAAGTGCAAGGTCCCCGAGCAGAATACCCAACATGCATAGGTACTATTAACCATTTTAATTGCCAGCCTACTTGAAGTTTTGCCACGCTCTGTTGACAGGTCATTTTCCCCATTTTGCGCCATGTTTAACCATGATTTGTGCAGGAATTTCCAGGAAAATTATAGGATTTATTTTTGCAGCAGAGTTTAGGCTTTAACATGAAATGTCTTGTTTGTAATTTTCTACAGTTTTTTAAATATTTGCGTAAAAGAAAAAAATAAATAAATAAAATATTTTTTAGACAATTGTCTCCTTTATTTTAAATAAAACATTTGTTTTATTACAAAAAAGTTAAAAACCCTTAAAAATCCAAAGAAAATGACATGGGATCCTCCTTACCCATCATAACCAGCCCGGGACCAGCTATGGGGGCTGGTAGAATAGGGCGCAGAGGCCAGCTTTGGTGGCCCCCCCGCCCTGCCGGCTACAAGCTCCGTGGGCCTGGGCTCTTCTGCCCCCCCCCCCCCGGGTTTCGGGGAGGCAGGTAATTGGGGTGCCACAGGTGACCTGCCCAGCCCCCAGCCTGGTGAACTGGTACAGGGGTCTGATGTAAATTTGGAAAGCATACAGCTAGTGTTTGGTATCAGATTGAAATAGGAATGAATAACCATCCTGAATTTCTTAGTTACAACATGATAACGTATACTGGGGGGATTGAAGTCCCTTTGTAGCACAGTTTATCTTTAGCTGATAAACGGTTAGGGGTTTCTACGCAGAGACACACACAGGTGGCTGGGAATACTGTTCACACCCCCTAGTGTTTGGCATATAAATCAGGCTGGGTGATGGGCCAAACACTTGAGATGGATGGCCCATTACCTGAAGGTCATCTACCATTATAGTAACTTATTGTGCCTGTAAAAAAATACAATTCTGTGATTACTCACCTGTAGAATTGGTATTATGAGTATACAGCACGACCTGCTCCAAAGATGAGTCCTTACGGTTGGGTTTACCTCCGCCAGATGGCGCTGGACTGCAGAGGCCACAAAAAGAGGCCCCTCCCGGTCCCTTATATACCCGGGACCTCCCACAATTCCCCAGTATTGAAAAGCAGTCAAAGAGAACCGGGAGAAGCTAAAAGATCAACGAAAAAACTTCAACAAGTATAACAACAATCACCATAAAGAGGATCCAAAGATAAAGAAAACAGGGTGGGGTGGAGCAGGACTGCTGTATACTCATAATACCAATTCTACAGGTGAGTAATCACAGAATTGTATTATTCTAGGTATACAGCACATTCTGCTCCAAAGATGATTCCTTACGGTTGGGACATCCAATAGCAGTGTCCATAAGATAGGGTGGGATCCCCAAAAAGGCAACAACGCGCAGTTTAAACCACTGCAGCCTGCAGAACTTTGCGGCCAAAAAAAGCATCAGCTGAGGCCCGAACATCAACCTTGTAAAACTTGGAAAAGGTATGAACAGAAGACCAAGTAGCGGCCTTGCAAACTTGTTCAACAGAAGCCTGGTGCTGAAAGGCCCAAGAGGCACCAATAGCACGAGTGGAATGAGCAGTAACACGGAAGGGAGGATTCCTTCCCTTAGAGTAGGCCCGACACACAGCCTGACGAATCCATTTGCTAATTGTAGACTTCACAGGAGCCAGACCCTTCCTGGGACCAACAGGGACCATAAACAAGGTATCAGTCTTTCTGAAAGATTCAGTAGCCACCAAGTAGAACAAATTCCTGACCACATCCAAGGAATGCAAAGCCCTCACCTTTGAGTTACCAAAATTAGGGCACAAGGAAGGAAGTACAATGTCCTGATTGAGATGAAAGGCTGAAACAACTTTAGGCAGAAAATCTGGCTTAAAGCGAAACCCCACCTTGTCCTGGTGTCTCTCAAAGTAGGGGGCCTGGATGGAAAGCGCCGCCAACTCCGGAACACGCCTAACAGAGGTGATAGCCACCAAATAGACAACCTTAAGAGTGAGAATAGACAAAGCAGCCTCATGCACAGGTTCAAAGGGAGAACCCTGAAGGGCAGACAAGACCGTTCAAATCCCAGACTGGTAACATAGGCTTACGAGGGGGACGCACATGAGTAACCCCCTGGAAGAAGGTCTTGACCAGATGATGTGGAGCAAAAGACCTCTGGAAGAAAACAGCCAAGGCAGAAACCTGACCCTTCAGAGTGCTAAGCTGAAGGCCCAGATCCAAACCATGTTGAAGGAAATCCAGAATCCTGGGGATGGAAAACACACGACAGGGAAGGGACTTGGACTCACACCAGTCAACGTAGGCCCGCCAAATCCTATAGTAAATGGAGGAAGAAGACTTCTTCCTAGCCTTGATCAAGGTGCGAACTACAGCAGCAGACACAGTCCCTTTTCCATCAAGATGGAGGTTTCAGCAGCCAGGCCGCCAAGCCAGCGTTTGTAAATTGGTATGTCGTAGCCGGCCCTGGGTGAGAAGGTCTGGGTCCAGGGGCAGGGCGTACTGGTCTAATGCCAACTGCACGATGTCTGCGAACCACACCTGTCTTGGCCAACGGGGGGCCACCAGAATTTCTGGCACCCTTTCCTGAACCAACTTGCGCAGAACTCTGCCCAACAGGGGGAATGGCGGGAAGACATACAGGAGATGGAAGCCCTGCCAAGACAGGGTCAAAGCATCCACCGCCAGAGCAAGAGGGTCCTGGGAGCTTTCGATTGTGGCGGGACGCAAAAAGATCCACCTCCGGCAGCCCCCAACGGAGACACAGGGAGTGAAACACTGTTGCTGAGGGACCATTCTCCCAGGCGAGAAGTCCCCCTGCTCAGAAAGTCCGCCTCCAGATTCTCTACCCCCGGAATATACATAGCTGAGATGCAGGGAACATTGTCCTCCGCCCAGGACAGGATCTTGGACACTTCCTCGAGGGCACCCTTGCTCCAGGTCCCCCCCGATGATTGATGTAGGCAACCGCCCAAGCGTACCTGGACCGGCCGGCCCCAAAGGTGTAGAGTCAAGTGGGCCAGAACCAACCTGACCGCCCTTAGTTCCAGGACGTTGATAGGGACGTGGGCCTCCTGAGGTCCCCACAGCCCCTGGAATTTTAGGGATTTCCAGAAACCCCCCCCCAACCCGCCAGACTGGCATCTGTGGTGACTGTCTCCCAGCAGGGGGCCAGAAAGGATCTGCCCCCCAACAGGTCCCTTGAGTCCAGCCACCACAAGAGGGACCGCCGGGCTAGAGGGGACAGGGCAAAGGCCTGATCCAGAGACAGAGGGTCCTTGTCCCACACGGACAAGAGGTGGAGCTGAAGAGGTCTTATGTGGAACTGTGCATAGGGAACTGCCTCAAAGCAGGACACCATCAGCCCCACAAGCTGCATCCCCTGCCGGATGGAGGGATGAGGGCAAGACAGAAGGAACTGAACTGTTTGCAGGGCATCCACCTTCTGGAAGAAAAATCCTGGCCTGAATCGTATCCAGATTCATGCCCAGAAAGGATGACAGGGAAAATTTGGGATGATTGATCACCCAGCCAAATGATTCCAGAATGGTCACCACCCTCTGGGTATTCAGCTCTGCTTGCTGGAGAGACTGAGAAGTAATAAGAAGGTCGTCCAGATAGAGAAGAATGCGAATACCCTGAGATCTGAGCAGAGCCATTACTCCCGCCAGCACCTTGGTGAAAACTCTGGGAGCTGAAGTGAGACCGAAGGGCAGTGCCACAAATTGGTAGTGCTGATCCTCCAGCGCAAACCTGAGGAATCTCTGATGCCCCGGAAAAACTGGAACATGAAGGTAAGCGTCCTTGATGTATATAGAGGTCAAGTCCCCTGGGCACAGCGAGCTGACCGCTGAGTCTCCATGCGAAAGCGCCTGGGTTTGACAAATTTGTTGAGAAGCTTTAAGTCCAAGATGGGCCTGATAGAACCATCCCTCTTGGGTACCGTGAAAAGATTGGAGTAATAACTCCGGCCTCTTTCTGACAGAGGGACCTGACAGACGACCCCCATCTCCAGAAGGCTTTGCACCGCAAGGACCAGGGCCTGAGCTGCCAGGGGTTTTTGAGGCGTCCGGGATCTGATGAATCTTGGGGGCGGACAGGCAGCGAACTCTTATCTTGTAACTACTCCTCCTGAATCCACCGGTCTGAGACATGTTGCTTCCAGACATGAGCGAAGAGCCTCAGCCGTCCTCCCACCCGGATGGGTGAGGGCGCCCCTTCATGCCTGAGGGGGCTTGGGAAAAGACTTAGGCTTGGCCCCCCAGGAGGATCCCAGATGGGCACGTCCTCTACCTTTTCCCCAGAAGCCCCCCTGTGCCCTGCAAAGGAAACCCCTCTCCCCGACCTGGAGCCACGGTAGGAGGGATGAAAGGAACCTGACCCCCGAAAGGGCCGGGACTGTCTTTTACGTTGAGGCAGCCTGCCACCCTTAGCAAACAGATCCAAGCGATCACCAAATAAACGCAGCCCCTTAAATGGAAAACCAGTGAGAGCCCACTGGCGCAGCCAAACCGAGCGGCGTATAGCCACCGCCAAAGCAGAGGTTCTACCACACATCCTAATGGTATCATCCAAGGCAGAAAGGATATAAGCCATAAGAACCTCACAATGCGAAAGGGCCCGAAACTCTGCACTAGAAGCGTCATTAGGGGCACCATCCAACACATTCTTGAGCAGAGTCCTGACAGCCACAGCCGTGATAGCAGAAGCACAGACAGGGCACAGAGCAGTCCCGGCACAGGCAAAGGTATGGGAAGCCAGCTGATCAAATGCGCCGGTCCTCACCATCCTTCAGGTTAGTAGAATCAGGGAAATGTACAACAGAGGTGTTAGCCAACCCCAAAACTGGAGCATCCACTTCCGGGGGGCTGACCAACGTTTAACCACCTCGGCGGGAAATGGATCTCTCTTATCCCAGCTCTTAGGTACTCCGGGAAGTCTGCTGGGGCGCTCCCATTCCTTAAGAATGAAATTATTGAAATGGGACTGCTCGGGGAACTCTAACCGCAGCTTAGCGGTATGAAATAAATTCCCCTTGCTACCTGGGGGCAACAGCAGGAAGGGAGATAGAAAGGACTTCAAAAATCCAAGCCAAAAGCCTATCAGTGTCATCTGAATCCCATGGGTCAGAGCTAGAATCAGCATAACCCTTAGACTGCTCATCAGATGACTCTGAGAACAATTCACCCTCTTCAAGGGGGTATAACCAGCCAGAACAAAGAATTCCTCTGCCTCCATAGGAAGAATAGACACGCCAGGCACCAAATGCCGCCTCTTAGAAGAGGCCTTACGGGCCATAGTATTAGCAATCAACTTCTCAATGCTAGCCATTCTAGAAGACACATCAGGTTGAGACTTCCCACTGGTATTCAGCTCACTGGGAGTCAAATGCAAGCGTGGAGGGGTAGGCGAAGCCATAGGGGGTGCAGGCCCAGCCACCGGTAACCCAGAATGTAGCGCAAGCACCTGCTGAGCACAGGGCACACAGACCCGCACATCGTCACTTATAGGGGATACCCCACACGCCACACATAGCCGGGCTTGTCCCAAAGGAAGCCCGAGCCCAATATCCTGGGAAGCCTCCATATGGTGATTATAGTGGCACAGTTGGCCAGTAGGAATTACACTATAAAAGCAACCCGGGATGCCCCAATAGTCCGCCAGGGAAGTGGGAGGATTTTAGCAGGCCTCTAAAAGTTTGTGAAAACTAATAGAGGGGGTAGGACCGGGAGAAACCTCTTATACAGTTTTTCCCACCTGAAAGACATAAACAAGACACCCCATAAGCATACAGCAATAAACATCAAGATAAAAGATCAGCCCGCCGGGGCACTCACGGACCGCGGAGGAAAGACACCAATCACGCAGCACAAGGGACCAAAATGGCGCTAAGAGTACCTCAAGTGGCGGACCGCGGGGAAGGTGATGGCGGCAAATACAAAAAAGCACACCAGCGAATCCAAGGAGAACGATAGTGCTAACCAGGGTCCGGAGCCCTAAAACCAGTATAAGCATTACATGCAACATATACATCCACCCCCCCCCCCCCCCGAGAACGACAGGGAGAGCGGCGGTCGTCCAAAACAGGGACCCACCAAGAACCGGGGTGGGGGGCGGAAGGGGCATCCCAATTAAGGCTCACCATAAGCCTGCTTGTCCTAACCTTTGGTGGGCGATTGCGGTTGGAGCAGCACTCCTAAAGCACCTGGCAGCGGTGCTGCCTACCATCACCCGACCAGTGCACCCAAGGCTGGGAGGCAGTTCAGAGAAATGGAACGGGTGGGAATAGTCCTACAGGGCCGCGGGCTGTAAAGCCCCGCTCACCTGCGAATAGAGAGAGCCATCTTCTTGTCCTTCACAGCCGACTGCAGAGAAGATCTGGGGAATTGTGGGAGGTCCCGGGGATATAAGGGACCGGGAGGGGCCTCTTTTTGCTGTCTCTGCAGTCCAGTAGTCCTGCAGAGGTAAACCCAACCGTAAGGAATCATCTTTGGAGCAGGACGTGCTGTATACTTAGAATAATCCTGTTTTCATTAGCTGTACTTTAACTTATTTTGCAACTGCCTAGAACATTTAAGTTTTTTGGGGGAAAACTTGCTGGCTTTGTTTAAACTTTCTTTTCAATTTTTGAAAATGTGTATATTTGTGTGGAAATAGGATGTCGTAAAGGTGTTGAGCTGATCTAGCATGTTTACCTTTTTCTAATGTTCACAAATATGTGTTTTATGGAAGCAGTTTTCATCTGTTGCTATAGGTATGTGCAGACTTGGGGTACGTTGCCAATAGCAACAGATTGCAGGTAGTTGCACAGCTGTTGGGCATGATTAAACCTGTTTTCAGTTTACATCCTACTCTGTATTTCTAACACAGATTGTATGAGCAAGGCACTAGAGGGAATATTGTTCTTGAGATAAAGCACTAAATGCTTGAGGAAGTCTCGCCGAACGAGACAGGAGATGTGGCGCAACCCAGGGGGACATTCTCCACATTTGGAGGGAGTCCGGAAGCTCTGGGAAACCATCTTCCAAATACGCGCAGAGGTGGAGGGCCCGGTTGTGCAAAACAGACCCAAGATTGCACTTCTGTCCTTGGTCCCAGGACCGTGGTCCAGAGTGAAGAAGGGTATCCTCAAGCACTTCGACAGTGGCAAGGACGATTATTCCCAGAAGCTGGAATCCACGCTGCCTCCAAGCCAGAGTGCTTCATTGAAATGGGACCACGTGCAGAGAATGGAGGAGCTGATCTCAGAGGATAAACGGAACACTGACATATTTGGCGAACTGGACGAATTGGATTGAGTACAGAGTGTCAGATGTAGCGAGAGCCCTGTTGGCGACTGACGTGTTCTGAGGGTGGGGTGACCCCTTTTTCCCCTTGTGGGGCCGGGCCGGCGGACCAACGCCTTCCAACCTCTTGGGATCAGGAGTTGGACCTGGTCCTCCTCTTCCTTCCTTATTTACCCCTCCCATGCCCCTTAGGAGTGCTTCCTCTCCCCCCTTCCCTTCTGTACCCCCCCTTCATTGGGGTTCCCCCCCCTTTTCTGTCGTGCCCCATCCCCGGTCCGGTTGCCCTGTGACCCCTGGACGGTGCCCGGTAAAACCCGGTGCAGCAACATACCAGGGGCAAGCCATTGCGTCCTTCTCCATTTGCACACTCTTTGGTGGTAGGGGTGGACCCAGGTACCCAAACTTCCTGGGTCCACCTGACTCACCTATGTCCTGGTGTTGGAGGGGACTCAACGTTGGGGTGTGTGATGTGTGCAGTCCGGCGGGTTGGCCTGCTCTCCGCCCCACGTCGGCGCTTTGTAGTGGGTGCAGATGGGGGGGTGGAGAATTCAGCGCTAACACACCCTGAGGATACTGGTGCGCTAGACTTTGAGGGGGGTTGAGGGTGGATCCACCTTCCTTATGTGTGTGTATACCTGTACTGCTGTATTTCTTTTGTATTTTTCTTTCTAGTTGTAAAACTGTCAATAAAGAGATTAAACTAAATGTTTGAGGAGGTTGTTGAGCTTATAGGAGTATTGGTATTAATCTCAATTTTTATATACTAAATAGTATATACTATTTAGGATATTAAGACGTAGAAAATATTATTAGTTCTTATTCCCCTTTTACAGTACCCAATTAGCTGTTGGTAGTCATGTGAATAGCAGCTGTAGGAGGGAACATGAAAAAGGGAGTATGAGCTGCCCAGTGGGAGAATGGCCAGCAGAGTATCCAACTCAAGGCATTAAAATAGTATACTATTCATACACTCACTTTGTTTACTTGAATGCACAATCTTTAAACAGGTATGTAAACATTGGTACAATACTTCTCTAATTCTGTAGGAGTATTCACAGAAGTCAGATGCTTATTGATTATTAAAGACAAATATCAGTCCAAAAATTAAAACACTAAATAAAATTTAAAAAAAGATAATTCTTTGAGTACTCACTTATAGAATTGATTTCTCTTTTATTATTACTTCAGGACATCAGAGTAATTCAGTCACGATCGGGTTAACATCTCGGTCGAAGGGCGTGGACTGCAAGAACAAAGGCGTGGCTCCTCCTCCCGGCATATATACTATGGGCTGATTCCCTCCTAATCCAGTTTAATTGAAAAGCAGTAGAACCAGCTGGCCAGGAGGCATTCCTATATCTCTTGTTGGAGACAAAAGGCTGGAGCAAATCATTTTTTTGCCTAACACACTAATAACATATTTACATCTCTACCAAGACTAGGCACCCAAAGCATGGATATAATAACCTAGCAGACAGGGAGGGTCTGATGTCCTGAAGTAATAATGAAAGAGAAATCAATTCTACAGGTGAGTACTCACAGAATTATCTTTTCTCTTTCATTTTACTTCAGGCCATCAGAGTAATTCAGTCACGATTGGGACCTCCAGAAGCATTACCCTTACTTCAGGGTGGGATCCCCAAAAACCTTATTCCTTTCTATCAGGAATAAGACCTTACAAGACATTTAATTTACTACAGTCTGTAAGCCCTTTCTATCAAAAGCGGCATCCGCTGAGGCTCTAACATCCACCTTATAAAATTTGAGAAACGCATGAATTTAAGTCCAAGTAGTGGTCTTGCATACTTGTTCTACTGAAGCTTGATGCTGAAAAGCCCAAGATGCTTCAATAGCTTGTGTCGAATGATCAGTAATCCTAAAGGGAGGATCCTTTGGAGACATAGGCTCTTAGCTCTTACCACTGGCTGTCTAATCCATAGATTGATGGTAGACTTAGCTGGTGGAAGACCTTTCCGTGCACCCTCAGGGATGACAAATAAGGGGTCCGACCTGCAGAAAGATTGTGTAGAAGTGAGATAGTATCTAAGATAGCATCTTAGTGCTCTCACCACATCCAGCGAGTGAAGAATCCTTTCCTTATCGGACATTGGAGCAGGACACAAGAAAGGCAAAACTACCTCTTCATTAAGATGAAAAGTAGAAACCACCTTAGGAAGAAAATCCTGTTTAAAGCAGAAGACAACCTTGTCCCTATGTAACACTAAATAAGTAAACTTAACTGATAAAGCTGCTAATTCAGAAACCCTCCATACTAAGGTGATTGCCACTAAAAAGATAACCTTAAGAGTCCATAAACTTAATGATGCATCTTCAATGGTTCAAAAGGAGGACCCTGAAGAGCCGGACCCAAACTGCCAGAAATGGATTACGAGGAGGCCGCACATGAACGACTCCCTGTACAAAAGTCTTGATAAATGTATTCTCAGCAATGGGTTTCTGAACAAAAAAAAAAAAAAAAAGAAGATGTCAGTTATCTGTCCCTTTAAAGCACTCAATTGAAGACCTTCAGCAAGACCTTTCAGCAAAAAATGCAATATTCTGGGAACAGGAAAGGTTCACACAAGGCCATAAATGCTCACCACACTCTATAGTAGATCATTGATGTAGACTTCTTCCTTGCCTGAATCATAGTCTGGATGACTCTGGCCCCTTTCTGCCAAGGTGAAGGATTCAATACCCAGGACATCAAAGCCAGAACTTGTGAATTGGGATGCCTTAGAGGCCCCTGTGTGAGAAGATCTGGATTGTTGGGTAACCTCCACAGGTCGCCCTCTGACATCCTTACTATGTCTGAGAACCGGCTTCTTCTTGGCCACCGAGGAGCCACCAGAATAGTTGGGACTCACTCGCGAGCTATCATTTTTAGTACTCGACCCAGGAGTGGAATCAGGGGGAATGCATAAAGAAGCTTGAATTCTGACCACTGAAGAGTCGGGGAATCTGTTGCTATTGCCAGAGGATCCCTGGACCAGGACACGAACTTTGGAACCTTCTGATTGTGCCGTGATGCAAAGAGATCTACTTCCGGAATCCCACAGCGCATACATAGGGATTGAAAAACCCTCTGACAGAGACCATTCCCTCTGATGCAGGGCCATTCTGCTGAGATGATCGTCCTGCAAGTTGTCCACTCCAGGTATGTGTACTGCCGAGATGCATGGAACCAGTTTCTTGGCCCAAAGTAAAATCCTACTCACCTCAGAGCTTTCCTGCTTCTGGTGCCCCCCTGGTGATTGATGTATGCCACCGCCGTCCAGATGTCAGACACAATAGAATCTCTCTCAGTTCCAGGATATTTATGGGGAGTCTGCTCTCCTTCGGACTCCACTGTCCCTGGATCGTTTGTGACTCCATGACACCCCACCCAACCATTTAGACTGACATTCGTGGTGATGATCTTCCACTGTACTGGAAGGATCTGCCGATCTGAAGAGGCTGAGGACTCAACCACCAGGCTAGAGACTGCCTTGCTGACTTTGTCATGCAAAAAGAGTGATCCAGAGTCTGTGTGTCTCGATCCCAGATCGTGAGCAATTCCATCTGCAGGGGTCTTGTGTGAAACTGTGCAAAAGGTACTGCCTCAAATCAAGATACCATAAGGCCCAACAGACGTATTCCTTGCTGAATCGTTAGGTGAGGGCAAGACAAGAGCTCCTGCACCCTGGCCTGAAGTACAAATCTCCTCTGTTCTGGAAGAAACACTTTTGCCTGAGATGTGTCTAATGTCATTCCCAGAAAAGAATTAACTCTTGAAGGTATGTTATTCGACATTAGAAGATTTTGGATGGATAGCCAGTTATTCAATGTCTGTGTATCGTTCTGGGCCTCCTGACATGATGGGGCCCATACCAACAGATCTTCTAAGTAAGGGATTATACGTATCCCCTGACTTCTCAGATAAGCCATGAGACCCGCCGACACATTAGTAAATACCCTTGGTGCTGACGACAGGCCGAAAGGCAGAGCCACAAACTGAAAATGTAGGCCATCTACTGCAAACCACAGATACTTCTGATGACTCAGAAAAAAATTGGAACGTGTAGGTAGGCATCCTTTATATCCACTGTGGTCATAAAATCTCCTGGCTGGAGTGACATAACTGTGGATTTTAACATTTCCATGCGAAATCTTTTCAGAAGGATGAACTTCCCTTGAGATCTAATATTGGGCATACAGATTTGTCCTTCTTGGTAATTCTGAACAAATTGGAGTAAAACCCCTGACCCTTCTCTAAGGACAGAACAGGTCAGACTACTCACATCTCCAAAAGGCGAGATACTAAGGATCTCATCGCTTCTGCTTTCATTGGATTTTGGGAAACCCTTGACCAAAAGAACCTCCTCAGAGGTCTGGCTCCTAATTTGATCTTGTAAGATCTGTCACATGGAGCCTCCAAATGTGAGCTCAATGCAGAAGCAGTCTCCCCACCTGCAAGGGCGGGGGCATCCATTCATGCCTGACTGGGCTTTGAAGGGGGTTTGGCTTTATTCCACCGGACACTTCTTGCCTTGTTTTGGGACTTTGTCTTATTCCAAAACTCTCTTCGGTATCCTGAAAAGGCAAAACCGCTACCCCCACAAAAAGGTTGAGGATTAAAGGCCCTGCGGAAAACGGTCTTAGACTTCGGCTCCTGTGGCAGATCAGTAAATTTACCACCAGTAGCCTCCTTTACCATGTCAACCAAGCACTCACCAAACAGACGCCCCCCTTAAAGGAATCCCCGTCAAATTCTTTTTAGGGGCTGACCACTGTTTAAGCCATAATATACGCCTTAAAGTTACCAGCAGAGCTAGGCCTCTGGCACTTAACTTGTTCAAATTATCCATAGCTGTAATCACATACCTGTTGATATCCAAACTGGTTTTGATCAACTGAGTGCATGACTTCCGTGAATGACCCAAACAAGTCTTAAGAGTCCAGTTGTTTTACAACCTCCTGCTCCCCAAAGATGCTATGGATGTAGCACAGGCCGGCCGCAAATTCGACCACAATAGAATGAGCATAACGTGCCACCTGATCCATGCAATTGTCCAGCATAACCGATATTCTCTGGAGGGAAGGGATACATAGTATCTAATACTCTAGAAATGGCCAAGAGACTATCTGGCCTCGGCCATTCCTTTTGAATCAAACTAGCATAATGAGCATGCACCAGAAAAAACATCCTCTGTTTTTCCGGCTTCAACCAATCCCCCTTTTACTTTTTGAGGACTTCTGGGCATGAAAAATCCAAAATCTCCAGAATGGACGTAATCAATCTATCCATCTTCTTCTTAAAAGGAGAGCCCCCTTGTGTAGAGGACTCTGAATTCGAGTACCTACAAGATGAAGCCTCCCCAGCGGATTCTTCCTGGGAGACTATGGCAGCAATAATAACCTCATCAGACTCAGAGGAAGTCAAATGCTTCTTCTTCTTAAGCGTTTTTGTGTTGAGTTGATAATTCGGAACGACTCTCTAGGCAGGCAATCTATCTACAATCTCTTGGAGGACATTCTTTTCCTGAATGTCCCCCTAAGGTTGGGCTGCCGAAGGGGTCTTAGGATCTGAGAGCACTGCAACAGAGGATGAAGCCCTTGCAGGAGGAGACAACTGTCTTCCATATTCAGCAACCACTACTGTTGCACACTGCATGCACACCGTGCGATCCTCGTCCAGTGCCATCCTGCATACTGGACATGGGGTAAATCTGTCTGCCAAACGACCAGATGCAATTACCCCAGATGCCTTTGTCATGGTGAAAATAATAATAGTCTACCTCCCTGGGGATCTAAGATCTAGTATATAACAGTTCTCGACAGTAACAATGACTACCCGAGACCTAAGAGGGTGAGCCACACCAATATATTACCTGCCATTTGCCACAATCTGAAAGACAAAGAAAAAATAAAACATTAATATTAATAAAACATAATATTAATAAACCCAAAACATAATAAAATATAAACAAAATAACCTACCTAAAGGTTTTAGGTCCACTTGAGTGGCCGTGCAGCGGCTCGAAAGCAACCCCAGTGGCCGGGTGGAGGCGAGCGTCCCAGCCGGAGAACCGCAAGCCGACGAGTATAGCAGCGGGGCAGCCGGAGGAGAACCGAAGCGTTGGCGGTGCTAGCTATTTCGCTAAGCCGAAAAACTTCCGGCGCCGGCGGCCTGAGAAACTGCGATGTACCCCTAATAATAACCGGAGGTGTCACCGGTAAGCAGAAAATCTTCCAGTGTCGCTGGCCTGAGAAACCGCGCTGTGCCCCTGAGAAGAACTGGAGGCATCGCCGGTACTCGGCACTTTGCTAAGCCAAAAATCTTTCAGCGTCACTGGCCTGAGAACCCACGCTGGGCCCGAGAAGAACCGGAGACGTCAGCAGTACTCGGCACTTCGCTAAGCCGAAAATCTTCCAATGACAGCGGACAAAGCAACCACCTCTCCACGCTGACTGGTGGAAAGACCTTCTGCTCCTTCCATGCCACCTTTAGCTCCACCCCTTCACACAAGATTCCCCCCCTTAAAGGCGAAACAAATTTTGAATTTTGCAACCAGTAAAATACATAATTAACACATGGGGAAAGAGCAATAAAAGAGGGAAAATAATTCCCCTGGTCACCCCCAATTAGACTCACCAGACAAAAACCTGTGGTGGAATTTTCAGCACAGGAGTGTCCGCTATTTTTACACAATAAAAAGTGACACCCCAGAGGGCGCCAAGACCCTGGCGCTTAACCTTACCATCCTGATCCGAATACAGCTTAGCTGCTGAGGAAAAGAAGGTCCATCCAGATCAGAGGTGTATGAGGCGCCAAAGACAGGATTTCCAATACCCAGTTTCCAAGGCATAATCCTTAAAAATAAATGGGAGAGGGGTTCAGATACACCCTTGCAGTCCAGTTCCAACTGCAAGAAAAAAAAAAACTGTATTAGGCTGGAATCAGTTGATAGTATCTAGGCCAGGAAGAGGAGACACGGCCTTGTTCTTGCAGTCCACGACCTTCGGCCGAGATGTTAACTGTGACTGAATTACTCTGATGGCGAAGTAAAATGAAAGAGAAAACACTTTACTCACGGCTTCTCTCATGCAGCTCTTTTCTGAACAATTGCATCCATGTTCCTTGCCGTCAGACCAATCTCTTCCTGACTTTCCAATAGGGAGACGCCCCTGGCAGTCATTGTGAGCAGGCACGCCCTCCTCCA
Organism: Gastrophryne carolinensis; assembly: GCA_027917425.1. Lineage (NCBI taxonomy): Eukaryota > Metazoa > Chordata > Amphibia > Anura > Microhylidae > Gastrophryne > Gastrophryne carolinensis. The sequence continues at coordinate 299,147,750 of CM051235.1, read as the reverse complement.
TTCACTGCAATAGAAAGAGACGTGTGACATCCTAACACTCGCCAATTAATTACAGCGAATGAAGGGGGGTGCACCAGTTGAGAGGATAGCTAACAGTGACCGATGGCGAGGGCGTCTTCCCATTGGTAAAGACGGAAGACACACGATCGGACAGACAGCGTGGGACATGGATCAATGGTCAGGTAAGAACTCGAAGGCGAGGGAAGCTTTTTTGTTTTTTGCGTTTAAATGGTCTTAAAAGCGCTCAGTTCAGTATGAGACACTGCAAAAGTGGAGCTCCTCCTTCCTTGACAAAGAAGCTAGTTTAGTGATCAGTAGTATCCTCCAGAGATTACATCTTTATGAATCACTTGTCCTTGTAAAAGATGGGAGGGGGGAGACTTAACATATAAAAAAACTACAGTTACATCCATTACGCAAACATGAAAGAATCAATATGGCCATGAAGTCTTGCTGGCTGTATTCAGTCCTTAAAAGGGATTGGAAAGCCAAACCCAATAGAAAGAAAACAAGAATCTTCCAAAATGAAAATAAACTTTGGGATTTAATTATCTGCCCAAACGTTTAAAATCTTGGCTGTACTTCTTTTGTTGCTTCAAAAAGAGTGTGTATTACTGCAGAAGAAGTCTCTCTAAGAGAAAAAAGCCAGTAATTGTAAATTGCAATGTGATCTTGTGAGATAGAAGGTTCGCTAAAAGTGGAAGATGCATGGATCATCCAATACAAAGTTCACAACATTCGCATGCTAGGTGCACCTAGGCCAAACTTGAGCTACCAGAATCCCAGAAAAATTACTCCAATAGGAGTCTCTGAAGAAGAAGTCTCTGAAGATACCACTTGCCCAGCCCACAGGGCAAGAAGGTTTTGGACTGCATTTTTTTCTTTCTTTTTTCTTATCTTCCTTTGCTCACTGTAATATAGCTTTATTCACGACATAAGATACCATGCAGAAACTTGTGTTTTGTATTGTTTGTTCACCTTCCCCTTCTTTGAAAATCGATCTGCACTAATAAAAGATAATATTAACTGAAAACCTCAAACATTTTCAGGATAAATAGGCGCATATTTGGTTACCCAAACTCTCCTTGTCTTTGAAGAAGACAATACAACTATGGAATTGGAGGAGAAGCGTATAGTGTGACCTTTGACCAAAGGAACCATTGATGCATCTACTCCCAGCGATTGAGTGTGTCTTGATCTTCTCACAAGTAACTCACATTTCTGTAACCAGTCACCCACCCAACCAGGTGTGGGGAGCTCCTGCATGCCAAGTCTTATGAAAGTCTTGATCTTAGGTTTCCCTGTTTTCCTCTGAAGTGGGATTTATCTCTGGTATGGTTATGGAATATTTTTTAACTTTTAATGTGGACGGGCCAAACTGTTTTCCGTTTAAGCACACGCAGTATTGGATTGTAGCCAATGAGCACTGTTATCTCCTAAATCAGACCTCCGGGTAACCCTCAGAGTTTTCCTCCATTATACGGCATGGAAAACCATATACTTTAGAGGTAAAATCTCCAAAATATGTTTTCAGCCAGCTAGCGGCCAATGGATCTAGAAGTCATTTTAATACATCATATCTAAATAAGATTTCAGCAAAGTTAAAGAACACTTGAACCACTGGGGCTGCAGTAGAATTTTTTATATTTAAAATAATTGGGAAAACCAAGCTTAGAACGTGTTTTTATCAATAACATATCAATATAATTCCCCTTGTGGCACATTATACATTTACATATTTTAAGGGAAATGCATAACCTCCCTCACAATTATTTTCCTCAGTATATGTGTGGTTTGTGCAACGGACATTTGGAATTGTTCATTACACCCTAACCAAATGCCCAGTTCAATCTAGAGAAAAACCGCCAAAGTTCAACCTAGGCTCTTGTTAGACCATAAGTTTTTTTCTACAAACTTTTGGCAGACTGTATGTACGTTTTTTCAAAACAAAACTGGGCTTGGTGTTTTTTTTGTACGAAAAGGTGTCTGCCTTGCTCCCCTACCACCCCAGACATACACTCTAGGCATAATTATTAGGCAAGTGAGTAATTTGGCCATGCCATCATTTTAAGCATATTTCCATCTCCAAGCTGTAAAAATTTGAATTTTATTGTATTAAAGCATATTGTGGTATGTAAACGTATGAACTGAGGACTGAGGAGCTTTGCATACTTGTTCTACCGAAGCTTGGTGCTGGACAGCCCAGGAAGCTCCAATAGCTTGTGTAGGATGAGCTGTAACCCGAAGAGGAGGATTCTTCCCCTTGGAGATATAGGCCCTTAATAAATCCAGGTACACCTTCACAGTCCAGTCCAACTGCAAGAATGAAACTGGATTGTGGAGGTGCAGCCAGATGTATATAGGCCAGGAGGAACAACACCTTTGTCTTGCAGTCCACGCCCTTTAGTAGAGAAGACAGTTGTTACTGAATGCTCCTATTCCACTCCAGGCTAAGGATTAGGCACAGTCGCAACACCCTTCAGCAGGCAGGGTAATTATTTTACAAGGTATACACAATTTTGTATTTTTCCTGTCAAGTGGACCATATAGGGACACCACGTCATTACAATTTTGATGTACAGGAACATTTCCAAACATGGTGAGAACCACCTCTCCAGTGAGAAATAAAGCACAAGCTTGTGCCCTGAAGAGGACTGAACTGCTGCCTGAAGCATCCTCCTTCCAAACAAGAAGTCTGCGGATGGCTGTAAATCAACCTTCTAGAAAGAAGTAAAGTGTGGACAGGTGACTGGGTAGGAGCAGGGCTGTATTTGGTGTTCATGCTGCCCTAGGCCCCTCAAAGGTTGTCGCTCCCTTTTGATAAATAACATTGAGCAGGGCCAGCTCCAGGTTTATGCGGGCCCTTGGGCGATAAAGTATCAGTGAGCCCCTTGCAGTATGGTATGACTCCAAACATGGGGATAAAATTGTATGAATGGTAAATAAGGCTAAAGAATAAAAAGAAAAAAAAAATAATAGAAGGAATGTAAGCAGAAAAGAAGGAATCACATAAAAAGAAAAAAATAGATGGAATGAAATAAAAAAGGGAGATGCAAATAAACAGAATGTGAGTACAAAATGAATGACAAACAAAGAAAGGGAATAAATGAATGACAGAAACAAAAATAATAAACTGAAAGAGGAAAAAAGCAGGCAAGACAGAGAGAAGGAATGGGAAAAAAAGACCTGGAAGGAAAGGAATAGTCAGTCTGACAGAAAAAAGAGCAGAAAAGACAGATTAAAAAGGAAAAAAATGGAATGTCATAACCAATGAAAGAAAGAAACAATGAATAGATAGAAAGAAAGAAAAAGACTATAAGGAAAGGATAGAACAGAACAAAAGAAACAAAAACAATAGAACTGACAAAGGAAGAGGCTCTCCCAATGGCCAATTTCCCCCTGGCTGATAGTCCTTAGTCTTGGTTACTGCACGGCCCTGCAGAGGGGCTGCCCAGGAGTCACATGGTCAGAGCAATAAAGGGGAGATGATAAGGCTGCAGACTGTCTTCAACCCGCTGCGCCCTCTCCCCCTCTATACACACACACACACACTGTGGAGCATAATTTGTAAGGGGGTAATAACATTACTTTTTTCTCTACTAATGTCAGAGCCCCCCTGCAGATGACCACCCTAGGCACAGGCCTAGGTTTGCCTAATGGTAAATACAGCCCTGGGTGGGAGCCTTACACCTGGTCCACAAAGGCCTGGTGAGGAAAGGCCAAGGATGCCCACTCAGCATTAGTAAAATAAAAAGGGGTTTCCTTACCCCTACCAGAGTACACCTGAGAAACAGCCTGCCTGATTCAATGGCTAAAAGTGTGTTTGCAGCTGCCAACCCTTACTTAGGCCCCATTGAGATCACAAACAGAGCACCTGTTTTCTGCACAAGTGCTGGAGACGAAATATAGTAGTTTAAAAGGCATGAACCACATAAAGAGATTGCAGCATATGTTGCTTTGGATGAATAGGATTCGGACAATAGGAAGGTAGGACAATGTCCTCAATTAAATGTAAAGCTGAAACCACCTTTGGTAGAAAATCTTCCTGCAAACCCAGGACCACCTTGTCTTTGTGAAAAAAAAAAAAAAAAAAGGCGGTTTGACAGACAATGCAGCCAGCTAAATACACCCTGCAACCTGAAGTGAGGGCAACCAGTACCACAACTTTCAGGGTTAGAAGAAAGGGGGGGCCTTGAAAAGCAGTAAGGACCAGGTTGAGATCCCAGGTTGGAATCTGAGTTTTCCAGCAGGATGGACATTAGCCGACCCCGTATGAACATACAGACCAAGGATTCCTGCTCAAGTGGGCACTGTAAAAGAATGAAAAGGGACAAGATCTGGCCCTTAGGGGTGCTCAAATGCAGCCCATCCTCTAAACTCCCTCTGTAAGAATACTAAAATTCGAGGAATGGAAAAGTGCTTTGGAGAGCGACTCAGGGATCCGCACCAGGCGAAAAGGTCTGCAGAGTTCCCCAATAGATCTTGGACTGGGAGGCCTTCTGGGCATGAATAAACATGGCTATTACCCGAAGGGAGAGACGCTTGTCTCGCAGAAGCTGGGATTCAACTGCCACAAAATTAAAGCCACCATGAAATGGGATGAAGCCATCCATGTCTCTTCTGGAAGATATGGTCAGAACTAAAAAGATAATATATTGGGGGGGTCGATTCAGAGCTTGGAGAGAAAAGTCACGTGTTAATTTTTTAGGCGAGAGAATTGCCATTTTCTTTCATTGTCTACAAATCTCTGCAAATCTACAAACCTCATCATCCTACAAACCTCATCATCCTCCTGTTGATGCAAACAGATCAACCTCGGGAATCAACAGATGTTTCTAGCTCAGGGATCAGGACTGGAACCACCAATCCAATGATGCCTGAATCACTCTTAAAGGACTGAGTGATCTGGCCATGCTAAAATAGAGGCCGACATAGTGGGGTAAATTGCCAACTGCAGAGCTCTGGTGTGATTCAGAGATTAAGGCATTGCAAACATCAGACTCCGCAACTATCTGTATTGTTGGACAATGGGTCAAAACAGGGAGTCACTACATCCTGCTGTAGTTTGTGCATCCATATCAGGAGATCCTGTTAAGAGGTAGTTTCCTGGAAAGTTGGGATGTGCAGCTACTCATCCTTGACCGATCCATTTTGGGGACCATGGATAGGTTGAAATAACAGCTGAGGCTCTCTGTTGTGTTGTGGTGGGCTAATGACTCTGGTATGTATAAGATTGCCGGCTTTGGGACTGCCCCACTCGCCAGAGAAGGCGTCCATTCTGGACGCCACTTCCTTGACACAGGCGTCTAACGCCAGCTTGCCAGACAGGAAAAGCCTGGTAAAGACTTCCCCTCCATCCAGCAGGGTGAGGGCACTCCTCATGCCTAACTGGGCATAGGGTCCGGGTTTGGGTTTAGGCCACCAGGGAGACTTGTACTTACTTGCAGTCTTTGCCTTATGACTTCCCACACCGGGGCCACGGTGGGACTGTTGCCTAAGCTTCCTCTGCAGAATGGTATCCTTACCACCCATAGGGGTCTTCACTACTTGATCATGGCGCTCAAACAGCCACCAACAAAGGGGAGAGCTGCAAATGTCCTTTTGGAAGTAATATCCACAAAGCATAGTTTGATCGAAAGAGCACCCTGCATGGTTGCGAACAGAGCTAGATTTTGGGAAAGTAATATAGCTATATCCTCCATAGCTATTCTGGTAAACGTAGCCCAATTTATGAAATTGAGAAGAAGTTGTGGAAGTAGCGAAGTTAGAGTGCAAAGGCGCACCATCCCCTGCAAACATGTGAAGGGCGACGGAATCTACTTTCCTATCTATTTCAAAGAATACTGTAAATAAGGGGCCTTTATGGAAAATCAATATTGCTAATAATGTTGCATATTTAAGTATAGGAATGTACAGCAAATAGTTTACAATACCAGCATGCACAGGTGGCCGGGCAGGAATTGTATTCCAATCAGATAGGACAGCATCCTGCGACAGAGCAGGGCTGGGACAAGATTGAGAAGCCAGAATAGAAGAAGACTAGGGTCGTAAAAGATCAAAGGAATACCAGAAGCCCACTCTTAGTATAATTGAGGTGGGTGCAGACAGGAGAGGAGGCAGAAGGAAGGAGGGTTTTTGGACGGGAGACTGCTTGCACAGGAGAAGCTTGTGAGTGCCGTATCAGGAGGGTAATGTGTCTTTCCCTGTATATATGTATGCCAGTCTCATAACTGGATTGTATTGTGTATGATTTGAGATTTGATTGCATTATTGTGTTATTGTGTTATTTTGTCAACAATATATCTCTTTATTTACTACTTGTCCCAGTGTCTCTTGCATTTACCAGAAGTCAAAAGAACTACAGTCTTATAGTCTTATGCGTGTATCCATTGCGTGATTATTGGCCAGATATTGATAATATTGGTATATATGTATGCCTATTTTAGTCGAGCCGGGCAGGATAAATATATACACAATATTATTAATATCTAGTTATAATATTGTTTACATTTGGCTTGCGCCAGCCAGGAGATAATAATAATAATATTATTATTATTAGTATTGTTTACATTTGGCCAGCCACGCAGGAGATAGTCTTGTTTACATTTGGCTAAGCCACGGCAGGAGGCATCTCGTGTATTTGCAGAGCACTGTGTTGTGGTGAATATTGAGTGTATTGTGGTATATAATACAGTGTGCAATTCAATTTCTATAGTTCATAGACCGCTGTTGCTATTGGTAACTATAGCATATTTTAAAGTGTTGCAATTGATTTGAAGTGCCTTATTGTATAGACATGGAGGGTCTTGCAAAAAAGATGAACAAGATAAAGAATGCAGAGGGGATTATTAGAGCAATGCAGGGATCCAGTAACCCATGGGCTGAAGCCCAGGATTATGTGACTAAATGCATTGCTGCTAAGAAAATCTCCAAATCTGAGGGCAAACGCTTTTTGATTTATGGGGCAGTTTGGATTGCAAAGGAGTTTGTTTTGGTGAAAATACAAAATGAAAGCCTCAAAGAGGAGGTAAACTCCCTGGATAAAGCGCTAGGAGCCATGAGGGCATCCACTGAAAGTTTGGGCGCAATTGTGGAGCAGCTGAGAGCTGAGAATTGCGCAGAAACAATCAGATAATGTCAGAAAAGCTGATAGTCACAGAAAAAGAAGTTGAACTTGTGTCTGTGGATATCAGGAGACAGGATGATGCTTTTCCTGGTGCTGCTGAGGAGGTTTCATGTGGGTCTTCACCAAATGAGCATATAGATTCGGGGGTGCAGGGTAATTGTAGGAGTGAAAATTACCCAAAGGTAGCCCCAAAGGTTAGTGCAGTCAAACAAGCTCCAGTGGCAGTCTCAAGGTTCCCATTACAAAAAGCAATCCCTAGACTAATTAACTCTGCTGTACCGTGCAGAGACAATGTAAAGAGAGCTAGAAGTGTGAAGTGCCACTCTTGTGGCCAAGCGGATCACATTTCCAGGCTCTGCCCCTCTGCGAAACCAATGTGTAGTAATAAAGCCCAGAGTTATAGAACCCACAAAAGGCAGACATTGGTGTATTCTGCTAGATTTGGGACAGGGAGCTTTAACCAAAAGAAATTTGCTAGGGAGCATTATAGTCAAAGCAAACCTATAAAGTGTGTCCCAGTAAAATGGATAAGAGCCCGGAATGAATACCTTATGGCAGAAAATCTGCAATTGAGGAGTGATATGAGCTCCCTGATACAACAGGTTATGGCCATAAGTGAAGAGGTAAGTATGTCGGGGAACAGAAGAATGTCGGATGAGCCAAGGCTTGCACCAAAGGTTATAGAGAGGCACCCAGTTAGGTGTTATTAACTCTGTGTGCTTTGTCTTTCAGGTCCATTGGATAAAACCCCGGCTAAGTCTCCGATTAACGCTTTGATTTTTCCATTAGGTTTTGAGGACCTTAACGTGGGCTTTTTTGTGTTGGTTTTTTTTTATGTGCACACGTTTAGGATAAGCCTCAAAGATTAATTTGATGAAAGCAGTCAGGTTATCAAAAATCTAAATTCATTTTTGTTTTTTAGTTAAAAGACCTGAACTGTTAAGCTGGCATGGACAGGGTTTCTGAATTATCCCTGATTCCAATTATTATGTAAATTTTGTGTTTTTTTTTTGTGATTGCGCTATATCTTACAGATTGCGCACATTTAATAACTAGTGCCAGCCTAGTGTATGTAGGATTCCTCCCAGGTGTCACTGACAGGCTGTGTGGAATGCTCTGTTGCTGGGGCTGCAGTGTCACTCACAGGCATTATCATTAGCATTTCTATACAGCCAGTGTCTTTCCAGTGACAATACATTGGGAACCGTTTAAGCTTTTTTTTTCCTTTTACAATGAACAATGAAAAGGTTAAAATTCATATTTTAGCCTGTTCATTGGATCAATCATTTTAAATTGTGTGCTTGTAAGCTATTTTTCCTGTTAGGTTATTGGAGTGGGAACCGTTTTTTTTTCCTAAGTAACTTTTTTTGTAGTTTGTACACAGGCACACAATTTGAAACTGTTTGTTTATGTTTTTTTTACTCTGAATAGTATGAAGTGGGCGAGCAGCTTTTCTCCCCATTTTCTCCACAAGTTTTACTTTAAATGTTATGAAGTGGGCGAGGTTTAGTGCTTAGGATTTTTCAATATGGTCAACATACCAGGTCTGCATTAGGCTGACCTAATATCTTAGGGATGTTTGTTGTAATATGTGGTATATTGTAAACATAACTTTTTAACAGATTTTCCATAGATAGCCCAGATATGCCCTTGATTTGAGTTTGCAGAGACAGAGGGGATTATTGATATAGCATAGTGGCAACCTTATTTTTCTTTGGTTATAGCTTGAATCCTCAAAGCCACATCTACAGAGTCACACTTTCTTTTGTTCAAGGTTTTCTTTCAGACATTTCCACCGTAATACGCCGTTTGCTATGTTGCATTATGTTTATGCTCTGTGACCAAAAAATCTATTTCTTGGAGTCTGCTGTGTATCACTGTGTTGGAGAATATATCACCGATTGCTTCTAATATTGCAGATGTACTGTTGCTGTAACTCCTTATGGTCTGTGTGAACTGTCAAAGTACATGTGCACCCATAACAATATGGACTGTTGTAATGATATGCACCCATGACAATATGGGCAGTTCTGATGCTGTGCACCATGAAACCATGGGCAGTTCTGATGCTGTGCACCATGAAACCATGGGCAGTTCTGATGATGTGCACTCATAACCATATGGACTGTCACGCGGTACAATCAGTATATTATGGACTGTCACCTTGTGCACCCACTTCGTTGATAATACAGGCCTTGGACACTCAGTGACAGCTTATAAAGCAGTGTCTGCAATGGAAGGCGACTGATGTGTGTCCAGCAGGAGCGGTAGTGAATAAATCCGGATGTCACCAGATTTGGTCACCCAAAATCACATAAGCGGTTATGGATGGTGTAAAAATATGTAATATGTTTGATGATCTGTTGAAGAAGGTGTGGCATTAAAACAGTGTGTGGTGGCTGAAGGATGCGGGCTGTAACTTGAGATAATGTAGGTTGTCATAGCATTGTGCTGTAATGTATCGGGTCCCATCAGTCTCAGCAAATTTGAATCACTTTTAAAGGATGATCTGAGAGCAAGTGTATAACCAAAGAGCAAAGTGAGGGCTTTTCACATCAAGATATGAATGCCCTCAAGCGGGGGATATGTAAATAAGGGGCCTTTATGGAAAATCAATATTGCTAATAATGTTGCATATTTAAGTATAGGAATGTACAGCAAATAGTTTACAATACCAGCATGCACAGGTGGCCGGGCAGGAATTGTATTCCAATCAGATAGGACAGCATCCTGCGACAATAGAGCAGGGCTGGGACAAGATTGAGAAGCCAGATTAGAAGAAGACTAGGGTCGTAAAAGATCAAAGGAATACCAGAAGCCCACTCTTAGTATAATTGAGGTGGGTGCAGACAGGAGAGGAGGCAGAAGGAAGGAGGGTTTTTGGACGGGAGACTGCTTGCACAGGAGAAGCTTGTGAGTGCCGTATCAGGAGGGTAATGTGTCTTTCCCTGTATATATGTATGCCAGTCTCATAACTGGATTGTATTGTGTATGATTTGAGATTTGATTGCATTATTGTGTTATTTTGTCAACAATATATCTCTTTATTTACTACTTGTCCCAGTGTCTCTTGCATTTACCAGAAGTCAAAAGAACTACAGTCTTATAGTCTTATGCGTGTATCCACTGCGTGATTATTGGCCAGATATTGATAATATTGGTATATGTGTTGCCTATTTTAGTCGAGCTGGGCAGGATAAATATATACACAATATTATTAATATATAGTTATAATATTGTTTACATTTGGCTTGCGCCAGCCAGGAGATAATATTAATAATATTATTATTATTATTAGCATTGTTTACATTTGGCCAGCCACGCAGGAGATAGTCTTGTTTACAATACTGTCAGGATTTGTCTAGGATCTTATTAAAATATTGATAATGAGAAAATCCTCATAGAACGTTTTGTTCTGGTGGGCATCTGGCTCCTCATCCGATGTAACAGATGTAGCTGTCAGTTTCAGATCCAGGGAATCCCTGATGATCCGGATGATCATCTTTCTGTTGACTTAGGGAGGCCGAATAATTATGCCCATCTAATGCTGCTTCCCTATCATAAAGCGAGTAAATATATTCCAGAAAGTAAAAAAATTAATCTGCAATTGCCAGAACTAAAAGCTGAAGAAGCTGCCCTCGGGACACATGGCCCCAAAAGAGCAGCAGAAACCCCACACGAACAAATGGCTAACATCGGATAGTAAAAAATTATACACAAATATAAAATAAAAACAACAAAGGGGTAACCTCCACACTATATTACACATTATATTGCCACACAATCATAATATACACCAATAAGTAATCTTAAAAACTCCAAATGCCAAACCTTAAAGTGGACCAAAACCCACCCTGGAGTCTATGAGACTCCAGGGAAGACATGCTTATGGGCATCCAGATTTGAGATGCCCCGCTGTGTAAAATCCCCAAGGTCGCCTGGATATGCCCCTTCTTTCCTGGTCCAGCGGTGCATGCACGAACAGCGGCCCCATCCCAGCTATCCCTTTAGCAGGGCGCGTGCCCGCACCAGACATTTATGAGTAGGTGGCACATGCTTACTCGCCCTTATGGGGTAGTGGGGGAAGCGGCCTCAGACGAGCTCTTGGACTAAAATCGGCTGATCTGGGGGGGTTTCACACGATCGGGCTGCCCCGGGGGCAAGGATCAAAACCCAGGATTTTGATTGACCCCACTTTAAGGTGAATAAATAAAGTGCATGTTCCTGTCACAGTGTAATTGCAATTCATAAAAAAGAAGCACATTTCTATAAGTGCCTAAAAAGCCGTCCTATGAAGAAAGTAAAAAATGGAGATATGGCAAGACAGCAGCAATACTTAGGCCGAAGATTAAGCGTGGTCGTCCCACAGAGCACGTGGAGTGGAATTTTGGGAGTCCAACCCCCCCTCCCGCCCCCGGCTTTTCTTCATAGGGTGGGTTTTTTAGACACTCATAGAAATGCTTCTTTTTTATGAATTGCGATTCACTTTAAGGGTTGGCATGAATTTTTTTAAATATTACTTTCAATATTTATTAGTATGCATTTATTTGTATCATGGATGTGTGGCAATATTAATGTAACCCACGGCCATAGAGCATATTAAACTAGTGTGGGGGTTAACACTGTGTTTTTATATTGTGTTTGTGTGATTTTTGTACTTTTTACCTAATGTTACCTAATACATTTTAATACCCTTTGTGCAGCCATTTGTGTGTGTGTGGGGCTTATGCGAGTCTTTTGGGGCCATGTATCCCAAGGGTAGCTTCTTTGGCTTTTAGTACTTGTAATTCCCCCACCAGGCTCTGCACAGGCTTATTGGTATAGAGTGCCACTAGTGTATTTCTTTTGTTCTGCAAGTGTTCTTGCCAGTGTTTGCATTTTTGGGCTATTCCATTGTCCGCGGATCTGCTGACTGGCTTGTCTCTGCCGATATCAGAACCAAGGGGCGGATCTTCGCCAATTCAGCTTGAAGATAATCCCAGTCCCCGTGGGACAATCCCTGATTCTGGGAACCAGCATGAGAAAAGAAACTTGTGTCGAGAGAGAGAGAGCCCAGGAGATTGTAGAGTATAAAGAAAAACCACAATACAAAAGTATTTTTTTGGCTTCCTTCAGGATAGTGGGAGATCAAGACTCAGTTCCTGGATCAGATAAATGTTCATTAGTGTCAGCTATGGTTTGGTTGTAGGAGAACAAATTAACTAAATGGAAAAGAAAAATCTGAGCCCACCCAATCATGCTAGGAGGGTCCTAGGATTAACATAGTTCAAAATAACTCACCCTCAGAAGTCTAATAAGGAGTAGAAACTAATGTAAAGTATGACCCTGGGGGGGGGGGGGGGTACTTCAGTCAATCAAAGGGAAGTCCAAGACAAGGTGCAGGCTGAGGTTTGGAATGCTCAGAGCACTTGGTGGAGTGTCATAAAGTAGGAGTATGTCCTGGCACAGATAGGTTGCAGGACAATTAGCAAGAAATAGCTGAGCTCTTCCAGCAGAGAGGGTGTCTTTCTAGACCAATAAAGGGATTGGCCAGTCAGAAACAGAGCTACTCCCCTTTTCTCTAGCACAGCTCCACTGCTCGTCCCACTAGAGTACAACTTACTGAAAGCCGAGAACAAGTGCCCCGCCAATCATCTCAGGTTCTAGATGGTGGCCATGGAGATATCGAGTTTATGCCCCACAGCGCAATCACTCGATTTATTGAAATACAGGGGGGAAAGCCTACATCACATTGCCTCGGCACTGCCCCCTCTATTGCAATGAATGGAATGGGCATGCTGCAGGAACCTAGACCCAATAAATCTAAGGTCGTTAGCTTGGATCGGAAAAATACAATTCTGTGATACTCACCTTTAGAATTGCGTATTCTTCTATATCCACTCCAGGGCATCAGGCAATGGGTTAACTCTCGACCGAAGGGCGTGGACTGCAAGACAAAGGTCCAGTAACTGAAAAGCAGTAGACACAGCCCCCGGGAAGATAAGGCATCCTAAGAAGCCATATGTCTTTGTTGGAGACAAAAGTAGAGAAAAAAAAATAAGTTCCTTTCTTTGTTTTATTTTTATGCTGAAAAACTATTTACATATTTACAAGCTCCACTAGGACTAGGCATCCGAAGAATGGATAACATGATATCAGATATGGAGGGTCTGATGCCCTGGAGTGGATATAAAAGAGAAAGCAATTCTACAGGCTAGTATTATAGAATTGTATTTTCTCTCCTAATCCACTCCAGGCCGTCAGGCAATCAGTCATGATTGGGACCTCCAAAAGCAGTGCCCTTACTTCGGGGTGGGATCCAAAATAATAAATCATATTCTTCTAACAGAGTTAGCCATTCCAAAATCAAACCTCTAGCTTATTACTATCTGCAATACCCTTCTAACAAAAGCGGCATCCGCCGAGGCACTAACATCTACCCTTTAAAATTTGAGAAAAGTATTCTTTGCATACTTGTTCCACCAAAGTCTGGTGCTGAAAAGCCCAGGAAGTTCCAATAGCTCATGTAGAATGAGCTGTAACCTGAAAAGGGGGATTCTTTCCCTTGGAGATATAGTCCCTCATTACCGATTGTCTAATCCATCATCTTGTAGTAGACTTAGTTGGCGGGAGACCCTTCCATGGCTGTTCAGCTAAAATAAATAAGTAGTCCGACTTACGGAAGGCTTGTGTAGCCGAGATATAATATTTTAGTGCTCTCACTACATTCAGAGAATAAAGGACCATCTTCTAATGGTTAACCGTAGCAGGACATATGGAAGGCAAAACCACCTCTTCATTAAGATGAAAAAGGGAAACCACCTTAGGAAGGAAGTCTAGCATAAAACAGAAGGCCTTGACTTTATGCAACTGTAAATAAGGAGGCTTGACCGATAAAGCTGTCCATTCAGAAATGGAAAGATAACCTTAAGTGTCATCAAGCTTAGTGACGCTTCTGGCAGTGGTTTAATAGGAGAACCCTGCAGAGCTGACAAAATTAAGTTCAGTCCCCAACAGGCAGAATAGGTTTATGTGGAGGCTGCACATGGCTGACCCCTTGTAAAAAAGTCCTAATAAATGTATTCTAATCAATGGGTTTCTGAAAAAAAGATAGATAGATAGAGCAGATATCTGTCCCTTTAGATTGCTCAATGGAATACCCTCATCAAAACCCATCACCAAAAATTCCAGAAAAGTTTCAATAAGCAAAACCTCTAGATTCACACCAATAGATAGCAAATCTTTGATGAAGTCTGCTTTCGGGCCTGAATCATAGTCCGTATGGCCCTTTTCTGCCAACCCAAGATGGAGGCTTCAACTACCGAAGAGGCCCCTGAGAAGATCTGGATCATCAGGAAACCTCCATGGGTCACCTTCCGACATTTTTACTATGTCTGAGAACCAGCTTTTCCTTGGTCACTGAGGAGCCACCAGAATGGTTGGGATTCCCTTGCGGGCTATCTTTTTTAGTACTCGACCCAGGAGTGGAATCTGAGGGGACTAATAGAGAATGCTGAGCAAGCAAGAGTCAGTTCATCTGTTGCTATTGCTAGAGGATCCCTGGACTGGGATACAAACTTCACCACCTTCTCATTGTGGTGGGATCTACCTCTGAGACCACCCAGTGGATGCAAAGGGACTGAAAAATTCTCTGACTAAGGGACCATTCTCCCTGATGCAAGACCTTTCTGCTCAGATGATCGGCCTGCAAGTTATAAACTCCTGGTATGTGGATCGCTGATATGCACAAACATTTTTCTGGGCCTAGAGTAAGATCCTGCTCCCCAACTTGAGAGCTTTCATGCTTCCGGTGCCCCCCGGTGGTTGATGTATGCCACCGCAGTTCGATTGGCTGTTTGAAACCTGACGAGATGACCCCTCAGATCGGGTGTCTAGTGTTTGAGAAACAAAAGAATCACTCTCAGTACCAGTATATTTATGGGAAGACTGCTATCCCACTTACCCTGGATTGTCTGTGACCCAATGACACCCACCAACCTGTTAGAATGGAATTCGTGGTGATAATCCTCCATTGTACCGGAAGAAAGGATTTGCCCACTTGAAGGGGCAGAGGATTCAGCCATTTGGTTAGGGACAGCCTTAATGAACGTGTCATGTAAAAGGGGTGATGAGTTTCCATGGTTCTGAGTTGTGTCTAATGACATACCCAGGAAACTCTTGAAGGTATGATATGTGACTTTGGAAAGCTGACTATACAGCCAAACCTCTATAATGTCAACAGTCTGTGCATCCTTCTGGGCCCCCTGAAAAGATGGGGCCCTGATCCATAGATTGTCTGAGTAAGGTATTATGTGTATTCCCTGGTTTCTTAGAAAAACTTTTAATGCCTGCAAAAATCTTGGTAAATACACTTGGGGCTGAAGACAGGCCGAAGGGAAGAACCACAAACGGAAGATGTAGGCCATCTACTGCAATATTTTTGATGACCCGGGGAAAAGAAAAAACGGGATATGTAGGGACACATCCTTTATATCCATTGTGGTCATAAATTCTTCCAGCTAAAGGGAAATCACTGTGGATCTTAAGGATTCCATGCGAAATGTCTTCAGGCGGACAAACTTGTTGAGGTTCTTGAGATCTAATGAGCACACAGAACAGTCCTTCTTGGGAATTATAAACAAATTTGAGTATTATGAAATCCAATGAAGGCAGAAGTCTTTAGATCCACCACATGGTCTCTCTAAACTCCTCCAATCTTCAATAGATGGGCTGTGGCAGATCTAAAGACTTCTGCCTTCACTGGATTTCAGAATACCCCTGACCAAAAGAACATCAGAAGGAGTGGCCCCCAATTTGATCTTGTAACCTGAAAAAACAACCTCCAGTATCCACAGATCTGATACATAGAGCCTCCAAATGGAAGCAAAATGCAGAAGCTGTGTCCCCTCATACCTGAGCGGGATTTGCCTTATTTCGCCAGAAAGATCTTGGCCTATTTTGGGACTTTGGTCTGTTCCAAAAATCTTTATAGTATCCCCGAAGACATGGATCCTCTACCCTATGAAAGGGCCTGGGAATACCTTCTTTGTGGAAGTCTAGCAGATTTACCTCCAGTAGCTTCCTTTACCATATCAAACTGCTCCCCAGACAAACATCCCCCTGAAAATGGAGTCCCATCAGATTCTTTTTGGAAGCAGCAACAGCCGACCATTGCTTTAGCCATAATGAGCATCTCAAAATTACTAACAGGTTAAGCACCAGAGGTTAGCCTCTATCTAAATCATCCATAGCAGAAATGACATACCTGTTAATGTCTATAATGGTCTTAATCAACTGGGAGCATGCACTCTGTGAGTGACCCCAAGACCAAGTCTTAGAATGCAGTTGCTTTAACAACCTTCAATTGTGGCCGACATTACAAAATAAAAAGCATGACATGCCACCTGATCTATGCGCTTATACGCTGGATCCTTTGGGGAGACATTATCAGATTATGGCATAAACAGTCTTAGAGAGACCTGAAACTGGAGACGGGCGAGACCATAAATTGATAAAATCCAGGGAAAAAAAGGATTGGAAAAATGATTCTGCTACTTCAGGGCATCAGGAGAATTCAGTAACGATATGGATCTCCAAAAGCAGTATCCTGAATTTGGGTGGGATCCCCAAAAACCTTATTCCTTTCTATCAGTATTAAGACATTCCAAAACCATCTTGTTTATTACTGTATGTAACTCCTTCCTACCAAAGGCGGCAACCACGGAGGCTCTACCTTTTAGAATTTGGTAAATGTATGAACTGAAGACCAAACAGCGGCCTTGCACCATTGTTCTACTGAAGCTGGTTTCTGAAAAGCCCAAGATGATCCAATAGCTTGTGTCGTAATCCTAAAGGGAGGAAGTTTTCCTTTGGAGACAAAGGCTCTTACCACTGCTTGTCTAATCCATTGGCTGGTGGAAGACATTTCTGTGGTCCCTCAAGAATGACACATAAGAGGTCTGACTTGCGGAAGGATTGTGTAGCAGTGAGATAAAAGTCCATGCCCTCACTACATCTAGCGAGTAAAGAACCCTTTCCTTATCGGACACTGGAGCAGGACATATGGAAGGCAAACCACCTCTTTACTAACATTAAAAAGGGGGAACCCCTTTAGGACCAAATCCTGTTTAAAATGGAAAAAAATCCTTGTCCTTATGTAATACTAAATAAAGAGAGATAACCGATAAAGCTGAGCTTACTGAGGTTCTTGCCACTAAAAAAAGATAACCTTAATAGTCGTTAACCTAACGACGCATCAGCCATTGGCTCAAAGGAAGGACCTTGAAGAGCGATAATACTAAGGTCCCAAACAGGCAGAAGTGGCTTACGAGGAGGCCGAACATGAGCAACTCCCTGTTAAAAAGTTTTGATAAATTTATTCACAGCTATGGGTTTCTGAAAAAAAGATAGATAAGCAGATATCTGTCCATTTAGGCACTCAATTGCAGATCTGCATCGAAACAAGGTCAATATTCT